>JANHMN010000001.1:132051969-132074064 GCA_030674055.1 Rhabdomys pumilio | reverse complement strand
TCTCTCTCTCTCTCTCTCTCTCTCTCTCTCTCTCTCTCTCTCTCTCTCTCTCTGTCTCAGTGTGTGTGTGGGTTTGTCTGTCTCAAAAACTTTAAAGATTATGGAGAGAAAAGTCTTAGGAAAGGATTTATAAGAATCAGTTTAAAAGCAAGAGCCTGCAAAATATACTGTGAAAGAACAGCAGCATGCACACACACACACACACACACACACACACACCACTCAAATAGTAAAGTGCTACCATAGAGGCCAGAGCCAAACAGGGCTTCAGAAAGAGGTAAGTAGTTAACTGTATCAAATATTATGTGAGTAGACTGAGTTAAAGCCAGTTCTGCTCTGCTTGTCCACTGCAGTGTCCCTGAATTGCTGCAGGCAAAAGACAGAGTGGAGTCAAGTTAGGAAGTGAAAGAAGAACATAGACAATGCTGTGGAGAGACGTGAATTGAGGAAAACTTGTTTTATTTTCACAATGTCGTTCCTTATGCTTAACTGCTGATAGAGCAGAGAAGTGAAGACACAGAAAAACAAGACAAATTTGACAGAGAGAGGCCTCAAGAAGATAGAGGGATGGGAGTCATAATGAAGGCCCTCCACTAAAGCCAGTGGAATAAAGAAGAAGAGAATCGGTTGGCAGAGTGAAGCAAAGTATGTAGAGCCTGAAGACAGAAAAGAAACAAAAGGATACAGGGTCAAATGTCATCCCATGTTACCCAGTCCTTAATCAGTTGGTCTGCATGTGATGCTAGCATAAGCTCTGATACCATAATTTCTGTTCGACTATCTGCTATGTAAACTCCTAAAAATGTCACAAAATCAACTTGGGCTTTGGTGTCCAGGTCCATTCAAAATAAAAGTTCTATCAGTCTTCCTTGAGGCTGTCTTACAAGGAATATATTTTTACTGTGTTACATATTAAAACAGTGATGGTCTTATTATGGATTCTCGAGTAATTGTAGATCTAGCTATTATCATCTTGTCTTAACAATATTCCCGACGGTGTTTAGAAGACAATAAGCTAAACCCACTGAGAAACAATAAAAATTCACATTTTAAATATAACGTATTATGTGTAGCGTGTAGCAGTGCTAGACAAAGCAGCAACATGAGAAATATTAATATACCATACTACACAGAAAGATTAAAGTTGTTTGGCTTTGTGGTTTGTGTTTTCCTCTTATGTTCAAGTATCCCTGCGATCACCATATTGTTAAAGCCTTCACTGTCACCGTGTCCTAGGAAATGCTCTAGTCTCAATCCCACTACTCTCTGTGGAATCTTAACTTCAGGTCACAAAGAAGAACAAATACATTGCCTAATCATACTTATCTGTACTTTTATTCATTTTCTCATATACAACCTAAGGACAAGGAACTAGCTAGACACACAGCTCAGGCAGATAAAATAGGTGGGCTTCAGTCCATCTTTCTGTTCTCTTTTGGAATCATTTTCAGAATTGTTACCAATGAAGTCTTACAGAGAAAGGGTGGCCAGATCTAAGCATATAAATTTGACCAGAAATGCATAAATTTGCTTGAAGGTAAAAGAAATGGAAATATTCTTGTCATAATATGCTTCTTTTGAGTTTTTCTTTCTCTAAAATTTCTAGTAAGCTTTGACTTTTGAAGAGAAGATTCACTGCAGAAAGAGATGTCGTAACAGTACAGAGGGTGGGGCTAGAGCATACCAGTTCCAGAATATCAAGACAACTCTACCTCTAGAGGCCCAGGAGACTAATGAATCATGGATCCCTGCTTCT
Organism: Rhabdomys pumilio; assembly: GCA_030674055.1. NCBI lineage: Eukaryota > Metazoa > Chordata > Mammalia > Rodentia > Muridae > Rhabdomys > Rhabdomys pumilio. The sequence goes on along the minus strand of JANHMN010000001.1, from coordinate 132,072,308 downwards.
TCCCAAGGCCTTATACTGACCAAACTGTTGTTAAAGCCATCTGAAATTTCATAAAAACACTGTTTTTAAAAGTTCATCAAGCTAAATCCTCTAAACTTCTGACTAACCCACCTGCTGAAAGTGGGTTCTTGATGGAATAGTGAGGTTGCAGAAGGCACGTTAGACATAGAACAGGACATCTGTCTCCACTGTTCTTCATGAAAGAGTCTCTTTGAAAGAGACTCTGCCAAGTCTGATGCAAAGAAAGCAAATAGCTAACAATTTGCATATTTTGCTCTTAATAATAAGCAATGCATCAGTTTTTCCTTAGCAATCCAGGATTTTGAGTTAACTGTAAATGAGCCTTGTTATAACACACCCTTGCATTTCAATAATTGTGTCTAGATACCATAGTTAAATATTACATATAAGTGAGCTCCCCAAGGTTTTACAGACTCTGCAATATTTGTCTTTATAAATGCATGACAATAAGAAACATAAATAGTAAGAGTCCAGGAAAACAGCTACATAATATTCTTGTATTTCAGTTACCTAGTCCACATATTACTGTATATATTTCTTCATAAATTCTGCTACTTTTTCCAATTCAAAATCAGAAAATTCTAAAAGTGCCATCAATGCTTTGCTTGAGAATATAGTAACATGAGAAGTAGATTTCTTCTACTGTCTTTAATTATTACTGGTCATAAAATTAATAGGAGGTAATGATGACCTCCATTTACATTTTTTTAAATTATGTCTGATCAATTCCGGAACAAGAAGTGATTTTTTACATTCCAATTCAATCTGCTCCTATGACTCCTCACAGCCCAACTAGCAAACTTACGTCTAAGCATAAAACAGAGCTCTGTTGAGGTCAATTAAGAGAGTTATTTTCTTTTGGTCAGACGAATAGGATCTATCTCTGGCCTTGATTAGAGACCTAACATTCCAAACTATCAAAAACTTTAGATTTAATATATCAGGCCTTTCAGTCCTCTGGCCAAGATTATTTCACCTTAACTTATGCTAAACCAGAGGCTTAACTTAAGCCAACCAGAGCTCCCCAGGGTCTAAACCACCATCCTGGGAGCACATAGGGAGGGACCCATGGCTCCAGCTGTATATGTAGGGGAGATGACAGTGTCAGGCAAAGGTGGGTGAGGATATTCTTGGTCCCATGAAGGCTGGACACCAAGTGTGGGGGAATTCAAGGGTGGGGAGGTGGGAGTGGGGGGATAGGTGGGGGCTCATCCTCATCAAAGCAGGAGGAGGGGGGATGAAATAAGGGGTTCCTGGGAGGGGGGAATGGGAGTAAGCGGATAAAATCTGAAATATAAATATAATATCAAATAAAAAATGAATTAATTAAAAAAAAAACAGACCTCCTCAATATTTCTTTACAGTTGTTGACTAGCAGTGGGTATGTGACTGCATTAGCTCTGCTCCAAACAACTTAAGGTACACAGGTGACAGCCTTTTAAAAGTGTCAAGTTCTTTTTCTGAATTAACTATGTGTCAACATTTACACAGAAAACTGGGTGCTGATTTTATCAGAGACACAAAAAGTTTGTACCATAGCCACAACGTTATTAGAAGACATTGTATAATCTTTACATTAAATCCTTTTAAAATGGAAAACAAAGAACTCACTTCTACGCTGTCAGCCAGTAGAAGAAAGACGTACATTCCCAAAGTATCTTATACAATTTTAAGACTTCTAATGTTTTATTGTTGCTTGAATACCTAGTGTACATAACTTCAGGTTCATAAACATTTACCATAACTCACACATATATCTGTTAGAGATATCAGACTTCTGTGTTTCTTGTCTTAATATACTTAAATATTATTTCTAAAGTATGTCTATTATATTCGAGTTTTCAATCAATTGGTTTACTTGGTTGGTTTGACTATAAATCCCTTGACATGTATTGATGACTGCTCATTTTCTTGCCCAGAGATTGTTTCTTTTACTCATTTATTTTCCAATTTCTCTACTTCTTATTTGACAGTATCACATGAGCAGCAAAACAGAGCACTCAAAGCTCGCAAGGACTGGTATAAACTAATTAGCAGATTTTATGATGGAGACTATTCCCTTCCCATGTTATCATTTGACTTAGACAGTAAACAGGGAAATCTAGCTCTTAGCACACCAAGGCAATACCTTCATTCAGTCTTGGTCCTATTTAGCATGTGGACTTCAGGTCAAGATTGTGGACATTGTTCAAATACAGAAACTGTCAGTTTTGGAGTGAGGTACAATATAAAAATAACCTCAAAAATGGGTTTTGAGATAAATTCTTGATCTTTTATTGTTAGAAAAAACCCCACCTCTTCAATAGGATGAGATATATTTGATAGAAAGGGAGAGGCCCTGTACAACTGGAATTCAGGGAAGTCAGCAAGAAGCTCCCCACACACAGGTGTGCAGAAGCACTGAGGTGTTACTAACGAACACCAAACAGAAGTGTCGAACAGTTTGTTATGCGAAGAAGATCCAGAAATAAGAGTGGAAATCAGTGCTGGCTCATTTCATGAGCCGTGGGACTGACAACCCCCACTGCTTGAAAATCTTCTTTAAAGAGCAAGCAAATGAATTGGCTATTCCAGTTGTTGCCACCTGAACCCAGCACAAAATAAGTCCTACTCTTCTCCATGGAGTCTTGTCATAACAAGGTGCATCTAAATACAGTGGCTACCCTGATTCTATTTTGTTCAGAATTTACTCGGTACTTTGGGTTTGGGGGGTGTTTGCTTGATTTTGATTTTTTTTTTTATTTTCTTGTATGTCCTTATTGCAAGTTTAATTGCTTCCCCATAAAGGCAAAACATGTAAACAATACTTAAAAGAATGGGAGATAGCAAAACAATAGCCATATCCTTCATTTCTTCTATGAAAATAGTTCATGAATTGTAACGTTAATGTCAATTTTCACTGTAGAACTACCTTCGTGCAAAAGATCATCAACCACAACATAGCTAAAATGACACAGACATAAAACAAATGAGGTGCTGAAATGTCACCTGCCATCTATCTATCATCACTACAGTATATACCTTATAATTTAAGGATAACACTTGAAATACTTCCCATCAGAGCAATATACATAAATATCCCCACAAAAGAAAGCACTGAATGTTTTAACAGTTTGCTTCAAACTTTAATGATTTGCAGATGGCATCTAGATCTTAAAATGTATAGAAAGATATTTTACAGCTCTAAGTATAAATAATACATTCATCTAATTCATGAATGGCAAAGGCACGTCCTTCTGCTGACGAATACACTCATCATCCATGGCTGCCAGTGACAATTATAAGGACACACTATAATAAAACATGGTGCCCCTGTGTAGAGATAATGGGAAAGAATCCATTCCATAAAAACAGTAATTAACTTGCAATCTTTCGTTACTGCTGACCAGTTACAATGGTGTTGAAGAATACGTGTAGATTTAAAAATACAGACAGATTGAGGTTGATAAAGTTGTATTGCTCATTTCTCCACGCAGGAATTTTTAAGGATATCAAACTTCAAAAGAGACAACAAAGACAAAACTCTGTGTGTGTGTGTGTGTGTGTGTGTGTGTGTGTGTGTGTGTGTGTGTATCTGTGAGTGTGTCTGCCAGAAAATAATATTATGTATCCTAGTGTATCATTGTCTGCCTTACTCTTTTGAGTCAGAGTCTCTGATAGACACAGAACAGAACGCCAAGCTCATGAGCCCAAGCAGTTGTCTCCCATCCCACCCTGACAGCACTTACATTGCATGCACGTGGCCACACTTAGCTTTTTATATTGATGATGTAAGCCAAATCCAAATCCTCATGCTTACACATCAAGCACTCTTACCCACTGAACTATCTCTCCAGTACAGACCTTCGAACACTATAAAACAAACACAGAAGGAATTAAGCAGCTACTTTCTTGGAGATTGGCATCACAAAAGTGTAGTCAACATATCTGAGCAAACAGAAGCCCCAAAGCACTTACAGGTTCTATAAAAGCATTAGAAAACAAAACTTACTAATGACAGTGGAAGTGGTTTATTTTAGAATACAAGGTGTTTCATTATTCTTAAGTTTAATTTCACAAATCGTTCTTCACACAGGCAGATCGTATACATTAAAGTAAACTTAGAGCATTTAACATGTACTCTGTGGCTATCAATATACATGAACTTTAAAACACTCTTTCGGTTTTCCATTGCATTATAGTGGCAATAAAAAAGTGTATGGATGCTAGTAAAACAAAAACCTCACATTCACATTGTAAAAGCTCCTGACAGAACGCATTTGTTGGAATTTGCATGTGGTTTGAAAAATGTTTAAGAATTGAACACAGCCACATTTTAACTTTTAAGCCCTCAGGTTCAGAAAGTATCAATGCATTTCAGCAATTTGTTCTCAGAAACATTATGCTTGGCTTTGAAATTTAAAAAATAGAGGGTTTCTTTTTAGATTGTTTTATGATCAACCTATAGTCTCTATGCAAGTAAAATTAAAGCTGTCTGACAACTCATGGGCACATCAGTAGCTTTTAAAGAAGTAGGAAATTGCGTAAAAGCATGAAAAGCACTGGGTAATTTTGCAGTTTCATCTCTAAACATAATTGTAAGGATGCCTGCCTTTCAATTCTCTCTCCCTCTTTCTTCTGAAGCATGCCCTTTTAGTTCTTGCCCTTTTAAATAGCTTTGCCTACTGTAGCTTTGCTTGTTAATGCACGGGTTGATCTTACGCAGCATAGAAGGTATTTACAGGGGGTACTTGCTTTTATCTGTATTCACAGAGAACGCTAACAAATTAGAAGAAAGTGCCAGAGAACACCACATACCTTGTCCAGAACATTACAATGGGTTCTGCATGCATGGGAAGTGTGAACACTCCATCAATATGCAGGAGCCATCTTGCAGGTAACATTTTCTTTCTTAAACTTTTAAAGAGCATAAAGTAAAAATGTAGAAACTAGCCTTTAAGAGTTACATTTACATTGTTAATGGAAGAGTGGTTTACATTCTTCTTGAAGAAGGAGCAGCAGCAAAATTTCTGTATCTCTCAGAGACAGACAGACAGACAGACAGCAGACAGACAGACAGACAGACCAGAATATGTGTATACCTTCTTCATTCTGTGTGCAACATACCATGCTGTCTGTGATGTATACTTTAAAGGGTGTGGTCCACTTTTTATTCACCATTCTTTCCTCTGAATGTAGAGTTATGCTTGGCACTTCTCGGTGCTTCTTGAGTAAGTGAATGCTACTTTGGGACTGTTATCATTTCCAAAACCTTCCAGATCTATGAAATATCCTCAGACATGGCTTTCTTGGGTACTCAGTCTCTTCTCTCTAGAGCTTTGTGTCATGAGATGATTGTCTATACCTCCAGTTTCAAGTTTAGACAAAAAAAAATTGTTTTTCTGGCTTTAGTTTATAAATATCTGCTGAATATTCATGTCTAGAACAAACATTATATCTGAGATGGTAAATCAAAATGAAAACATATCTATATTTAAATTAATGTGCAATTGGCATAGGCTAAAATAAATTGAATATGATATAGAAATATACAAAAACATCACTATATGTGTCTCTGTCTCTGCCTGCCCCTCTATCTCTGCTTCTCTCTGTTTGTTTGCCTGTCACTGCCAGTCTTTTATCCACAGTTGTCTTCTCTACCTGTTTCCTTTCACAGAATACACTGGTACCTGCTTATTCTTCAACAGGCAGGGTGGACATGACAGAGAGAGCTTGGCTGCACTCCCTCCTCAACAGTTACTAAATTAAATCCTCTGGATGCGCCTAGGAAGTTCCTCACAATGTAGTTACAAAACATTCAAAGACAAGTACTAGAAGCTTTCCCTAAAACAATGACATACTAACCCAATTTAATATGTTTTCACATCAAATGTTCATTTTAATATGCAGATTGAATAACTGAACTTTTGGTTGGAAAGCTGAGGGGCTGTGAAATGCAATTCATTAGCAAGAAAGCCTCACACTAGCTTCGTTTCTACACTTATATTGCCTATACCATAATTTTTTGGAAAAAAAATCTTTAAAACTTTATGACAAACAAATTTAAGAAATTTGCTGTATCTCTCATCTAATGGTTTTTCAGCATTTCTCCAACATTGACATATAAAATGTCTAAAACAAATAGACTTTATTTTTTTTTTTTTGGTACGGTGTCATTAAGCAATAAGTAAGCATGTTAACTTAGGTTAAAGAAACAAATGAAAGTTCTGGGCCACAAGTGAGCAGATTTTGTCCTCCTTCCAGATGTGATGCTGGTTATACTGGTCAACACTGTGAAAAGAAGGACTACAGTGTTCTCTACGTTGTTCCTGGCCCTGTCCGGTTCCAGTACGTCTTGATTGCAGCTGTGATTGGAACAATTCAGATTGCTGTCATCTGCGTGGTGGTCCTCTGCATCACAAGGTCAGTAACAAGACTTAGGCGTGACCTAAGCTAAGGCAGCACGAGTCCTTCTCTGACCCTGAGTCTGAGTTGTGTGGTGAACTTACTGCAGCCATCCCTTCCATGAGTCCTAGCTCACCACCATAAGAGCCCTTGAAGAGCCAAGTGAAGAGGCATGGGTTTTCTTCATTATTTTCTTCATTTTTACACAATTATGAGGATTGTTTATGTCCTAAGATTATTTCTCTTTCTAATATAGAATGTCAACCTCTGTTTAAAGACTGTTTTCTTCTTTTATCTGCAAAAACTTACCTTTTTATTCCGACTATGAACCAGAGTATCTACCTTCTGGAATCACTACATCAACTGTGAAAACAGATAATACATAAGAGCTAATATACAATGTGTAGAAATGCTCAAACTCTAGATCCCATTAGGAACATTTATATTTCCAAGTAGAACTTTCTAATACCATCAGTGTTACCACACTTGGAGTAAACAATAGCTTCTTGACTTTAAGATGGTAAACGTTCTTCACAATATTTTAAATGAAATAAATAAAGTTGGGCTGTAGTAAATAAAAATCTTTGATATATTTCTGAAACATGTAGTAAATATCACACCTTAATAGCAAATTCCCAGCTCATAAAAGGGTAATTTTTAATTGAACAGGGATGAAATAGACAGACAATAGAGATTTTATCCAGTTGCAATAGGAACCCAAACCATGATTCCTGAGTGCTGTGTGAGGTTCAGTTTGAGGAGAGAACAAAGAGAGGGATGTGTTTGTCCTCTTGCAAGTCCAAACATGTGGTAGACAGGGACTTCTTGAGTGTACAAGCATGGTAGACAGGAACTGGACTCTGAACCCGATGCATCATCCTTCATATTCTCTGAAAGCCAAAAAAGCCAATGTAGATCCTTTTTAAAAAAAAAAAAAAAAACTGAATTAATTTTATTTCTTCAAATTTCAGAGAAGCTTTAAGGGTTTTGTCAAATCCATAAGACATTAAGACTCTGATTCATTTATACTGTACTAGAGAAATTCTCCAAAAATTATTTCTAAAAACTGAAAAATAAGCATTATGAAATTAAAACACAAAGACTGTAATGTATCCTGGCATCTGTATTACACTCTCTTCATTAATGACAAGTGTGGTATCTTCTCTTGAAAAAGACAAAAAAAATGGCTCATAAATCCTAAGCTGGCCTACAGGCATAAGGGAAAATTATTACTGGAGCTTGGTGCTACCCTAAGTCAAGCAGAGTCCATCAACTAGACGAGATGTTTAGATGCCCAGTGATACATTAGATATATAAAAATAAAGGCAGAGAACATAAAACCAACTAAATAACAGAATACTCTGCACATAAAAAGAAAAGATAGAGAAGAACCTAAGACATAGAAAACTGTACCATACTTTTCTAAACACACATAGGAAAATAAGACTTGTATTCATAGTCACACAATAACAAATTGATGGCTATTTCATATAGTGAAGAAAGCCCAAATTTCAATACTTGAAACCATGTCTCCAAATTAGCTATTAATGACATTTTCATTCCCATTACATTATTTAAAAATGGGATATATAGTTTATTTTACCAGAAATTGTGCATTTATGTTATAATTTTTTCATATATTTATATATTCACTTGAGTGCACAAATGCACATGTATATATACTTTACAACATTACCAAAAGTGAACAGTTATTTCATTCATTTATTCATCATAACCTTCATGGCAGAGATCCTGAAATATGAGATGTTCTCAGATACTGAGATTACACAGCTGAGTAATGAAGCAAAAATGGCCAGTCTGTCTACTGGCATAGTTTCGCACTTTACTCTGCTCCTCTGCTCCTAGCTTCTCATGATTTTGTGTGCTCTTCTGCAATTGACTGCCTATGCTCAGCTCCCAGTTTGAAGAAGCTCTGTATGCTGTGTTTTCCAAGGATATCACTTTTTTCTTTATTTTTTATTCTAAAACTAAATAAAATGTATTCTCTATCTGCTTTAGGGGAAGATAAAAAGCATATCAAGCATGTTAGCATTGTCATAATGCATTATATAAATACTCTCCTATAGTCCAACCAAAACTCTGAAACATTTTCCAGGAAAAGTATAAATCTATATATTACACCAGTATCCAGGGTAGATTCATTCCATTTATTCAAAAATAGTGCCAGCTAGGCTCACCTCTGGCCTTCAAGATACCATGCTTTCCTGGTGATGTAGCGAGCCTTGTTTGTCAAGATCTGTTTCAAAATACCCGGATGCCAGACAACTCACATAATTATTCCTAACGGCAATCCCCTCATTCACTTCAGTTTCCTCTTAATGTCTGTTCTCTGTTCCTCCTTTCCTTTCTCTTCTGTCTTTCCAGTTTCTCCCTGAATTTCTCTCTCTCTCTCCCTCTCCTTCTCCCTCTCCCTCTCCCCCCTCTCTCTATCTCTCTCTCTCTTCTCTCTGTGTGTGTATGTGTCTCTCTCTCTCTTTCTCCTGTCTATTCAATTTTTTTGTTGTCTATTCAAGAACCTGTCTTCAGAGTAATATCTCATAGAAATGAACATCTAGAGACATGTTCCAAATGAACATCTTGCCCCATTGAGAAGTTGAATTTTCAGCTTTTGTTGCCTCCATCTCTCACTTGCTGAAAGTGTGACTTTCTAGATCTGTGTTTGTTTTTGACAGATATGTCAGCCACAGCAATGACATAAGAATATTTTCAGACCTACTATGTATGCGTGTGCATGTGTATGTGTGCTCATTCACATATTTTCCACTATATCACCCCTTAGTGGTAAGAAAATTTTTGTTAGCTTTGTACTGCTCTTACTTTCATCATTAAGGAATCTCTTAGGCTAATAAAAATACTAGATCAGAGATTTTCAGATAATGTGACCAAATACTAGATTTTTATGGAAGCAACATAATTGGTGCCAATTTATATCTCTAGCTTTATAACATTAATGCAAAACAGTGATATTCGGCTAAACCAAAGCAATATTCTTTTGTACTTACATTTGGGTATTATCAGTTGGTTTGTTCTGCTGTGATAGAATCTTAACTTGTATCATTAAACTGTCAATATAGCACTCATTGTTAAGACATTTAGACGTAAAGTTGTGGAAGACCTTTAAAGTGAGCTGTGGTGAGCTTGTGACTTGCTTGTTTGCCTTGTGCTGAGTCTGTTCATTGCACAATATGATGAACAGACTTAAAGAATGAACAGCGAAGGGCAAAGCAAGAGTATTTCCTTTCAGCTTCTACTTCTGTTCTTCAGATCTTGTCAGAAGCTTAAAGACAACTACAAGGAGAAGAAAAATAATAATAATTAATAACATAAACAAGTATCCAGATTCTACCTGTAATAAGGGGTTTTATTTGCTCTGAAATACTTTAGTAATTTGCTTCATCTATAGCTTCATTCTTTGATTGTAGGAGCAAACTTTAGGTAATTACATTAGACTAAGATCTGTAAACTTTCCAACCTTCTAGGAAATGCCCCAGAAGCAACAGAATTCACAGACAGAAGCAAAATACAGGGCACTACAGTTCAGACAACACAACAAGAGCATCCACACGGTTAATCTAGAGGGAGCATGTTTCCCAGTGGCCGGACAACCGACAGCTTGGACTACACAATACAGTATTAGAGACAAAAGAATAAGACAAGATCTACACATGTTGCCTTGCGTTTGTGGTAATCTACACCAATGAAAACATGTACTACAGCTATATTTGATTATGTATGGATATATTTGAAATAGTATACATTGTCTTGATGTTTTTTCTGTAATGTAAATAAACTATTTATATCACACAATATAGTTTTTTCTTTCCCATGTATTTGTTATATATAATAAATACTCAGTGATGAGAAAAAATGGCATTCTTAAACTTGCAGTAATTCATAGCTGTAAACATAGTCCAACTGTCATGGGCTATGCAGACAGCAGTATTTCATCCTTCTGTGCATCTTCAGACAACACATTAGTTTGCACAGCAGTCTGTAGCTAGGTTTTGAGTGATTCCAAGATCAAGGGATATACTGGTTATATATACTGGAAAAAAGAAAAATAATTTACTTTATTGAGGAAGCATAAGATATGTCATATCCTTGAATCATCTCTGCCTCATCTACTTTCTTCCCTGTCTTTCACTGTCATTCACAGAACTGAAAAATCTCTGGTATGTAAGTTACAGATGAGAAAATGGGAAGTGTTTTGTGGCTCAAAATAAAATGAAAAAAAAAACTATAGTTGTTTTACTGGGAAGCAATATAACTAACTATCTTAGTTAAATATATCTACCCTGAGGGTTCTGAGAAAGATATCCATTAGGTGTATAAACAGTGGTCAAACCTATTCTGTTTCTGTTTCTGCAAGCAGAAATAACAGCTAAGTGAACATTGTAACTGTTTCAGTATGAGCCCAAACGTAGCTTCTTAGAAGACCCTTGTTGTGTTTATATCTTACTTGAAACGAAGTTAGACTAGCAAACAAATGCCCCCCAAACAGTTTTAATGCCCAAAAAGTATTGTTATTTGAAACTGAAAGACAAAAAATAAAACAATGTTTTATGACAATGGAGAAATATGTTTTAAGGATATTTACATAAGAAAGAAAATCCCTGAGAATCTAAGGGACCTTCATGACAGCTGTTGTCAACCCCTATGGGATATGAGCAGACAGATATGAATGGTCACTTTGCTTGGGGAACGTAAATTGTGAAAACTCTCAAGGAATAAGATGAAATACCCAATTAAATATTATCTTTGAGTAGTTCCTGTGGCACATATGGATGATTTAAATAAAGTTTTATTTGTCTTCCTCAAATGACTTCTTCATGGACTAAAAGAAATGACATCCCCTCCTTTGTTAGAAACCAAAACCACATAGCAAATCAAAGTGTTCTGGATATAAAATATTCTATGAACAAATAAGAGTCTGAGGTGAAATTTAAACTACTTGTTAATATATAATAAAGGTGACAATCTATGTAAGACTTAGGACTTTGAAAACTGTGTTTTTTCTAAATTAAGTCATAAATTTGAAAAGTGTGACATTATTGGCATAACCATTATGCAAGTGTTTCTACGAATCAGTCTCTTGATAGATAAATATGACAAATACCTGCTAGTCTGTGTGTGTAATTTGCTTAACATGCACAGAGATGTAAGTGACCCTAGTATTCTTTGTATGATAATAGCTGTAGCAAATAAACCCTTTCTTCTTCCAAAAGAAGAAGGAAAAAAATGTACTATTTTTTCATAGTGAGACATAGGTTTAAAGCAACAATTCCATTGCCCTTTGCTTACAAAAATATGAAATGACTGATTTTGTTACATGTTTATTTATCACTATACTTAAATTTTTATCAAAGATCATAAGCTAAGTGTTCAGAGAGTCTTTTATACTTTTCTGCCCACATCTATGCTGACCTATGACATAAAAGAACTACTTTGAAAACTTGCCTCATGAATCCTAAGTGCTACTTTTTCCTCCGGTATGCTAGGTGCTACTTTAGTTCCAAGGGAAATACAAATAGACCTTGGTGTCCCATCCCCAGGAACTCACAATCCAGCAGGGAAGGAATCTGGCCTCTGCTAACTCATCTCTCATCATCTGCAATTTCATTCTTGGACCATTCCAATCATCCAAACAATTCTTCCTCATGCTGAGCTAAAGCTCACTTCTCTGCATCTGGTCTCACTTTGACTCCTATTGTTCCTCTACAGGACAAAGGAACAATGGTCTGCATTTAAAATATAAAGACAGAATTTGTGGTTTCTTATTTCACTCCAGAATTCTGTAATTAATTTTTTCTTCAAGCAAACGTTCCTAATTTCTTCTGCTGCTCTTCAGGTGACACAGTTCCCATATTTCCTGGCATCTACGTTATTTTTCTCCTGATTTACCTATACTCCACTTTGCCAATAGACCTATTAAAATGTGGGGTTCACATGGCATAATCTAATAAAGTGTGATCTGACCAGTCCAATATACAGAACAACTTACAGAGAGCAAATTCTAAGAAACATTGCTTTCTCAGAAACTTTGCTCAGCTCTTCTCATGCCCGTAGTCCAACTGTGGATCTCTGAGCAAATCATTTCACATCTTAGAACTGAATTCTGTCACCTCTAGGCCACCCAGTCACCTTATGTCTAAGCTTGCACATGTTCAGAAAAAAAGACACTATGTTTTTATTATTGCCATCAGAGACACATTGACCATTATGGCTGTTTGCTGTAAACATAAATTCTGATTGCTTTTAAATAAACATCTAAAAATCCACTTCAATTATTCAATATATACTTACATTATATATTTACTGAGAGTCACCAATTATCAGCCCTGTGCTAGGCTGTGAGGTGATATTGAAAAGTAACAGAAGAAACTGAATTCCTACCTGAAAGCAACTATCAACTCATCCTGGTTCCTTGCATTAGAGTTCTCAGAAACCCAAGAGCAGGCTTAGTGGTGAATGAGAAATGTCACAGGAAGTAGCAGAGGCTGCACCACCTGTCAGTTCCAAGTGCATGGGACTCCTGATGGCCCTGGATTCCTTTTCACACAGAATGGATTCCCTCTCCACACATGTCCTGGTGTCTCATTTCTGCAGTTTTGTATTCTTCACACCATCCCATATCCCCTTGTTTTCACAATGCTCAGAGAAAGTAGCAGATTCTCAAGGAAGCCTCTATTCCATGTGCCAACCTGATTCTGGTCTGGAAGTTCCTGTGTCGTGACACATTTATTTGCAAAAATCAGTCTTTCCCTTAGCCTGAAAGCAATGTATATCTGAAGATCCAAGGCTTGCTAGTGTCTTCTACTTGTTCTACAAACATTTACTAGGTGTGTATACTCTTACCAGACACTATTCTTGGCCTGTGGTGTAGAAGGGGGTAGAAACAGCTCTCTGCTTCCAGAGGAGATAAAGGTGATAGATAAGGATTTGTCAAGTCATAAAATCAAAAAAAATTTAAGTTCTGGTCAAAGAATTAAAAATAAAGTGAAATATTTCAGGGTAGTATCATAATTAGTAAGGGTATACCTTCAAAGTAAGTATAATATTGAAATTGTGGCCTCTGAAATGAGGCAGATGTGGGTCCCAGCTTAAGGCTACTTATTACCAACTTAAGCTTAGGCAGTTTGCCCGAGTTCCCTTTGCCTCATGTTTAAATTGAAGAGAGCAGCATTTCACACAAACCATGTGACTACCCTGAGAACTAAAACAGCAGTCAGTGTTCGAGCTTGGAACACTGGCATGCACAAAGTAAAATGGAAATACTTTGTATGACTACAATAAATATTTATGGTAACAGTAAATGTAATAAACCATATTTTATCAGTAGAGTAATGCATGATGGGAATCATATGGTCAGAGTTACCCAGAGTCCAGCAATCAGAGTCACTCAAAGAAATGCTTCTTTTGTCTTTGGAGATGAGAATGCTGGTTTTAGTGCTGGGAAATAAAGTTTATATAGAGCTCAAATGTCAAAAACAGTCAAACTCATCTAATTCACCCCAAATTCATCCATTAGTATCATGTCTGAAAAGGGGAAGGGTCATTATGCTTTTCCTTTAAAACCCTAGTAATGCAAATAGCATTGGGCCCCTGTGCTTTCCAATGAGAGATGAGTCTGTATCACTGTGACTCTGCAGCACCACAGTCTCTTTCAGTGGATTCGCGAGGAGAAGCCAGTGCAGACTATTGAACTATGACAAAGCTTATCTCAAAGTCACATTAGACTCTGCTAATGCTTGGCCTTGGAGGCTGTTTCCCTGTGCCAAGTCAGGCTGTACCTGTATAGACCACTCTTCCCCAATTACAGCAGACATTTCACTTACATAATTAATCATCTGGATATCAATAATGAAAGCTTCTTCATTGAATTAATTGATATCTCTATATGAGCATCCACAGGAAGCGCCCATAAAAGATAGAGGAAGGATGAAGGGTTATATGAAGTAATGGGATTAGTTTTATAACCAGCACATAAATCAGACTGTCCATGGTCCCTTGAAGTTAGCATCAGGACCGTATATAAGATGTGCTGCCAATCCAGTCTCGCTATGGTTGGAAATCTGCTTTATAGGTGCACTTGATCCAGGGATACAACCTTGGTGGAGCTCCACAAAGGATAAATGGATTAATTTGAGTATCCTGTATACTTTTAACTCTTCAGTTAGTTGTCATCATTAATCTTCCATCAGGTAAGAAGTGAAAAAAATTAGTTTTTGCATTTTCTTTTCTAATCCAGGCAGGGCAAAAACTTAGATGAGTTGTTGAAAGCAAAATTAGTTGAGGTGGGAGGAAGTAACCAGGAATAGGGCCAGGCTTGTATGCTAGACGAACACTCCTGCCTTCCTGACACTGGCTCTATAGAAGGCTTGGGCATAGTAACCACACTGAGAAAGTAGCTCTCAAAACCTCCACAATCAAATCTATTCTTTGAGTTGTATTTTGAGCTGGTACCATGTGATTCGTCCCTGTGGATGTCTCCTCTTGCAAGACCCCCTCTCTTTCTCAGAATGTTAACCACCTCTCTTTTCTTCTTTGTGAGGAGAATCCTTCCTTTGGCACAGCCCTTCATTGCACAGTCCAGCTCAGTGCTCCTCCATGGACTTAGACCTTGAAAATAGGAGTCTTTCATATGAGTCCAGCTTTTCATGAAAGCATAAAGCACAGAGCAATGTCCCATATTGTCATTACTGAATACCAGATTATTAATATGCATACTAAGAAATTATGTTTGATTAATGTTTAAGATTAGAATATGTAGGTAAACCTAAATGAAAGATAATCATACCAAGACCAAGAGAAAATATCATTGTATTTCATTTCTGATCAATTCTATGGATATATATTCAAACAAACATAATATAAAACTAAATTAAATTAAAATAGAAAGGGCTTGGGAAAATAATTTAGCCAGCAAAGTGCTTGCTGCACAGGCATTAGGACATGACTTCAATGCCTAGAGAACACATTTAAAAAAAAAACCAGTATAGTGTAAAGTACTTGTAATTCCAGAGCCGGAGATAGAGGGATGGGCAGATCCCTCAGTTGTACTAGTCACCCAGCCTATCCTACTTGGTAAGTTTCAGGTCACTGAGATACCCTGTCTCCAAAATAAAAAAAGCTGAATAGTACCTGAGGTACAGTCCCACAACACCCAAGAATGGCCTCTGACCTCATACACAAGGACACACTTGTGTGCACACATACACATATAAGAACACATGCACATACATGAACATACACACATATATATGTGTATATATGTATATATATATATATATGTGTATATGTATGTGTGTGTATATGTACATGTATTTGTATATACACATATAACTTAAATAAAGAAATATACAAATACCTGCCACTCCTTGGCCAAGCTGAAGTTGCCTAATAGAAAAAGTCATTGAACCCCACTGAACAAACTGGTCTAATAAAGACATTTTATTCTACGACTATAATGATATGCCACATGTTATTTTAACGAGTCTGTTTATAGGAACAAAGATTAAGATAAAACACTTTGGCCAACAGGGAACACACTTCCCTCCTTATTAACTAAAGCATGATCTTAGAAGTCATTACATTTATCCACATCCATATCCTCCAGACTGATTGCATATCATGGAAGGAATGACAACATAAATGACAGATAGGATCTGAGTGGAACGGTAAGGGTGATGGGAAGATGAGAGAGATGGACATATCAAACAGCTGGTGAGCAGGAAGGGGACCATTATAAAAGAGACCTAAGGGTCCGTTTATTCATATACTCCTTCCAGAAGAAAGGAACCTGAGGCGTTTTAGCAGGATTCCTGGGATGTGGAATGGCAGCCAGAATACAAGGAACACAAGGGGCACCCAGAGACTGGAATGGCTAAGCCACTGCACCCTGAGCTTGCGGGCAGAAGTCCTCGCTTGGCAAACTGAGCAAGAATGAGGCCACAACACAACTCCCTAAAATAAATGCTTGTGCTTCTGGTAAGGACAGAGTGTATTTAAAGTAAACAGTCGACAATCTTCTGCATATTTTCTTCCTCACAAAGCTCGACCTTGAGATATGTAGATTAGATGCTTTATATTCTGCAGAGCAACCTTGTCCCAAAGCCCTAGATCTGCTGCCTAAATAGAGAATAGAGGAACAGTGAGGGCCCTGCACCCCAGGCCGGCTTCCCTCTCAGGGCTGTGCAGGCATAGTTGCAATCACAAACACAGACTGCTGGATGATGTCTAATCTGCCTGCACTTGGAAAACAAAATCCTAGGATCATAAAGCAATCCTGAGTCGCATTAGAAAAGACAAGCTAAAAAAGGAAACAGACTACTCCTTGCTTCCAGAAGACAAATCCATCTGCAGTCTGCCTGAGGATATATGGGTTAGGACTGCCAAGCAGAGCAAGCCATTGGAAAGTACTGTTTGGGTTTGAAAAGATGACTAGAAAGAGAAAAATGACTGTTCTACAAGTGGAGGTTAAAAGCGAGATGGAAAGGAAAGACCTCACAGTGTACCTTCAGCCTTCCTGGAGGCAGGTACCTTTATCCTTCACAGGGCAGTGCCAAGCAGACCTGGATAATTTGTAATCAAGCTCCCAGACCAAAGACTGAGTCTAGTAAACAGTCAGCGATGTTACTGACTTTCCCCCAGAGGGCTGAGCCTCTGCTGCACCAGTATCCACATAATAACATTATATTTCACTTTTAAATAAGATGTACATGACTGTGCACTTGCGCCCAATTACATTAATGCATGATTTACATAAATTAACTCTCCTGCTTAATTACAGTCATACAAGGATTAGGGGAAAGGCTTGTACTTAGTGATCAGGACACACTTTGGCATTTAGCCTTGCGATGACATGCGGTGGGCCAACCATAATCTAAAGGAACTCTTCAAGCACTGGATCTTGACTGACGTGATCATTCTTCCTTTCGGCATTATATGTAAACTGAGTCCTTGGTCTTACTCCATCTAGAAATGTAATCTGAAATGTGATCATGTAAGCTGAGTTGTTTTGTTGCAAGGAAGTATCTAGATTTCAGAAGTTTTCTGTTCAGGGTGAAATTTAAGCCTCTGAGTAAAGAATCTCAAAGAGACAAAGAATGAGCTCCGAGCTCACTAGGGCAGCCAGGAGGAAATGCTTTCTTTAAAGGGCATCTGTCGCTGCTCTGACACCAGCGTGAGCAGAAACGGCTGCTTCTCTCATCTCATCCCTGTCATTTTCCTATGTTCTCTCTCTCTCTCTTTTTTTTTTTTTTTGCTATGAACATGAATATAATACTTTTTCTGAAAAAGACATGTTAAAAAAAAAAAAACAAAAGTGAAGTTTTCTATAGCCCTCAACCAAAAACCAAAAGGAGATTTTTGTTTGTTTATTTTCTTTTCTGTTTTGTGGTGTTTTTTTTTTTCTCCCTTCTACCCCTGCCAGACCAGCTGGCAGAAGTGTTGAAGAAAATCTTGAGCTGCCAGAATAAGAAAATGATTGAAGGCAACAGACAACTGAAGCTTCATCATTATCAGTTCAGTGGGAACGAGTAAATGCTTCTCGGGAAAACTGCACAAAAATACTTCAAGGAGCTCAAATGCTCATTGTGCTGGCTGACCACAAAAGACGGCAATTTCATTTTACCACTCGCTCAGTCCTGCTCTTGCCCAGTACACAGAGATCTGAGTAACTAAAGAAAGGGCTTTCAAGGGAAAAGAGAAAGACAAGATATCCACTGAGCACCTAGGAAAAGTGGGGAAGAGCGTGATCTACTCCAAGCAGATGGCATTGGGAAAAGACTACAGATCAAAATCAGAAAGGGGATCTTACTGTCAATGCATTGAAAACAGAGAATCCCCCTCCTGAGGCTGGTGCTTCCCCTTTGCAGCTCTTCTAGATGATATTCGACCACCCGTCAAACACTGCTGTGAAAAGATGTCAATGGAAGACCATTCACTGTGATCTGCATTTGATATACAGAAGTGTGATCTAGGGAACAAAATCATTTCCCTTCATAATTCTTGCCATTTATTCTGCAACTAAACATGACGTGCAGAGACATGTTCAGGTCTGAGTTCCCCAAGGCTTCTGCGAGGAAGATTTCCCAAGATTTCCTTAGACAGTCTAGAGATAATATGAAGCCACTGGGGGATTAGGAAAAAATCCTTCCACTCATCTGTGCTTTACTTCCTTCTATTCATCATTGCAGATTTCTCCGTCAGAGCTCCAGCCAAACTGCAGAAATACAATGTTTGATTCTTGTTGGTCTACTTTGCTTCTTTCAAGTCAAGGCCTTTCTATTCTCCTACTTGGCTACCACCCTAGGTCTCAGCTGCTTCCTATTCTGCCTGGGGCTATGACACCCTTCCTTTAAAATGCTGGGATTGACCTTGAATGTTCCATTCTTTGATCCTTCATGGAGTTGTTCCTTCAGAAAACCAAATGCCTTAAAAGTTCAAACTTAAAGAGTGGTCAGACTCAAAGAAACGCTGCTGGATTTTTTTTGAGTAAATAGACAAATCAAATCTCTTCCCCTGTGACAGTCAGGACCCTTCGCTGGGCTTGGGAGAGTCATACAATGAGCTGTCCTGTCCTGGTTTCATTTCTCTGGCTGTGGGGAAATATTTGACAAGCAGAAGCAGAGGACAGGAAGGATTTATTCAGATTATAATTCCATGTTACGGTCCAGTGTTTCAGGAGCATCAAGGCAGGAACTCAGGCAGCTGGCCATATCACATCCATAGTCAGGAACAAACAGAAAGCAAGGCATCTTGCTTGGTTGCTAAGCTATGCATATTCAGCTAGCATTCTTCATTCTTAGAGAGTTCAGGCCCCAACCCATGAAGTGGTGCCCGCCAGATTCTGCCTGGATCTTCTCACCCCACTTAATAATCAAAGCAACTGCCTGAAGACATTCGAGTAATCCAACTCAGTCTAAATAAGTCCTCATTAGCACTCTACCCAAATAATTATAGGATGTGACAAGTCACTGACTTGGTCTTACTAGTCGTCTTGGAGAATTTTAAGAAATTGTTACCACAGCTTATGGATTGCAATAATGTATTATACACAAAAATATTACAATTTGTGAGTAAAGACAAATGAGAGAACTGCAAGCATTTATTCCTGCTCATCTTTTTAAGAGACAGGTCACTCTGTGGATATTCTTTCACTTATTTCTTATAGTGAGTCTCTGATATATCTTATAACAATCAGTTTTATAATAATATAACTAGAAATTTACAAACAACTTACCCAGTGTCAAATCTAGGGGAAAGCAATGTCAACATTTGAATCCAAGTCAATCCAAAATCTATTTCGTTCCACTGTGTTGTTGTCCTTGCCTATGAAGACAAGTTTGTCTCCCATGGCTACCTATAGAGCAGGTGAAGGCTTATCTGTGGTGCTGCAGTTGCTCTAACAATTTTCATGTTTTCTGTGAAAAGCATCTTGAAAGATAGCCTATCTAACATACATTCTACTGGGTCTTTTGTTCCTACCTTTCCTCTTTCACCTCCTGCCCATTCCCCCAATCTGAATAATCTTAGCAATACAATGTCTCTTTCTAGCTAAAGTGCAGGTGCCTAGTGCCAGGGTTGAACAAGATAATTTTAGACATCAAAAGTGATAGAATCCCAGAGTTTATCTTGTTCACATTCATTTTACCTTTTTTTTTTTCCGTCTCTTTCCAACTTTACTTCGAGAATTGTTCACCCTCCTAAGATCTAGAAGTTTGTCTTGTTATAACCCTGTTGGTAGGACTCCAGTTAATGTTTGATGAATAAATGACTGAAAGAAAGAAAGAAAGAAAGAAAGAAAGAAAGAAAGAAAGAAAGAAAGAAAGAGAGAAAGAAAAGGAGGAGAGAGAGAGAGAGAGGGAGAGAGAGAGAGAGAGAGAGAGAGAGAGAGAGAGAGAGAGAGAGAG
>JANHMN010000001.1:132024909-132051959 GCA_030674055.1 Rhabdomys pumilio | reverse complement strand
AGAGAGAGAGAGAGAGAGAGAGAGAGAGAGAGAGAGAGAGAGAGAGAAACTGAAGGTATTCTTGAACTTCTAACAAAGATGCTGGAGAAGTTGCTCTCTATATATGAGAACCACCCTCCAATAGCACATAGCAACAGAAACTGAAGATGTGTTCATTTTGAAAGTTAGTCCTCAAAAAGATGCCCTAAAGTGCACACTGATTGTACAGAGTATTTAAGGGGGGTTAGTATTCTTTTTCCTTTCCTTTTTCTTTATTCTGATCTTGCATCAAGCTGACTAGCTTCCAGGTGGCTCCCTGGTGGGGCAAAGGGTATGGAGCTGGTGTGCTATAAATTATAGTGATTACAACATGACAGCAGGCCCCCAGCTGAGGTCTGTAACTCCCTGCTAGGAGAGCATTCAAGGACATTCAGTCTTCTGAAGGTTTTGGAGCTCAAATGGCTTTGTCAACTTCTAAGCTTTTTAACTTCTATAATTCTGACACTTGTTGGATGCATTTTATCTCCCAATCAGTTTAATTAGGAGATGTCAGATTAAAAATGATCTACTGCTTCTGAAAGGCACTTGAACTCCGAGACACATTTACAAAGCTGTTATCTTGACTTGTCTCTCATTCCATCCTTCCAGCACCCATTACAGACAGTGTGAAGAAACAGGGCTTCGAGAAACACCAGTTGCCAAAGAAAGAAAAGCGGACAGTGCAGTAGAGCTCATGCAGGAAGCAGTGTGTAGGGTGTCAGACACAAACCTTTTGAACAGCCATGATGAGAATAAATAAGCCTTTATTTCCCATCAGTATTTCTTACTTCTGGGTTTTTCTTTTGTAAAAAGACCGGCTTTTTAACTGGCTTGGTGAGTCAGAGATGTGAAATGGCAAAAGGTAGACTGGAATATAGGCTAAAACTGACTCATACATGAAATTAGGCATCGAGGAGGGAGGAGAAGTACCACAGACTTGAATCTTAGGTCCTGATTCTATCAGTACCCATCCATTTGTAAAGACACAGTAAAAACCTTAGCCAACCAAGATCAATAATTGAATGCTACCAAGGTAAAAACTGTAAAAATGATCCTTTCCATGAGAACAGCTGCAAATGAAAGAACTGTTTTCTGAATAAATTCCCTCAGCAATGGCAAGCAGGGAGGCCAAGCCAGGACAGCCAGCAAGGTTGGATTTTACCTTCTAAACTTTTCAGGCCAGGTGGAGGAGTTGAGAGAGGAGATGAGGAAAAGCTATTTGCAAAGTTGTCTTTATCATACAACATACACTGCAATGGTTTAAAATTCCAGATAAAAAGAGCCTGCTTGGTTAATGATGAATAGATATAACTAGAAAGAAGACCTTAAATCAGTCAAATCAAATGTTTTGGGGGCAGCCATATAAGATACTAGAAGAAACTAAACAGGTTTTAAATGCAAATATTGCCATTATGTGTTTGTATATTTATTATTAAAATTTCATTACTATTTTCTTTTTTGGTTTAAGAAAAGCAAAGTAGACATTCCCTTGGTATTTAATTGTGCTGTGTTTGTCATCTCCATTGAGCCCATTCAAATCTGTCTTGGGTCCAATGAACTACTCCAGAAAGAGGCTATGAGAATGGAACAATATTAAGAACAACAAATTCAGCCCTTAGCTAACTCTAAAGGGACTTTCCAATTCTATGATCTTCCACATTGAGTACATGGGACCCTAGCAAGGAGCTAGCCATGGACTTTCAATTTCTGGGTAGAAACGGTTATTCAAACAAACTGTAAGATCTCTGACACCAAGCAAGTTAGTCTACTAGTGGCTGGTTCATTCTGTTGCTGTGGAATACACTGTGGTTTCCCAGTTACATTTAAATCTCAGAATAAATAATTTTAATAAATTGTGGAAATCCATCTTATCATTCCCTTTAAGTTACTGTTTCAAAGCTTGGGTAGAAGGAGACTTAAGGAAATGAGTAAGAGTCACTGGGATTGGCAGGACGAGCACCATCTTGGTAAAATGTTTGTTCTGTGGACCATTTGAGAAGTCTTGTCCAAGCAGTGGGATACCTTGAGATATTATAGCAAGGCATGCTGAAATTGTGTCAGCAGAGCATTCTGGTAGTGAAAGAGAGTTCTGGGTGAAGCATAATTTGCCTTGTGTTGCCCAGTGTTTCAGAATTAGTGGCATACTAATATGACGTTCTTGTCATAATCTAGTCTAGCAAACAAAGAGATCAAAGCCTTGTACAACAGTGAGTGGCAAAGGCTTTCCAATCAGCAGGCATTACTGGGTGTTTGGAATGTGTTTATCCTTCCTGAGAGAATTATCCACTCTATAAGGAACTCATATAACAGACAAGTTCCAGGTCTACCTCTCAATCTTTGAATCTCCAAAGAGCGTAAACCTTCTGAATCAAGACTGCCTGCTGCCTCATGTCTCGCTAAACGGCCTGCGGTCTTCAGCAGGATGAGACTTACTGACCATCATGCTGTACTCGTGAAAGAGAAGAAAAGAAACAAAATGAAGAGCCCGCCCTAAGGAATCCCAGCACCAGAACCAGTTGTAGTAGTACCTGTGTACTTCTTCAGGGTGGGAAAAGAAACCTCCCCACCTTGTGAATGTCTTGATTTTATACAATAGCTTAGATATAATTTAGATTGAAAAGAAACAAAGTAATTAACATTATGGTGTGTGTGTGTGTGTGTGTGTGTGTGTGTGTGTGTGTGTGTGTGTGATTTACCCATTAGGCCATGCAGCTGTTAAATGCTGGATTGAAATTCACATTTCTATGAATGCCTCTTGAAAGTCGATTTAAACCCCCAAATTTGAAGAACTGCAAAGCTAAAACAACAAATGAAGTCCAGTGTGTGACTTCAACAGGAGTAAATAAAAAATTTCAAGAAGGTTATGTCAGATTTTAAGTTCCTTATCATTATTAACTTAATTTTCAGCCATTATGATAATACCAAGCATTTAGAATGCATTTGGTGTTTATGTAAATGAAATTACTCTTCGAAATTACAATTTCAAATTAATATGCTATTAAAAATGTCATCCAAAAGTACTTTTATTATTTTGCCAGTGAAATAAACGTTCCCTGTTTTGTTTTATAAGTGAAATCTCAGCATTAAAAAAAAAGTCTTCCTTAGACTTTGAAAACTGTATTGTTTCTGTTTAAAAATTCTCCTTATGCTACATTAGTGCCATGTTCTTTGACAGCATAAAATATGCAAATATAGCCTTTTAATGGTGATTTTTCATTTTGCTGCTGTCGTTTAACTCAGAAACAAGTGATGCTGTTGCAGCTTATCACTTACAACAGTGAAGGCACTGAATTGATGTTTATGTTCAGAACAGAGCAGTTGACACAGAAACAAATACATTTAAAATACCATCTGTGCCACACTGGCTTCTTCCTCAAAGGATAATAGAGTTGTTGAAATTCAGCCTTGGAGAGATGCTTGGAATTGTGGGGCAGAGAAGACATGCCACTTCGTAAAAAGTACGAGTAGGGAGGTTTGGACACTGGCCACAGAAAAGATGAAAAGGAAAGAGGGAGAGAACATAGGTGAAACCACAGCTTCCCAGCAATCTCCACATCTTCACCAGGAGCTGCCACCCTGCTTTCTGCACCTTCATCTCCCAGACTGCCCATTTGGCTCCCTGCCTCACTGCCCACCTCTCCTTGCTACCCCTCCATGTTACTCTTCGCTCCTCCATCTGTTGCTGGTTTCCAACCTGATGCTAAGGAACCCTCTGAATGCTGTATGCTGAATTACGTGGGAGGGGCAACTTTCGTGGCTTTTGGAGCTGATAGAGGCAGGCAGCTGGGTGGGAGGAAAGTTGGATGACACAGCTTTGCTGCAGCCACATGCCATGCCTAGCAAGGCTGGCTCTTAAGAGGGAGCTGATGTCTGATCTGGAGAGATGCTAGAACTTATAATGTAGGAAGCTTTCTACCATTCTGAACCAGTGAGAAAGTGAAGAAAGGAGGTCCACTAATGGGTCAGTGGGTAGAGTATTGTATTGAATGAGATTTTTCTCTTAGCTTGCCTGAGGTAAATGATGCTAGGTAATTCAATACGCTCCACTCTCCCAATGGAGAGATCCTCACATTCAAACTCCGTAGGTAGAAAAATGAAGTTTCTTTGTGGTCTCCCCCACACAAACATTCTAATGTAGTTAATCAGCATTCATGGACTCATTCGCAGGCAATGATCATCATTATAATACTTACCATTAATTGCACACCTGTTGGTTGTGCATGTGACTGCTGTTAGCTGCTCTATGTGCTTGCTCTACCGAACAGCTTCCCCACTGCCCTCAAAGCCACTCCCTGCAACCCACACCCTGCTCCGAGGCCTTCCTGTGGTTTGGGAGGTTGACTACTCTGGACTGTCTCTTTAGCTCTTAAGTGGGATCAGCTTACATGGATTTCACCTCAAGTATAGTGCTGAGAGAGAAAAACCAAGCACATACATTACTCTTGCACAGCCCTGTCATAGCAATTGGCTGTGTCTTATCAAACAAAACATCTGACCAACGACAGATATTTTACTGATCTTCCTTGTCCCTAGATATGGTAAATCTTCTCCCTTTCCCTCTGAAAGTGTCCCCTTTACTAATCCCACTAATCACTCCACCCTGTGTGTGCCGTCTACTCCACCATAGTTATCCGTTAGCAGATGTGGAAATTATGATACAAAATTACAACTTGCATGCTGAGTAAATATAAGGGCCAGTAGAAACTCTTTTTTTTTTTAACTCAGTACAACTGTCCTACATGCCCAGGCTGATCAGTTCTAACTTCATAACTTCATAACCACCAAGAAACACAAACTCTTTCCTAGGCAATGGCAGTTCCATCATAGTAAAAAGATTTGCCTAGTTTTAGATAACAAAATAATTCAAGTTTCACATACAACAAAAAGAAAAGGAATCTAGGCCATGGTAGAGAGTATAAGCAACCTCAGGATCCCACCTTCCTGTTACTACTGCCCTGTGTCGGCCTGCTCTTGACTGTTGGCTGCACATATTGACTTCAAATGAATGAGACATGTCAAGATTGGCTTTAGAAACTGTGGCCAGGCATGAGTCCTTCTGAGAAAATTCACTGAGCATAATCACAAGCCAGTAATATGAAATAGTTCATGAAGCAAGAACTGAGACCTCTCAATAGTCATGCAGTTAGCTTAAATGTAGATCCTACTCCTACTGACCCTTCAGATAACTGCAGTCCCAGCCAATAAATTGACCATCACCTGTGACAAACATTAAGCTAGAACCTCCCATGTAAGTAATTTGAAGACTCCTGACCCATAAAAATTAGGATTTAACCAATATTCATTGTTTTCACCAAATAGGATTTAGAATAATACAATAAATGACACCAGAGAACTTACATAGAACTGGACTCTGACATTCCTTGTAGAGGAATAGAATCTTGAGGATGAATCCTCTAGGTGAATTCTGAGCTCTATGTGTCTTATAAGAAAAATGGGCTGTGGAAATAATCAAAACCTACTTTGTTCCAGACACATGCTGACTCTCTTCGATAGCCTTCTCTACAGCAAAGCAGCAACTGGGTTATGCAGCTATCTGACTCCTCTACCAGTTATATAACTTATATAAAGAATTTTTTTGCACAGATCTTGCCATTTTATGAGGTTAAATTCCTTCAGTTTCAAAAATTTAAGAAAAATGTTAATGAAAAAGTTATGAAAGAACAAGAGTCAAGAGCAAGAAGTGGTTGAATGTCTATTACTCCACCAGAAATCAAATGAGGGCCACCAGTTTCCGTTCTATGGTCTGTTGTTCTTATATGACAAAGGCTTCAAAGAAATCCAATCAATTAAGCTTAAGCTAGCTCTCCTCTCATTGAACAATCAGCTGAAGGGGCAGGTGGAGGAGGGTAATATCACATAGTGAAAAATGCAGATAGTTTTCAAAAAAAACAGCAGGCCACCAGCCCAGCCACTGCGCGTTCCTTAACGGACTCCCTGCCTCCATACTTTTATGTCTGATTTTTCCTAACAACCAGTGTCATGGTATTTTATCAAGTAATCAGAGCTCATTAGTTAATCAAAAGTACCTAGATCTGATAATGCACAAATATGGTCCATAGTGGAGACCTAGTGTGCTCCCAGGTCCTTTGCATCCCTTCTATGTCACATTTGAGAATGACTTATGACAATTAGGACTTTTTCTTTATTGTGTTTACTTATGACCCTGAAAGTTGAGCTAATCACATAGGTACCTTGCTTTTACTTGAGAATATTCACTGGCACTCTGCCCGTGCAACACACATGGTTCATAGATTTTCCACTCATAAAAAAGGCTACCTGGGGGTGTTTTCTGACATTGAAAAGAAAATGCAACTTTCCCTTTAATAAGAGTCTCATCCTTTTATAATTAGAATTTGTACACATAGTGCATGGCTGCCAGATAAGAAGTTATGACATCCTACTAGCATTCATACTAAAGAACAGAAGAAAAGGACCAGTTACAGTAGTGAAGAGTCCTTAAACATGCCTTGGCAGGGACTCAATGCTTTTTAATTCAGGGATTATGAAACATAAATGGGAAGGCTGCATTTGTTTAAATGTGTTCAGCAGCCTCCTGAAGTTGGGCTTAAAAAGTATGCACTGTTATTATCCTTTGCCTCATATTTGATAAATTCCTCAGAAGCATTTTAAATTATAAAATCAAACGTCTGGGGATTTAGTTCAGTTGGCAGTGAATTTATGAGGCTTTGAGTGCCATCCTCAACACTGGAAAGAAAGAACAAATGGAAGAAAGGAAGGAAGGAAGGAAGGAAGGAAGGAAGGAAGGAAGGAAGGAAGGAAGGAAATTGAAGTCATATATGAAAATTTTTGGATGCATGAAAATTATCTGAGAGAGTTGTTGTGAAGAAAGTTCTTAGCCCTGGTTCCGTATTTTCAGATTCAGTTGGTCTGAATTCCCACAATAGGTCTGGGAATTTAAATGTTTAATAAGCACCCCAGGTGAAAAAGGACACTTGCCTGTCACAGGTGCAATATCCTTGTAAAAAACGGAAGCCTGTTCAGAATCTAAACCAGCCAGGTCTAACTGAAGAGACGCAGAACCTCCTAACTCGAATAAACCCACTCACATCACCAAGTCATTGTTCTGCCCAAAAGGATTTACTTCTGACCTGTGGCTTAGAGTGAGGGAAAAAGGTGGGTCAGCTGAAAGTTCAAACAAGCAATGGGCACTCTGAAGAGGCTAACAGGTCAGCTTAAGCATGAGAACTCCTCAGCCTGGGTGTCTAGGGATCTTTAAAATACAGAGTAGAAAGGTCAGAAACAGCCAAGGGGTGGGAGGGGGAGTTCTAAGTGCTGACAAATGAAGCAGTAAAATATTTTGTTTGAACAAACAGTTACCACTGAAAATGCATTCAATAGTGGCCCATAATAGCAAGTTGCATCCAATACTCCAAATTTGAGAGCTCTAAGGATGCTGTTATCAAACAATTTCCCTGAAGATCTGCAGCCCTTTACCAACCCTGTGTCTCAGGCACAACTGAACCGTCACCATTGAATACATTCTGTTATCCTAAAACTACAAAATACAGGTGCTTAACATTAAAAACGAAAAATTAAAACCCTACAGTTCGTTCAATTAACATGCTTTACTTACAAACACCCTGAAAATGAGGAGCTTTCAGTGTCTGTGTAGATTTCAAAGATGAATGGCAAAGAATACAAACAAAACAAACAAAGAAAAAAACTTGTCATAGTATGGGTTTAACTGGCCAAGGTTGCTGCCCAGTGGAAAAACAGAAACAAACGGAAACAGAAAAGTAAAGGCAAGCCTTGTATATACATGATCATGCACGGGGGTGGTGGGGGGATGAACGGGGGTAGGAGTGGGGCAAAGGCTTAACCTCAAGGAACTACAGTATTGAAATAAATGTGAAGCTTTCTTTGCTCTAATTTATTTTAGAAGAGATAGCAGAAAGAGGAGGAAAATGGAGAAAGTGAAGTTATAAGGGATTCAAAAAGATAACAAGACAACAAATGAACATCTATACTGGACCAAGAAGTGGACATAAGAGAATCTTGTGGACTCTCTGCTACTCTGGTATCCTTTCCCTAAGGTGTATCTCTGCAGTTCTGGCTTCACATGGCCTAGCACTGGTTTTGAAGGCAAATTCATTTGCTTCTACAAGGAAGACTGAATGAAGCTCTCTAAGGATAGGCTGACCCTCTGCAGTCCTTTCTGTACTTACCACTGAAGCTGGATCCCTAGGTGTAAGTGGCTCTTCCTGCAGCTGTTGCTCAGCTCTCCTTCCAGTTTTCCTACCTCATTTTATCAAATTAAGTCTTAGTGAACAGTCTTATTGGATCTAGAAGAATAGTGGTTCCCAGGAGATGATATACTGATTACTGTGTGTCTCTTACAAACCCAAGTTACACGAAAAATACCCCATACTCCAGTGGAGGGTGGTGTCATAGTTGGAAAGGAAACACTTACTGGAGAAAATCCCAAGAAATAGACCTTTCTAACCAGAGCAACAATATCTTACCACATCTGTCTCTGAATTTTTTTTCCTAAGCATCTCTGAGCTCTACCAGTAGAATGACTATAAAAAGTAAAGAGAGGGGGAGAGAGAGAGAGAGAGAGAGAGAGAGAGAGAGAGAGAGAGAGAACAAACTTCAAGTTACCCAGGGCAGACATCAACCCCTAAAACAGAGAGGAACAGAATCTTGTCCTTCTAAACTTTAGTAGAATGTTGTTCTACCTATTCAAATCAAAGCATAAAAAAAAAATAGATAAAACACTCAGAGAATACACTAATATTGTTCTCTGTAATTTAAATAGAAAACAAGTCAGGCAACAAACAATGCAGGTAACAAAATGTTTACTGTCTTTGAACAGCTCATCTAGTACAGAAAAGCAACATTTAAGGATGCTTGTATGCAAAGGATGAGGTGAAAGAAGCTAAGGGATGAGCAGCTACAATACCCTCACAACTCAGTCCATGAACTAGAGGTAAAATTTTCACATCACTTGCCCTGAGTCCCTACGCTTGTGCACACAAACTCCTGTAAGAAGAGTCAAGTCAAGGGCTTCTGCCAAAATTAATAACTATCCCTAGTAAAATCATTAACCCCCACTTCTGCCCTCTTTTGGATATCCCCACCCTACCCCAACAAATGTGGCTTCTGAAATCTGTGAAAGAATAAAAAAAAAATGAGCATTCAACCAGTGAATAATTTTACACTTACTCAAGCCATGAACTGTGAGTACTTTCAAGTTAAAGTAACTTCTTCGCAACCCTTATAATTTTGTCATTCTTTAAGGAGTTCCTATTAAGTTTTAAATGCTTCAGAGATTAAAAGGGTATATTAATGTTATTAGAGATCGGAGATAAAATGCCATGCCTTGCAGGGTATCTTTGCATTTAATGAAAACATTTTCATCATGTTTCTAGTCTATTATGCCAGATCTTCATTTCACAAGTTGTAAGATAATCTTATTTTAATTAGAAGAGATATAGCAAGTGTATTAGAGTAATACAGTTAAGTATATTCATCAACTTCTTGTCAGTTAAATGCCTCCTCCAGAGTTTGCTCTGCCAATGTGCTATCAGAGGTATGGGTACAATCAGTGTTTAAATTCAAAATGACTCGTAGAAAGACTTAAACGGCTAGATTATTATTTTCTAAGGAGTCCCTATATAAACCCATGTAAAAGCTGCAGTGTCCTATATGACATTCACTGTCAAGGACAGTAACTGAGTACTTGCAATGTGCATGATTTAGATTATACTATTATTTCACTTTTAGCTATTTGGGTTGAATAAAATGTAGTATTAAAGCTACTCTCAACAGTTGCTTCTCACTTTTTAAAATATCGCAATCAGGGTATTTTTAACTTGGTGTGTAAGGTATGTGGCATTTCTATTAGACACGGAATGATGCCCTATGTCATTTAAACAATATATAAGATCAAGCTTTAATTATCTGTAGTATATTAGTAATACACATAAATGATAAATCGTAAGTTAGTTCCCTCTAAATTCCCCCCTCCAAACCTAATTTTCTCCCACAGATCCATCAGTTAAAGGAAAGAACAGGAAAACTCTTGTTAGCTGTAGTCTATGAGGCAGGTCTGTAGCTGTGGAAAGGAACTTCTCAGAGGCTCTCAAAAGAAGACGTGGATCGTGAGCTTCCCATGAGCAGGTTTTAAAATAAAATCAAAAGTATTTTGTTAGAAAATCAATCTTTAAGATCAAGTACATTCTTGATCTACACATCCAAAAGGGGGAACTTTTCTCTTGTGTATTTACAATCTCAAAAATGAAAGAAATGATATTAAAAGATACATATATAAATAAGAAAATTGTTTTTTAAATAAACAAGCATCCCTAGAAATTGCAATAAAACTTGTGAGCCAGGAAAAGCGTGTATAGCGATGAAAACCGAGCACATAAACAAAATACATAAATGCCAAACTAGTAATGAAATGGGGCCACACAACGGTTTCTAAAGGTAAAATTTGCTGTTGTCCAAGAAAAGAAATGTAGAGCAGGACAGATTCAAATGGAAAATGACTGGTCCATGAAGAAATCAATAGGATTCCTCATAAGAGACAGCAAAGCAGAAGACGCAAACGCCTTTAAGTACAACAAAGCCAGAGAGCCAGTGGAAATGCGAGCTCACTAGGGGATGCAAAGGCTATTCAGGGAGAAATGGGAGAATCATGCTTCAGTCTTCACAAGGGAAGATGTTAGGAAGACTCTCCCATCCATCTTTTTTAAAACAAACAGTAGAAAATATGAAATTTTCCTAGATCTAACTGACAAACTAAATGTAAATGAAAATTTCCAGGACCAGATGGCATCCTACCAAGACTTCTGAAAGGACCCGAGGGTGAAATAGAAAACTATAAACAAAACATGTAACCTCTTATTAACTGTTTCTGAGAGCAGTCTACCAGTGGGATTCAGGCTCAGGAGTGTGGGGGAAAAATTTCCTAAGTTAGACCTTTATTAAGCTAAAAGGTTAATTTTTAACTGTATGTAAGTTACTTTTAGTCTCACAGATTAGCTTCAAACTTTCTATGCAGCCCAGTTGAGTTTTAAGCCCACAATCATCTATAGCCTGAATTACAGAATGCTAAGATTACAGTCATTCAACACTGTGGGTAGCTGAAATAATTTTCTTTTTAATGATTAGATAAAATAAAATTTGTATATATCATGGTATTCCATGTGATGTTGCAATACATATGTACATTATGTAGAATTCAAATTGGGTTAAATATATGTACCTTGCCATTTCTCTATGTTAGAAGCATGTAAAATCAATGGTACTTCAAAATTTATGATTGATATCTAACTATAACTTAATGCCCATTAATCAATCTCTACCCCTACTCCAACATTCCTACTCTCAGTCTCTGGTAACCACCATTTTACATTTGGCTTCTGTGAGATTCACTTTTTTATATCCTGAAGTGAGTGATGTCATACAGTATTTGTCGTTTTGAATCTGGCTTGTTTCACTTAACACAATAATGCCGGTTTCTATTCGTGCTCTTGCAAATGACAAGATTAGTCACAATAATGAAGTGGGATGTATGCCAGGGATGTAAAGAAGGGTAGGTAAACATACAAATATTGGTAAACATAATACAACATATCAAGAGAATGAAACATACACACACACACATATACATACATACACTGACATTTAGGAGTTGTTTTCTGACATCTACACAGAAGCTTAGGCATATATGACACACATTCCACACATGTAAATCACACAAAGTTACTATTAATAATATTATTATTACTATAATAATAAAAAATCTCAACAAAAAACCTGTTAGAACCAATAACTGAGCTTAGTAAAGTTTTAGGGAATAAAATCATTAGACAAAAATAGTAACATTGTTCTATGACAGTGAATTATGTGAGGTAGAATTTAAAAAAAACTTATACCTACACTAGCAATTTAAAAAGTCTACAAATAAGTTTAACAAAGGATGAAGACCATAAAACATTGATTACAGAAATAAAAGAGGACAAAAAATGAACACAGGTTCAGAGAAACAACAATATTGTTAAAATATCCACACTACCAACAGTAATCCACAAGTCCGATGTGAGACCCACCAAAATACTGGTACTACTATTCACAGAAGTAAAAAAGAATCCTAAAATGTTTATGAAACCAAACCATTAAAAAATAAATAAATAAATAAATAAATAAATAAATAAATAAATAAATAAAAAGAACAAAGCGGGAGGCATTATATTATCTGGCTTCAAAATACACTATAAAGCTGGGGTTATCAAAATAACATTACACTGGCAAAAGAGAGAGAGAGAGAGAGAGAGAGAGAGAGAGAGAGAGAGAGGGAGGGAGACAGAGAGAGAGAGAGAGAGTCAGTAAAACAGAAAAATCTCATCAATGAATGGCATTGAATAATTAAATATCCACAAGCAAAAGAATGTGTGTATGCATGCACGCTCATATGCATGTATGAATGTATGCAAGCATTTATGTATGTGTGCAAGAAATAAAATGTGGCACTCAAAATTTCTACTTCTCTTGTTTATTCTGTGCTCTTCACCTGTCTGAAAATTTGGAAACAACCTAAGATGTCTTCCAACTGATAAGTACATAGAGAGGATGGCTATGCCTAGGCAAACTGTTCTCCCAGTGTGATTTCTAATGTTAGGCCATGGTATCTGCATCAAGATTAAAGATGAAATGCCTAAGACAGTTAGGGGTTCACTGTCTTGGCTAAGGAAAGATACTTTCCAATGACTTGGGAAGCATAAACCAAATACTAAGAAACAGTGAAAATTTATTGAAATTTTTTTTTAAGCTTTAGACTTTTTTTTTTTTGAACAAATGTCCACAAATGACATGGTGGGCCAGATCTGATTGAAAACATTCAAGAAGAAATACTTAGAAAGAATGACAGATGTAACAAAAAGGCAACTTTTTCTAAGATGAGCACACTATATTTTATTATCTCTTTATTTTGGCTTTTACGTATTTGAACATTGTTATAATATGAGTAAATGTTAACCAAAGCAAGGAAACAAAAACACCTTCACTAAGACCCACACACATGCACACACACAGCACACATTCACTCTCACAAAAAGTAGTTTTTAGTTAGAAAGAGTTTTCTCACAGAAAGAGAACTGCCCAGTGAACTCAACAAAAGGTAAGTAGAAATGTCTCTGGATGACAAGGCGCTAATAGTGCTGTCCCTGATGAGCCAGCTTACCTATGATCTTTTGAAAAAGGGCCAAATGGAAAAATCAAGTGAAGGTGATTGAAACTTAATTCTGTAGTTAACTGCCCAAGCCTACAGGGTGAAAATGCCCAGAGCCCTTCCCAAGCCTGCTTCCGGAGAAAGAACAATGACATACGATCTTCAGTGTGTCCTGGGGTGAAACAATTACTCAATATGGAACTCAAAAACATAAAGCCGGAGAGCTGTAATATAATAAATATTGAATAATAACTTATTGAATAAAAAGCATTAAAGTGGCTGAATGGCTTTATCTACCATTTCCCAGAGCTAAGGACTGTACCTTGAAATAGGACACCTTCAGCTCCCCAACAAACACAATTAGTAAGATTTACTCCAAGCTACTGGTGACCACTGACATGTACTTAGAAAGCATCTCTGAAGCTTTTGTAAACAACTTCCGAAGAGCACAGAATAAAAATTGCTGTAGCGTCATTCTGGGCCATCTCTGGGTTAAGCAGTAGACTGCACGGAGAACCACATGAGTTTTATTGGATTAATTTTATCTTTAATGCTTTGGTGCCACTCTTCTTCTTTCTTATAATTTAGCATTAACTGTAATGAGACCAATCGTTCAGTTACATAACTCAATATCACAAACCATAGCCTGACAAACTAGGAGGCTGTGAACTAGAGCTTGGGTAAAAAAAACATGCCCATCAAAAACTGCAAACATTTACATTATGATTTTTCTATATTATCTCCATGTAGAGTCTAATTTAGCAATGATTAGAAAATTAGCATTTGTAAATTGCTTTCTTTAGTTTTGTCTTAAAAGCTTTGGTAATTTCATGAGTGTTATTTGACTACACCCTTTATTCATTCTGAAATATACATTATATCTCTATAAAAATCATTATTTCAATGTGCTGAAGTATTTTCTTCTAAAGCCCAAGAACGTTGAATGGCAGATAGATAAATCATTTCATCAAATAACCACGAGCGCTTACTTTATACTCAAGGACACTCATCTAAAATTGAGTTTAGACGGCAATAGGAACACTATCGAGGTGTCTGCTTGTTTGACCTCAATTAGAACGACCACAGCACTTCTTGATTCTGTGCCAGGTCATTCAACACCCCCCAAAGCCATGTCTTCATGCTGTGTATGTGAAAAGACAAAACGTCTTTTATCCTTCAGTTCTACTTGCATCCTAGACACCTGTTCTTTTATTTCAAATTTATAATCTATGGAGTCGAGAGAGAGATTAAAGTGAAGATTCTTGTTTCCTGGAGCAGATATGAGTGTCAGTTTTACCAGTTCCACAGTAGGTAAGGTAAGTCTGCTACGCAGAGCAGTCACTCACAGCGTGGCCAGCTTGCCACAGTGGGCCCGGTTCTGCTTCAGGCTCAGTCTTTATGCTGTATGCTAGGTCTTTGGTAAATAGCAAAACACAAAACCTCTGGGTTATGACCTGTATTAACCCCTGTCTAAAATTGTTTCCATGCCTGGTGTTTTAAAATGAAAACTATTCCATTAAAACACCTAATTAGCTACAATGTTAATAGAGGTGAATTCTGCTGAATGATTTTATTGAAGATTTTATTCTAATTTCTTTAATATAGATTAATTTATTTAAAACCAGGAAAAGCATCAAAAATGTTTTAAATGTGCACCACAAATTGCCATTAATGTATCTGGAAGGAACATTTAAAGAAGACACTATCTCATAGGGGGCAAAAACAGTTTTCAAGTTTTGTATTTTATATAATGATTACTTATTTTCTTTAAAATAGAAATTGCAATTAATTTCTGTCTTCACAGAATTTTTAAATTAGAATCCTATATAAGAGAAACTGACTACAGAGATTCATGGGGATCCAGCTTAATTTTTAATGAGGACACAGCATCTCTACCTGCCACCTTTCATGTCTGAGAGAAACAGACATGGAGACAGGCTCTTCTCACACATGGAATACCATTATTTCAGTATCCAAATGATGCATTCTGTATAGCTAAAGGAATTGATACTTTGTAGTAAAAGGCCACCGAATTTCAAAAGCAAACTTTGAGAGTTCTCAGAGCTCACATACAAGGATGGTGACTATGGGTGTGTGTTTATTTGGATATACACATATGCAACTCAGGGAGCCAAATGGGATTTTTTTTCACCTTACCTCATTTATTTAAGGAATTGCAATCAGTCGGTCCCTAAATAGCAGATACAGACTCAGCAGAAGGACTCAGGAATTATATCACACATTGTTTATAGCTGAGTGGGCTTGCAGGAAGCTGGTATGTGCTGAGCACACAGCTATTTGTCATGATGCCATCAATCAAATCCAGTTGATAATAGAAATCCCTAAATAAATGAATTATAGAAATCAATGAGTCTGCTATTCTTTCAGAGTTTAAAAATCACTGAAAACTTTACCATGGATTTAGGAAGCAATTAAATGGGGGAGTGGTGTCAATATTCCCTTATTTGTTCCTCAGCTCATTCAACCCTAACAGCTCTGTTTAGCAGATAGCCAAAGAGAGTGCTAACAACCCGCAGACTCTGTAGGGTCATTACAAGAATAAAATGGGACAAAATTCCTCAAAAGCAATATTGGGAAAGGTGTGTGACCTAATCACAAAATAAAGTGGAATTCCTTGGACAGGTATTCATGGCTTAAATGCTTTTGAAGAATATACTAAATCATTCCTTCCACTAATGGCTGCAGCATAAATATATATATCACTATTAGGAAGGGCAGATGACAATAATTAAAGTTCAGACCCCACAAGTAATAGAAATCTTACCTTTGTCTCTAAGTTTCACTTTATGTTTACCCTCAGAGCCCTCTGAGTAACTTCTTTGTTCTGTCTTCTCATCTTCATCTTTTCCTTTTTATCCCGTTCTAAAATTATCTTCATACGTGCCTAAAATTTGTAGGCAATACTCAGTAGAATCTAAAGACATAAATGAGCATAAAGTCAGTAAAGTACACTGAAGCTGGTTCACTTCGTCTATAGATATGAGTAAATGGCAAGTGTGGCAGAGAGAGTGTAGGTACCTACGCAACAATAAAGCTGAATTCCTTCAGTGTTAAAAACAATGTTATGTAATACCATACTGGGACTGCGTAAAGGCTGCTTACGAATTGCCTGCCACTGTATTAGGCATTGAAAATAAGAACAAATCACAATATCCTCTAACTGACAAAAAAGAGAAAGCAGTCCTTGCCATGCAGTGTGAAAAGTGTTATGTTGCAGAAGATACATGTATCAAAAGATTATTAAGATTCGGGGATCACAAAGCCAAAGAAACCTTACAGAAGATTATAAATCAGGTAGTCATTGCTTAAATGCTTTCGAAGAATATACCAAATTGAGCCAATCATCCCACTAATGGCTGCAGCACATACAAAGGTAGAATAAAGAATGGCCTACTTACTGTTTTGGAAACTGTAAACCATTTGTCATGGCTGTAATGGAAAATGAGCACTGCAGAAATCACTACCCCATAAGTATACATCCTATCCATCCACCTGCAGTGTGTGGGCTCTTTAGTGATCTGTGTGTTGGAGTCCCCCTAAATTTCCAGTCTGGGCATGAATTGAAGTTCTGATTGTATTCTGATATCCATGGAGAACTGTCATTCTTGGTCATGAACATGTATGTTGCACAATCGACTTCCAGCTATGCACAGTTACATCTACTCAACTTGCTTGCAAACACTTAAAAGAAAACCTGACACTGAAGAAGCTGACACAATTTCTTCGGAAATGCAATTACTAAGATGTCTTACTGCTAAAAGCATAAATTAAGTTTTTTCTTTATTCCCTTATTTCTATGCCATCTTCTTTTACCCCTGTCAAAGGCAGTTTTCAGTGTGTACCAAAATACATAACTCAGTATATTTGAAAACTCTTTGATTATAGGGATTGTGTCATCTTTATACCTGTGTCTAGGTAGCTGTCAGAGAGGCTTACCTACAAATGACTGATGAACAGAGCAATCAATCAATTGGCTCATCTGATTGTATCATTGAGGACAAGTGGAAGCATGTCTTCATGTCTACATTTCATGTCTGCAAGTGCTGTAGACCCAGCCAGTTGAAGCAGAGGACAATATTGTACATTATCTGCAATGTTGATGATCTAAGAGACTAAACATATAAGAAACCATAGACATCATTCTTTGCATAAGTCTAACAAAAGTAATCAGAAGGTTATACAAGTTTCGACAATGCACTTTATTCCCACTTATGCAATTGGGAAAATGCATTTTCTTGCATAAGAAGTCCAAAGTTTCTGAGTTGAATGATTCAGTCTTTCAGCAATGAGTGGGATTCCAGTGACATTTTCACAAGCATCACATAACCAAATCATGTTCCAAGGCTACACTGGAGAGCAGAGTTCACACTTTTCTCCTGTTTCTCTCCAATCTCCTTGGCCATAACTATATCACATGACTAGAACAAAGTCAGGAGGGTTGAATTAACATAAGTGGTACTACCATAAGCTAATCAAAACCCATCTCACAGTGTAGCTTGGGGACGGGTCTCAGTTTCTTTCAGGAGCTTGACTTAAAAGAGGAATCTGAATCAGGAGGCTGGGGGTTGAGAGACACCCCAAGATGGGCTATGGAATGAGTAACAGCAGCATTCACAATGATCAGTGACCTTATTTTCATCTCACTGGCTCAAATAAACAATGGATCAAATGCACTTTCTACAAATAGGAGATCACCTGTATTTAGTTTTAAGAAAGAAAAACCAGATAAAGAATATTTGATTAAGAAAATAAACAAAGCCAGCCAGTGGTGGCATATGGTTTTAATTCCAACACTCAGAAAACAGGCAGGCAAATCTCTGAGTTCAAGGCCAGTCTGGTCTACATCGTGAGTTTCAGGCCACCAGGGCTATACAGAGAACCCTGTCTTTAAAACAAACAAGCAAACAAGAGAGAGAGAGAGAGAGAGAGAGAGAGAGAGAGAGAGAGAGAGAGAACAACTTATAGAGAACAACTTATAATAATATCATAAATCACATTAAGTATAGTAGTTATTAGTGGAAAAAATATAGTCTATTATTGTGGATTCTTTCCAAAATAATTATTAGAATTTCTCTGCTGCATCAAATGAGGTGAATTCAATTTGGTTATGTATTTCTTCTGTTTCTGTCTTAGTCTCTCTCTGTGTCTAGCTATCTTCTCTCTCTCACTCTTCTCTCTGTGTGTGGTGTATATATGGTGTATGTGAGTGTCTGTGTGTGTGTCTGTGTGGTATGTGTGTATGATGTGTGTGTATGAGTCTCTGTGTGTGTATAGTATATGTGTGTGGTATGTGCGTGTCTGTATGTCTGTATGTGTGTATAGTATGTGTGTGTCTCTGCATATGGTATGTGTGTGTCTATGTGTGTGTATGTATGTCTATGTGTATGTGAGTGTGTGTATGTGTATGTGTGAGTGTGTAAACAGAGGTTGTTGTAGGTCTCTTTCCCTGTTGCTTCCTCCTTTATTTTGAGGATTATAGACTCATAGTATCACATGAGTTTTTACACAGATACTGTGGTCCTTATGTTTCTGGACAAGCACTTTCCCAAGTAAGCCATTTCCCCCAGCCCCCTATGTGATCTTACTTAAAACAAGAAATGGTAGATCCTAATGAAAACAGCCCAAGCCTGAACTTCAGCTACTGGCCTCATAACTATATTTGCTGGTTCTGCACAGTCCATCAACAGAGACACACAGCTTTTCACCAAGACTTTGAGGGTAAGCCTAATTAATTTGTTAATTCATTCAAAAGTTATTTTCACAGGGAGAATAATCTAGCTCTAATCACAAGTTAATGCAGTTTTGAAAAACCTTTCTGGAATTCAAGGCCTGTGACTCATTTACCATTAATAACTTGTTGAAAATTATTTTTAATCATATTGGGGGCACAATATGTGCATATGGGCACAAGTGCCCTCATAGGCCAGAGATGTTTGATTCCCCTGGAGCTGGAGTTTCAGGCATTGTGAGCTGCCAGATATGAATTGTGGACATCACACTCACACCCCGGTAAGAGCAGAAGGTGTTTGTAACCACTGGGCCATCAATCCAGACCACAAGTTGCAGAATTTAAAAGTTGATTAACATAAACCATTTCAAGCTATACACTTTCAAATTAATCTCAAACTAAATTGAAGATTATACCCATTAGGTATACCCTTTAAGGGCTGAATATTAGGCATAATCTTTACCGGTGGTTGCCTAGCAACCAGGGTATCTGCACTTACAGTAAGTTTGCCCTAAATACTCATGTAACATCCGTGATGACTAACTATGCACTTGGCTTTATTTACAAGACAAGAAACACCTTTTCTGGTGTTAATGATTCTGATTTTGCTATTCAAAGGAGATAAGTTTCAAGGAAAATACTGGAAAGGTGGTATCATGGTCATTAACCAATCAAGCACGTTTAACAAGCAGTTCTAAGATTGATGCCTGCTTATCAAAGCAATGATGCCAATCATTGTCTATCACAGCTTACATTACTTAATGTCAGGTAACCATCTCACGGTTTAAAAATGTCATGTGGAAAGTATACCTTACCTCAATATATTATAATTTTCAACAGAATATAAGATTAACTTATGAGTGCCTTGGAGCAATCCCAAGACTATCCTATTTTTTAAAATGCCTCAGGTAGGCCCCCCAGTCACAAAAGTGTCACCTTTCATCCCATCTTCTGCTGCAGAAGTACATTGTAACAAATAACCTTTCTAATTCTGTAAGCACTATGTCTGCACATTTACATTGTCGAATCCCTGGTGAAACAATTGCCAAGGAGCGCTCTGAGGCACTGCAGCTGTGCCCTGCCAACTGTGTTTGGCTGCCCAGCTCCTTCTGGGCTCCCAAAGCTGGCAAGCTAATATGCTAATAGA
Source organism: Rhabdomys pumilio (assembly GCA_030674055.1). Classification (NCBI taxonomy): domain Eukaryota; kingdom Metazoa; phylum Chordata; class Mammalia; order Rodentia; family Muridae; genus Rhabdomys; species Rhabdomys pumilio. Next base: position 132,031,826 of record JANHMN010000001.1, on the reverse strand, counting down.
ATTCATTAGCCTGGGCTTTGACAGACAGTTAAAACAGGACTCCACATCAGCACTCCAGCACTGCAAAGCCATTTCAGGAGGCACAGCTAATTCAAAGAAGATGATGACAGGGTTTGCAATCAGGGAACATTAGAGTGTCGGGGCAGTGGAGAGGCTGAACATCCTAGGCAGGCAAAACTGCCAACAACCTTGATTTGATTTCTGGCATCACCGGTAAGCCTGGCAAAGAAAACCAGAGGTAATAGGATACACTGAGAGACCAGGCACAAGGACTGGCCTTTGAAGTAATTATTCTCTGGGGTAACAAAAGACAAGATGAAAAAGCTTTCAAGGACAGGCAGTGGACACCCATGGGAACCCAGTTTCCATTACAGCATGATACTGTGCTGAGCCACTCTCTCTGCTTGGGAAAGTGGAGTGCTAAATAGGCTGTCTGAAGGGAGAGGACACAGGGAGTTTGAAAAGGAAATGGAGCTATCGAGAGGTACAGCAAGACAGAGACTGCCAAAGGCCCACAAGAGAGTGGCAATCATGAGGGATGTTTCAGTGTCTCTGAAGGGCACCACCATCACTCACTTGCCTTGCATCCATTAGCCTCTACATTCATCATACTATAGGGGAAATGAAAGGGGAGGGAGAAGGGCACAGCAGAAGCCAGAAGCCTAAGCTGGAGAGCAGTAAAATCCCTTAAGCCTTTGACAAAACAAATAAGCCTCCAGTGTCTCCTTGTTGGGGCTCTTGGCTCTGATAAGCTTTCAGCATTCAGCATCCCCACATTGGAGCTCTTGTCTCTGTCCAGCTGAGGACCTAAGCAGAATGATTAAGGAAACACTTTCTGGAAGTGTCTTCACAAGTCTGAATATAACCGAGCTCACCCAGCAATCCGTAATAGAGAAACAGATCCAAAGTTAAACCTGAACCAGAAATGAAGCCTCTCTCATTTTATGGTAAATTCTTCTGAATCAAGTCTGAGGTCCCTGGCTAAACAAACTAAAAGAATGCATGTTACAAGCCAGTGGAGGTTCTAATTGTGTACCAACCTTGAGCCTTCCCAGTGCTGCTTGCTCTCCATCTTTATAAGAGAAAGGTTTCCCTAGCAGAGAATCAACAGTAGACCAATGAGTAAATTATGTCAGCTTTACCTTCCTTGGTTTAGGAGTGGGACTCAATGTCGGGCCTTGGATGAGGTAACTCCATTCAACCTGGGCCCTTCAGTCAGGTAGCACACAGGTAGAGGGCGTGATTAGCAGGTCTCACCTCCAGAGATTAAAATAGTAATGAGTTATCTAAAGGCCGGTGGGCGTAGCTAATTAAGTTATTCCTTTCCCTTTTCCCCCTTCCCTATAAAACCCAGGCTCCCCTGGCTTTTTGGGGGAGAATGAACCATCTACACCCATTCACCACGCCATGAATAATAAAAGCTTTGGAAAACTGGACTCCACGTGTCTCTGAGCCTGCTGCAAGGTTCCCAGCCTTTGGAACTTTGTACTGCAGCTGCTGGCCTGTCCACAACGGCTGCGTGAATGTGGGACCCTTCGCCAACGGTGTGGGAAGCCCTCCAGGACCCTGCCGCCAGCCCTTGCGACTTTGTCCCGACTGCAGGACTCCCCTGCGAGTTTTTGTCCCACAACTCAAGGCATTATTAGATGTTAGTCTTCTCCCAGCACGTACACACACACACACAAGCATGCATGAACACACATACACACCCACACACACATGCACACATGCACACACAACATACTCAAATACACACACACAGGCATGTATGCACATGCACACCAGATTCCACTGATGCTGTATATTTCAAAGGTATTTGTTTTGTTAATTTGGGCATGTAGCAAAAGTTACTCAGCATAATTATCAGCTATTTGCATCCTGTGTTTTCTCCAAAGTCCCCCATCTCCTTTCTTGCTTTCCTGTTTGAGAACTGCATCTCCACCATAGCTGGTATTTATATTCTTTAGCAATGTAACTTTGTTATTCCCATAATTTCAACTATTTCCACTGTGGAAACAGTTTTCTACAAGCTTCAGGCCCAAATTTTCATTGTCCTGCTGGAGAGCACTAATGATGGACACTGAACTGGCAAGCAACATGCTTTGCCTCGTAGCCACCAATTCAAATTTCCCTTGTCCAGAACTCCTCCTCCTGTGACTTGTTCCCATAAACAATGTCATTATCTCGGTATTTATCTAGTACAAACCTGAAATCACCCCTTTTCTCTTTCCTCCCATAATTTGATGAAAACTTTGTACATTAACTCTTTCCTATCTCTTCCACTGATTCCGTTTTGCCATTTCTGTCACCAGGGAAATCTGGGCTTTCCTTGGAGTTCTTAGTTCTATTAACAGGTGAATGTAGAAATTGACTCAGAAGAAAGTTTGAGGACAATTTTATTAGAATTTGAGAGAAAAGTAACAATACAAGTAGGCTGTAAATCTCAATAACTGCCCAGAGGTAAGGAAGGAAGAAAGTCATGCACATGAGTTAGAGAGGTCAGCATGTTCGATGACATTAGCAGTGTTCAGCAGGGTAGCAAGCTGCTGCAATGCAGAAGGCCAGGGCCTTCAGAGAAAGAGTGCCAAAGTCCTAAAATAAAGCATAGTTAGAGGGTTAGGCGGTATCTCAAGAAAAAGAGATAAGAAGAAAGAATAGAAAATAGACTTTTTTCAGTTAGAACAAAGAGCTAGGGTTAGGGTAGAGTTAGCAGGGCTGAGGCTGTACTCAAAATTCTGTGAAGCGTAAATGTGTTATATCATTGAGTATAGTTATTCTCACCATTTCTTTAGTATGCCTTCAAATGAATGGGTTTCTTGAGTAGTCTTCAGGACAAGTAATTGACAGACCCAGGTAGATTCACTGTGGTTTCCTCTTTGAATTTTGTATTGAGGATTGCATACGAGAGTACCACATTTGTGTCATTTGCACACTTCTCCTCCTCCAATGCCTCCCATGTCTCCCAACTATTCTTTAACTATTGTTACAAATACATACACACACTTATGTATATATAAATCCAGCTTTCTGCATCTGTTTAGCACTACTTCTGTGCATATTTCTTTAGGGATGACTGCTTGAGACTAGATTACCTGGGGGCTTGCCCAAGGAGAGGCCTGATTCTTCTCTCGGCAGCCATTAATTGCCCATATTGTCTTCAGGGAAATTGATATATTGCAAACTTTGATATTTCTCCAGTCACCACTGTCTTTGAGGTGGTCTTGTCCAGACAACCATATTTTTGAGATTTCATGGGTACAGCTTCTCTGTAATATATAGAAGATACCATCTCACAGCAGACATCCTGGTGGCTGGGTCTTACAGTATTTCTGCCACTTTTTCTGGGGTTGCTCATTGAGCCTTGGGTATAGGAATTTTGTTGTAGATGTATCCGTTTGGGTTAGGTACTCCCCAGTCAGTTGTTATCTGCATGTGACTGGCTATAGATTTTTGTAATGGTCTCCATCTGCTGAAAATTTTTTCTTTGATGAAAGGCAAGAGCTACTTAGAATAAGGATAGGTATTTAGAGTGCTATTAGAAATTACACTGGTTTAGAAAAGTGCCAATAGCAGATTCTCCATTAGGTCCATGACCTTCTCAGCATAGGTAGTTGGCTAGATTTGTAGTCTCCGGAATGAATTCCTACCTAAGAGAGTCCTAAGTCCAATTGGACAGCTACTGGTTTTCCCCAAACCTAAATGCCCTTGTGGTTGTCTTCCCATGCTAGTCATTGAGGATGTGGCATTTAGCCTTTACACTAAAGTAGGATTATTGACTGCTTTTCTCCCTTGGCAGCTTGTACAACATCTTCGGATATAATGAAATCCCACCCTTGGCAAGAGGCTTCCTGGTCAGTTCTAGCTCAATTTCTTTCTTCAAACCTTATATATAGGTTTCCTCTTAAAGGAGAAAACAATAATATGTAATATTCTAATCTTTGGAAAAGATCAGGAGGTCATTGTCTCCATTAGGGGCAACAGTATAATTCAAATGTCATTCTTTTGACCAAGAGAAAGTCATTCTCTGTCAAAGGGCTTCAAGAAAGCAAAGGTGATACTTCCATTTTTCATGTGATGTTTTAAATCCTAAGGAGGGGAAATTGTGATATTTCTCTTTCTAATGTTACTAGAGAAACAAGGTTGGATCCATAGACTACTATGAGGAATGGGTCCATCCTTTATAGCCTCCTTTTAACATTTACACAATTTACACACACACACACACACACACACACACACACACACACACACACAAGTTGAAACCTTGAAATCATTTCAGACTTGAGCTAAAATTGAGGCTTTGAAAATCTCCGCTTCTTGCTGAGTTTCAAACCTTGAAGGATGGATAAGGGAACCCAGGTAGTTGGAGTTAGAGTTCAACAGAACCATCTGAATATGGGTCCCATGTAAACAAGAGGAGATAAAATAAAGACAGCAGTTCAGTACACAAGGTCCAAAGATGAATAATGTCACTAAAACATTATAATCAATAAGACCAGACTGGAAACAAAAGCTCCCAAACACTTCTGACATTTACAGACACGCCTGGGGTAGAATGGAGGCCAGCTCTGGCTTCTGCCTGAAGACAAGAATAGACTGATGATTTTGAAGGCCCCAGCCTTCAACCACCTGACAAGGTTTTATCTCCTGTTCTCACCATTACTACCATATTTTTCTAATTTAGGAAGGGAATTATGACTTAAACTGTTTTATGAACAGAGCATGAATATTATAGCAATAGAAATGTACATTGTATAGGCTAACAACCAGCCTACTTCAATTTATCCCTGACTGTTCAGTTCATGCTGAATTTGCATACAGTTTCCAGTTTTGTCACTGTGTCTCCACATTGCTGCTTCCAGAGAGAGACTGACCAGCTAATTTCTGCCCTTAACACTTTCTTAGAGCCCTGCAAGATTCTCCAAGTTGAGCATTGCTATTTACATTGCTAAAGATTAGCTTTGGAAAATATGAGATAAGATCCAGAATGCCATGTTCAAACAGCCCATCATGTTTCTATGTAAAACAGGAATAATTTGAACCAAAGGCCACTGACATATGGTAGATACCCAATATCTTCATTCTCCTCTCTCTCTCTCTCTCTCTCTCTGTCTGTCTGTCTCTCTCTCTCTCTCTCTCTCTCTCTCTCTCTCTCTCTCTCTGTCTCTCTCTCTCTCTCTCTCTGTCACACACACACACACACACACACACACACATTAGAATAAGCTAATGTTCCAACTATGTTTCTTTTTCTTACATTCCACTCATTCTCATTATGTCTTCAGTTCTCTGCTCCTCAAAAAGCATTCTTAGTATCTGAAAAGAGACTACCATCCTGGACCTGTGAGAGGCTCAGGGTAAAGGCACTTGCTGACAAGACTGTGAACCTGAATCAATCTCTGGGATTGGTAGAGCAAGAGTACAAACTCCTCAGAGTTATTCTCTGTCCTCCATATTCATGTTATGGTATACATAAACAAATTAATAAATGTAAAATCATTTTAAAGAAAAGATTACTATTACACAGTAAACATTAGTCAACATTCCTCAAGTTTCTCCATCATTTTTTATCTTGAAAGTAAGACAACATAGAGATGTCATTAGGATTTCAATCCTATGATAAAACACATGACGAAAAGCAACTTTGGGGAAAACTGCTTTGTTTCATCTTGCAACTTTTATGTCACATTCTAACACTGAGGGAAGCCAAGAGAAATAAATACAAGGCAAGAACCTAGAAGAAAGAGCTGAAGCTGAGGTCATGTAGGAAAACTGTTGCCTTGCTCCCTCTGGATTGCTCAGTTTGCTTTCTTATATATCTCCCATCCTCCTGTCTACGGTGGTACCACTCATAGAGAGCTAGACCCACCCGTATCATTCATTAGAAAATGCTCCATGGTCTTGCCAATGAGGTAGTCTTATGGAAGCAATGTCTCAATTGAAGTGCCTTTTCCTCAAGTAACTCTAGTTTCTGTCAATTTGACAGTTACAATAACAACAACCATATACAACAACAAACAACATATACATAGTTTGACTATATTAAGACAATGCTGTAGGATGTACCACACACAGATGGACATATAATCAGGAGCTTTCCCTGTAATGTAAATTGAAAGTACATACCTTTATATTCAGACTAGTTAACACAAGCAGATCCTGCAGGAGAGACCACAGAACTCTCCAAAGGGCCTTCCACTTGGGTACATCACATGAACCCTATGTCACCCATCAATGTCAGCTGAAAAGTTGCATTGCCATGGTGTTCTCACCTTTGCCATCTCTACTTAGGGTGTGGGGAAAATCTGACAGATCCCTTGAGCTCCTTTAAGAAATGCGTCTAGGACTCCTAGATAATCATAGAGAGCCGATAGAAATAATTTACAACCAAAAGACTTTGGAGCAACCATGTTTCTTGATTGAGAATGAAGTTAAATTTCTCCTTAATTTTCCAACATGTATCTCAGAAAGCAGAGTAAGCTTCCTGGTGAGAACTAGGACCATCCTGAGTACTCAGATATTAGGAAGGAAAAAAAGCAGTAGTTCTAGGGCCTCTGGTGTTGGTCATGCTAATGATCATATCCCGTCTGTCACAAAGTTACAATGAAAGTGAAGATAGGATCACATATACAAACATTTTAAGGTAAAAAATTCCTGTCACTATGATACATTTTGGTGACCTACTATGTGTTATCACTATAATAGATTTGGTGGCCTACTATGTGCCCCTCTGTGGGGTAATTTGTTGGTGATTTGTCATTCTGTAACTATCATTATAGAATCCCTGTATAACAATGTAAAATAAACTGACTCTAGTCAAGAGAAAAACAAATGTTCTCTGACCTTGTTCTCTCTCTGTCTCTGTCTCTGTCTCTCTCTCTCTCTCTCTCTCTCTCTCTCTCTCTCTCTCTCTCTCT
>JANHMN010000001.1:131994618-132019767 GCA_030674055.1 Rhabdomys pumilio | reverse complement strand
AGGGAGGGAGGGAGGGAGGAAGGGAGGAAGGGAGGAAGGAAGGAAGGAAGGAAGGAAGGAAGGAAGGAAACCATTTACTGAATTTTAAAATTTTTCATAGTCTATATGGGGAGACTCAAAAAACCAGGAGAAACAAATGTCTCTTTTTTTAAATGTTATTTTTAAAAAGAAATGAATGGCCGGGTGGCGGTGGCGCACGCCTTTAATCCCAGCACTTGGGAGGCAGAGGCAGGCGGATTTCTGAGTTCGAGGCCAGCCTGGTCTACCAAGTGAGTTCCAGGACAGCCAGGGCTACACAGAGAAACCCTGACTCAAAAAACCAAAAAAAAAAAAAAAAAAAAAAAGAAAGAAAGAAAGAAAGAAATGAATGTAGCAGTCACTGGGGGAAGCATATCTTCCTTAGACTTGTTTAATGCTTAAATGCATCATGTAGTTCTGAAATGTCTTGATTCGAGTCACAAATGTAAGATTCAGACTGTTCAAACTGTCTTTCCAGAGTCTGAGGCCAGTGGTGACCCAGTATTATTTATTCCTGGTAAAGGTTAATATCTGATGTTCCCCAGCAACACTCGGTAGGTTTTTCAATAAATCATGGATTTAATAATTCCATTGTCATCCCATAATGAAAAACAGATTAAGTAGGTAACAATTTTATCACATGGTAAAATTAGGATTTGAACCCCAATAGCTTAAAACTGAAGATTTGTCCTAAACTGTGTGCTTTGCATCACTTGCTGAAGAAGTGAAGTCAGCTCCTAATATCTGGGGAAGACATTTAAAATGGAGCTGAAGAAGAAGCTGAGCATGAGACCATGCAAGGTCTGGTGAACCATACGAAAGGGTTTAAATCTCTTCTTGAGGAAACTGGAAGGCTTTGAGTGTTTTTAAACATAAAAATATTGTAACCTGGTTTGTTTTATACAAAGATCATTCTAGGGACTCAGTTTCATGTCTGGAATTTATAAACTGTTAATAGAAGCATCTCATAAATATTATGATTTTGTTTGTAGAAGAAATAGTAAGATATCAAATGCAGTAGACACAACTAAGCTGTACAAAATGAAGTTACAATATAGCTTATCAGGAAAAAATAAAATATGTATTCTGATATCAAAGTAATTTTATTGAAATGCTGGTGTTTTGGCCTATAAGAAAGATTTTAGAATCTTCTGGAATATTTGTTATTGTTTATTCCTATATTCACATTGAACTTTGGAGTCTCTGTGATACACACATAGAAAAGTTTTTCACAGGACATGAAAGCCCAGAACCAGTATGTATGCTATTGAGGATTCTTTACATCCCATATGCTCTGTTATATGACACTACAGTTTCAGAATGGGCTCATTTTCATTAAAACATCTTTCTTCATTTGTAGTAAGACTATCACTTAAAACAGTGCTTGCATTGCTCAGTTGTCTCTTTATTCAATTCCATGCACTAAATTTCATCTAAAAGCTAAAATTATTTCATCTGAAGAACTAACATGCCTCCATCCTGATAACAAAACATATTCATCCAAGTAGCCCTCCCCTCCCTCAGCACTATTACAGGGAAATTATTACACCTTATTGGAAATACTATACTTGTATGTTTTGTAGGTAGTATATATGTTCTATATATATGTACTAACCCATTAACTCAAATTAGTATGTCCCCTTCAGCCACATCTTCATGAGATTTATTGTGGTGGTTTGAAGAATGACCCCTCTAGGCTTATATGCTTGAATTTTTGTCCATAGTTAACAGAACTGTTTGGAAAGGGTTTGGAGGTGTGGCATTGTTGCAGATGGTACGTCCTTGTTGGAGGAGGTACGTCTCTCTGGGTGGGCTCTGAGGTTTCAAAACACCACAGCACATCCACTGTCACTTTGTCTGCTGCCTGTGGATCAGGATGTAAAGCTTTCAGGAACTTCTCCAGCAACATGCCTGCCTGTGTTCTGCCATGTATCTTGCCATGATGATTATGAAGTAACCCTCTAAAACTGTAAGCAAGTCCTTAAATAAATGCTTTCTTTTATAAGAGTTGCCTTGGTCATGGTGTTTCTGCACAGTAATAGAATAGTAACTAAGACATATATGATACAAAATAATTAAATAAAAGTCTAACTTAACCTCCTGAGTAGTTGAGAACAATTGGATTTCTCCAAGAATACATTTCCCTCGCTATTATATTAAGTCATAAATCTGTACGAATTAAATACTGTTTTGCTTTAAAATCTTGAGTCAACAACTGAAAAAATTATCTCGACAAGTTCTTGTTTCAAATTGAATTATGTCCAAATCTTCTAAGTGGCATTCCAAACTCTTACTAAACCCTAAAACCACGTGCAAAGGAAACAAACAAGGGCATGATTCGTCGGTGCCTTGGAAAATGTGGGGGCTGGCTGTTTCTACAGTGTCTTTTGTTGCTGATTTGACTTGTCCTCCATGAAGTGGATTCCTCCACTGTTTCTTTTCATTCTCCATTGTTGTTGTTGTTGTTGTTTTGTTGTATATGTGTGGTATAAGCTTATACGTGGACCTGTACAATTACCCATGCGTGCTCATGTGTATTGTGGATAGAACTGGAGTGTTTTGCTCTAACACTGGCTACCTTGGTTTGTGTTTGTTTTGTTGTTGTTGGTTTTGGTTTTTTTATGTGACATGTTCTCTAACTAAACCCTAGGCTACCAATGCACCTAGACTAGCTGGCCAGTAAGGTACTGGTTTCTACTTGCTCCCTCAGCACTAGAGTTAAGGACATACTTCCCTCAAAGAGCTTTTTGTGTAGATGCTGGGACTCTAAACTAAGATACTAATATTTGTCCTATAAGCAGTTTACTTGTTGAGTCATCTCTCCAGGCTCAAAATTTTACTTTTCTGATAACAATTACGATTCTACTTTCTCAGTAGGTTTTATTTTCTGGGTGATTTGTTGGCCTCAGCTCCTACCACTCAGCATCCTATGTTCTCTTCTAGGAGCAAACCCATGATACTGAGAGGTGACGCACAGCTGGTACCTTTAAGAGTAACATCTGCATTGCCTGCAATAATTAGCATTTTGCTTTATGATGCATCCTGCTTTGCATCTATACTGCACCCTGAATCAAACGATTTTAAGACCCCCAAATTAGTTTGTCTACACAATGCAGTTCTCTTGCCCCAAATTGCAGATCTGGGGAAGTTTTATTCAAATTTAACCTAGCAAATGGGTGAAAGCGAAATTAGGCAAGAAGGCAATAAAAAAACAACAAGCACAGAATAAAAACACCTGCAAATGAAAAACCTGGAACTGTGTCTATAAGCCAAGCTTTTTCCCTAAGAATTCCTGAGTGCTAATGAAAGCAATTAGCACTTGTACAGCCTGCCTGCCTCCACATACTGCATGCTGGTGAACTTACAAACGGCCTACATAACTCCTTCCTGATGGTGTTAGAATAAAGCAGGACTATTTATAAGGTAGTAAGCCAATGTTCCTGTCATCCCAGAGTTCCCCTTACTCAGTAAAATAGTATTTTAAAGTCATTCCATTACACCCCGTTTCCTTGACACACACCATGGATTATTATAAATGAGTTCTAGAGGTTATGTCTATTTTACTTTCGTCAAAGGTTTAATTCCTCTCCTTCCTGTAACTCCTGTCCTCGGGGATATGGGAAAGGAATGTGTACATAAATTCTGACCCGATCAGTACAGATGGAATTTAGTATCTTTCTTCATTGGCATAGGACAAGCGATTTCTTTGCTGAAGTTCTGGATTCAATCAGAGTCCACTATACTTTCAGTCTCATTAGTTTTTCTAAGATACTGAGCTAATGCCTTGCGTTCTAGAAATTTCATTGTGTCTATACAGTGATTCACAACTTGTAGTTTGAACTAAGTATGTTGTTCCAAAATCACCTTTTTTCCCCACTAGGCTGGGATTGTGCCCTTATTGTGTACACTATTACAATTTTTAGAACTCTATTTGCAAACTTCCCATTTATTTCTCTGATCTTCTTATGTTCTGGTAGCATTCTTCATTAAATCCTGAAGTGCTATAAAATAAGGTTAGTATCTCTGTAGCTTAAGTCCCTATTAATATTAATTTTTAGAATTTTGCTTGCTATGAATATTTATCATTGTGTATATTCCTTTGTATCAACCTAAATACTGCAGAAATAATATTGTTCTTTTTCCTAAGATGCCAGTCAAAAATTAGCTTAGAGACAGTGACAGCCTAATGACTATTTCCAATCAAAGCATATTTTTCTTTGCTTATTTTTAAATTAGATTTTTATTATTTATGTGTATGAGAGTTTTGCCTTCTAGTGTATCTGTGCACTACGTGTGCTGTATCTGTGCACTACGTGTGCTGGTCCTAGAGGAGGTGCTGAACCTCCTTGTGCTGGGTGCTGAGTATTGAACCTGGGTCCTTTACAACAGAAACAAGTGCTCCTAACCACTAAGCATACTCTCTACCCCCAAAGCATGTCTTTTAATTTGTCCATTTTTTATTAGTATCTTATAATAACATCCTTTGCTATTCTTTTTATGTTTCATGTATTTTATCCTCGTTTGCTTTCCAAGTATTTAATGTTATCAAAAATAATATATTTTGCCATATTAAAAATTGGTACTTCTATTTTTTTGGATTTTCCATTAGCATGAGATCAAATAAATGCAACAAACTTATTCTTATTTCTGGGAGTTACCATCTGAAACATAATTTTAGTAATAATTTTTAATGTTATATCAAGACCAATTTTGAGTCAGTCAAATGGCTAAATCACCAAAAAATATGATTTCTTTATAAACTGTGTTTCAAGTTTTTTTCAAAATATTACCCAGTTCCAAAATCAGAGACGTATTATTTTTAGTAGATTGGGAAAAAAGACACTGAAAAATAAAAATACAAGTAAAACAAAAGACAAACTTTACAATCCATTTGACATAGAAAAGTATATTATTATACATAATGTCTTTAAGTTGACTTAAATAATTTACAACCACTAGCATAAAGAAATGGACAAAGGACCAAAGCAGACTTCATGGAAACTAAATGTAAACAGTTCCTCAAAATATAAACCAATAATATCATCCATGACAAGAGAGAACAATCAACATGATCCTGGAGATCACTGATGATCCCAGATAAACATGATCCCGGAGATCACTGATGATCCCAGATAAACATGATCCTGGAGATCACTGATGATGACAGGTAAACATGATCCTGGAGATCACTGATGATGACAGGTAAACATGATCCTGGCAATTACTGATGATCCCAGATAAACATGATCCTGGAGATCACTGATGATCCCAGATAAACATGATCCTGGAGATCACTGATGATGACAGGTAAACATGATCCTGGCAATTACTGATGATCTCATAGATAAAATCTAAGCTCTGGACAAGATACTACTCTAACAAGTTCTTAAAGTGTGAAAATTTTCTCTCCATCCCTCCTCATCTGCCAATTAATCAACATATCAACATAAATCCACAACAACTATTTTTGTCAAAAAACAGAAAAGGAGAAGAAATTGTTAGAACCAAAGAGAATGCACGTTGTTAATTTTTACGCAAGTAATAGGTCAAAATAAACCTGTCTTCTATCAAAATAAGATTGCACAAAATAAACCATGCTCTAAGTCCTTTGAAAATTTTTGGCAAGAAAATCAAGATAGCATGATAAAGTTGGAAGAGTATGTTTTTACAAAAGATTTGTGCCAAGAAACAAATATTTTGGAACACTGTTTCATAATTTAAAAATGAAAATGAAAGATAAGATACAAAGAGATATTCCTTAAAAGGGTGAGAACGATATAACGGAATGACTAATAATGTTGTCACAGCATTTAACATAGCTCCAGAAAGCAGAAAGAGTTCAACTGACCTTGTGGAGTGTTAAGCCTGGTGTGTGGAACAGGATTTGACACACTCTTTTCAAATGCAACTGTAAAAGAAAAAGAAATGAGAAAGTCAGAGGTGAGGGATCCAGAAGAGAGCATGTGTCAGAAGTCTGACATCTGGATAATTGATCTTCCCTGAGGAGAAAACGAAATGACCCCATTCAAGCCATTTAAAAACTGGGGTTCAATAGTTGCCACATTCTACAGTTTACTTTTACCAAAACCTGTGGGCTACTTCAATGGTCCAATTCACTGATTCCTTGTCCAGATTGTGGCTTGTTTTCTTTGAAGCCAAATATGAAAGAAGCAACTCAAATGCCTTATCTTACTGGGCAAAGGTCAGAGAGTCAGACCTGCAAAATCTATAGAACTGACAAAGGGATGGATCAGTAATGGTAATAACCACGTAGGTACATACCAACTATTTTCGATGCATCAGGAACTATGCAGAATATGAGCTAATTTAACAAACACTAGCCACTCCAATCAGTTCTTTCACTGCTGAGTACATGCTGACAATTGCTTCCCTGGGAAACTCACCCATTCCTAATTCCCTGGAGAGAATATATAATTAGTCCTTTGTTAACATAGTGCTGTGAACCATGATAGCAGCTGACATAAGCAGGTCTTCACTATGTTTAATGAATGACTGATATATATTTGAATATATTTATCATCTAATATATATTAATTGATATTAGGTAATAAGTCTTTAGTGATAAGTTTAAGGTACAAATAGACGTAAGGTCACTAATAAATACTCTTCAGGTAAGGAAACATGCAGTTTACTGTTTTCTCACACAAAAAGAGTTCTGTATTCGTCACTAAACCATATCAGAGCTAAGCATTCCTGGACTTCGCATAGAGGACAGCTCCCACAGTTCTTCCTTGGTTTCCAAACAAACAAGAGAACTTTTAAGTTAACATTTCATAATTTTCAGGTTTTCATTCTCATTGAAATATGTGTGTATTCAGGAGGAAGAGAGCAAGGTTCTGCCTAGATGAAGTCAGAAGGGAGGATAATTAATAGATTAGTTTTGTTGTTGATTAACTGAACACTTGAGAGTTCAATCCAGTTGTACTTCTCTTAGCTCCTTATTTGATTCTTTTTTTTTTTGATAGAAGAAAACATTTGAGATAACTAAATCAAAACCATGATTGCAAAAATTGCCTTCACTGCTATGAAACATTATCACATTCTTCCATCTCCTTAGAACTGAAAAATAATAACTTTTTGACAACCAATGAAAAAAGATTTCTAAATAAATAAATAAATAAAGCAAAATATGGCAAGACAGTAAACTTGAACCTACTGAATCATTTTAAATGGTGTTATTCTAACAGTCAAATGGTCACTGTACTTTGTATAATCTTTATGGAGACCTCACTATTCTGCAACATGGCATTTCACCTATTTCAACAATTGGTTAGAGTTCGGCAAAGCAAAATAATAATTGTCACTCTTTTGATCCAAAAGAGGATGTAGGAAAACTTCTAGAATATGAGAAAAAGCTAGAGACTGGATGTCATGACAACAGAAAAAAAATGAACAATGTCTCAGGACACCATCAGGGACAACCTCAATCTCTTTTCAGTTTGCCAGAGTCTCTGTTCAAGGTTGTTTTCCCCCTCAGTGGCTCAGTTTTATAGACTAAACCAGGGACCCTTCCCTTGGTCTTGGTTAACTATCCTTGTGTGGATACGTTGGCTAAGGTAGAGGAGTACCCTAAAGTTAAAATGAAGCTAATTCTGTGGTTGCAATAAACATAAACTCTGAAGCCAAATTAATTCTAGAAGGACAAAATTTGCTTCTACCACAGCATATGAGTTTAGATGAGTTTTCCAACTTCTCTCTCTTGCCTTCAGGATTCTCATCCATAAAATAAAAACTAATAATAGTACTTACCTTAAAGTCTCTTTACAAAGATTGAGTAACTAAAACTCATTTTCTGAGATATTTTTGTGTTATTTACATGCTATTATTTCACCAAAAGAGGTTACTGAATGTGGAAGATGCTTTCCACAATATACCATACTGGCTGAAAGAGAGTCATTCACTTCTGTAGCCTCAGGTCAGTGTCATGTTGTGGGATGCGTAGAGTGATGGCTGACCTCAGAATCAAATGCCAAGATTGTGAACTTGAGTATAGAAAGGCAACACAGCTTCATTGGGCTGGAGATAATGAGAAACAACAAATTAACCGCCACAGATGAAAGCACCAAATGTAACCCTCGGAGAGAAAAAATATGACCCGTGGAGAGATAAAACAAGAGACAGGCATACCTCTGGTTTACCATAATGTCCATACAGTTAGAAGCAGAACACCCTAAAGGTCCGATCTGATGAAAGACATGGTGCCACACGTTCATGTGTATCAATCAAACTCTCTCTCAATCAATTGCTTGAGTCCATATACTGATTTGTACATGTAAGCCTCAACTTCAAGATACAACTACAAACCATATGAGAGTCTGTCGATAGTAACTATAGAATTTCCCACTTTGTGTGCAGTGAACTATTGATCAGATATTGATCTTTTAGCTACATCCCTACATGTCTTTGTCAGTAATATATTTTCCAGATATAAAGGAGAATGTTTTTTCCATTTGTATTAAGTAGTATCATATATTATGGGGAAAAATAATAGGTGTTTTATTGGAATTGAGAATTTTATTTGAACAATTACATAAAACACATTGGTGACTTAGTCATTTCTAAATGAGATTGTGATCCAATCACATAATTATACAAGGACCACAAGTAAAAATCTGTTTTAAAAAATGCAAGTAACTTCAGTAGAAATATGTATTCAGAAATAAATATTAAATGTTCAGCTCAGCATGCAAAATACAATATAGTAATTTTGTAGCAAAGTATATGTGAAAAATAAGTTATAGTAAGAATCTTATGATAAATATCAGTAAAAGAAAAGACTAGATAATTCTAAAATATTCAGAGCATACTTTCACTGGACAAGCATATATCTGCAAAACCACTAAGAAGAAAGACTACAATTTATGTGTCATTGGCTATTTCTGGAGTTTAGATACTTCAGTATTTTCTTAGATGTTTTAATTCCTCTACAAAGATGTCTAAGCATTTGCTTAAATCAAAGTTGCTTCTTACGAGCCTTCTGAATATATAATCTCATGAACTTGAGAAACCATTCTTTCTCTGCTAATTGTGTCTTATTTGAAAATAGTTTTATGACCTCTCGAGAAAGGAGTCCTAAATGTCATTTCTGCAATTCAAATCAGTCTTCCACAGAGGAAAAAAATTCTTAAAGAAGAAATGAGTAAAAAAGAAAGAACGTATATCCTACACACAATATGCTCAGAAATATTTGTTGAATAAACATTTCCAGGAACCCTAACTTGAACATATGTTGCCACTACATTTTAGAAAACTTTGTATGGACATGTCAGGCAGACTAGTAAGAAAAACTTGACAGAAGTTTATTTGCTTGAGGGGATGAAGAACTTCCCAGAAAAAAAAAAATCTTGAAAGAATAAAAAGGCCTTCCAAACAGGACACAGGTTAGCGTTTACACATTTCTATTTTCTTCCTCTGAATATCTGTGTCCTATGAACACAGAGGGCTTCCAGACGAAGAGAGGGCTTTCAAAAGCTACTTCATACAACTTCCTGTGGATGAAGGAACTTGGGACACTTTGTATACAACCTAAAGAGCCCACTGAAGAGCTGGGTATTGAGGGTAGTTCAGAACATAAAATTCTAAAGTGCTTGCTACGCAAGCATGATAATTTGAGTTCAGATTATCAGCACACTCATTACTGGGCATCGTCAAGTAGGTATGTAGTACTGGGGAGGGACGCAGGCAGACTCCCTCTGGGCTTCTCGGCCAGCCAATTTAGCTAATCTGTGGGTGCCTGTTTCAGTGAAAGACCCTGTCTCAAAACATAAGATCGATAAAGAAGACACCCTATATTTGATTTTGGAATCCACATGCACAGAGAGAGAGAGAGGGAAGGAAGGAGGAAATGAGGGAGGGAGGGAGGGAGAGAGAGAGAGAGAGAGAGAGAGAGAGAGAGAGAGAGAGAGGTTCCCAGAACAAAGTGAGAAGTCTCATTCCCTGACTTGCCAATTGCCTATGTGCCCATCAGGAAATGGAACAGTCTAACTAGGAGAGTAGATCAGTCACGGGATAGTCAGCAGGCACCTCCAGATTTTTAGAAGTTGCTGGAATTTGCAGTGCTGGGCTATAGAATATAGCTGAAGAACATGTCGCCCACATAGTAATTACCCAGTGTCAACACAGGGAAGAAATAAAACAGTTCTTTCTGTAAGATCTGCTACAGTCAAAACTGGAAGACTGTAATGCCACAGAACACATATGATAAAACTGGAAAGATTTGCCTTTACTCTGAACAACAGTCTGTGGACTGTTACCATTTCATCTTGGGTCCTATGGTTTCAGGAAATCAATTCAAGCAATACCTTAAAGATTTGCTTGACTTTTAAAATATGCATTCAGAATCATTGCTTTCAAACATTTTAATGTCATCTTGTCCCATCATATCTGATAAGTAAAAAAAATTAACTCGAGTTGACATTGTCCCTAGCAGAGATGGGGAGATATTGAATTATCTAAGGATGGTTCTAAATACCAACCTTTAAATGATAGCCGATCTGTAAAAGGTAGGTATTGTTTCTGACACCGCGTCACATTCTAACTCTTCCTTCTGCATAGTGCTGCATCCTGCAGTATCAGCTCCCATGGAGAGCAGCAGTGCACAACATGACAGGGTGACTTCAAATTGAACAAAAGCCACTATTCCTCCTAGTATCCATTTTATGCCATCCATTAGGATAAATATAAGGGCAAAGAATGAAAGGTTATTTTCAACCATTGCTTAAAATATGCCATGCTTCCTCGAACACTTACATTAAATGCAGCTCCTTCACTATAGCGTTACTCCATGATTCATTATTGTGAAAGCCAATTTAAAAAATAAATCCTATGCCATTTCCCTAATCAACTTGCACTTATACATGCTGTCAGCTCATCCCATAATACAGTTTTTGGCTTGAAATCACGGGCTTTTTAAAATTCTAGAGTTGGAAAGGACCTAGGAGATAAC
The DNA here is from genome assembly GCA_030674055.1 of Rhabdomys pumilio. Classification (NCBI taxonomy): domain Eukaryota; kingdom Metazoa; phylum Chordata; class Mammalia; order Rodentia; family Muridae; genus Rhabdomys; species Rhabdomys pumilio. The sequence goes on along the minus strand of JANHMN010000001.1, from coordinate 132,008,783 downwards.
ATAGGTCAACCCATTTACTCCACTGATGGGGAACCAGTGCCAGGATGGAAAGAGATTTGTCCAAAGTCACACTGCTAATTAGTGGCAAGGCTCCTGCTAGAAGCTGCACCCCTTTGCAGTCAGTGTCTTCCAACCATACTGCATGGGGCGGGGAGGGACTGCTATGAGAAAAGCAGCCAGCTGGAGGGCACCTTCAGATTATTTATGCTAGTATCAAAAGAACACAATTAAACCTAATGTTCTGCTTGAATTTCAGCTAAAGTTTCATTTCTTGTCACATTTCAGTGATTTAAGAGAATTTGCTATTTATTTAAAGTAGTCAAAAACAAACAAAACAAAAAAAAAACAAAAATGCTTGTGACTGATAAAATATGCTGTGTCGTAGGCCTGAAATAAAATTCACAGAAAGCCCTGAAGAGAATGGATGAAAATCTAGGCAGTGAGTAGGGGAGCACTCAAGGGGAGCACCCTGGTAGGGGAGCACTCAAGAGGAGCATACTGGCTGCTGCCTAACTCATTTCCAGTGAGTGTGAAAGAAAGAAGAATCAGAGCTGTCCACTTGTGCAGCACTGCCAGGAAGCAAATGTTTATTTCTTTTCTCTGCCTAACTCTAACAAAGAGTCATAAGAAGCCTCCCAAGGTTTTTTCAACTCACATAGCCCTTCCTCCAAGCTCAGAAGTTCATGTTTATGCTGTGAGGATGACAGAAGGGAGGAAGGACAAAGAGTCTCTGGTCATATCTTAGGAAGTATCCTCTAAAGAAGGCTGGTTTTGAGAGGTAGGAGCACATCTCCTTAGTGGGATTTCAAGAAAGGTGTGATCTCACCTCCAATCAGTCCCCAATGATTAAATCAACAACTGAAGTGTTGCTGTATCTTAAGGACTTCCATCCTTGATGCATACACGGCCTCTGATCAAGCTGTGCATGTCACGTTATAGTTCCTGTTGTCCTCAACCACACATTTGACAAAATTCAGCTTCTCTTCACCACCCAGATAGTTCCCGTTAGGTCTCTAACCTTTTGTCTTGACTTTGCTGCTTACTCCCAGATATTCTTTCTAGTTAAATGTGCCCAAATCATTTGCTAAATCACAACCCCTACTGAAAAATGAGAAACACTTCCTCTGTTTGAAGTCACTTGAACACTTCCTATTCCCTCTTACCCTTGTGATTCCTATCTCCCTAGGAACTAGACACCAATGTCTAGACCTGAAACTCTGAACAGCTTCTTTGATTTTTTTTTTAACATATCAAACTTCTAGCTCTTCCATCCTTCAAACTAGTAAAAGTTTAATCTAGGAGACAGATGCAAAAGAGGACTCAAAATAGTGGCTTTTTATTGCTATCCACTGACCTTGGATTGCCACTCCAAGCCCTACGCATTGACAATAGCTTTAAAGTCCTTATCTCCTTGGGTATTTTTCAAAAGTCTCTTCATTTTTTTTGAGTCTTAGCCTTTCTGACTTCCTCACGAAGCTTTCTACGTATATTTCACACTAGTAGCAGATCTTTTGCTCTGAGAGCTACCTTTTCAACTTCAGACAGTCTAAGTGCTTGGCCTCCCTCAGCATCAGAGCTGTGAGAGGTACCATTCTTTCCATTTTTACAAGGAAAGAAAACAATTCAGAATGTTGCTTTCAGAATTACATGGAGCCTTTTTGCACTCTTGCTTATGCATAGTCCAGGATAGAGGCAAGATAGGAAGGAGCCGAAGGAGGGCCGCTGTTGGACCCTTACACGGACTCAGTTGATTAGGCCAGAGGTTGATTTAGAAATTTTAATGTTCAGATGTTTAACATTAACATTAGAAATAATAGAGATCACGTTGGAGTCTTTTCTTTCTTCTGCTGAACATTGTATGCCCTCTGGCTGCCCTGTGGAAAAGAGATTTGTGGGGTTCAGGTACTATGGGGCTCAGTAGCTAAGAGCTCCTTTCCTACAATACATAGAGCAAGATAAAACAAAATGTGAATCTTCACATACAAGGAAGTAGGTGCAGATTATCCAGCATGAATGGGCAGCAATCGTGGGGTTTTTTTGTTTTGTTTTGTTTTGTTTTTTGTTTTTTGGTTTTTTTTGTTTTTTTTTTTTTTTTGTTTTTTTGTTTTTTTTACTTCTGCTATTCAAGGAAGTTGCAGAGTATAAAACCGGCCCTACGTCCGAGCCTCATTTGGACCCAGGGATTTAGCCAGCACGGATGCTGAGATATGCCAGGTGATCACCAGTACCCTGAGCATTCTCTCAGCCCACCCATGAGTCACACCTTCTGTTGTTCGGTGTCATGTGGCCTCTGTTCACTGACTCACCACCACCAGTCATGAAGATGCCAGTAAAGACAGGTGTTCCTGCTGCTCCTTGCCATATCCCAGTGTTCCCATGAACACTGTCAGAAACCAGCCATTCAGCAGTATGCCTCTTCCTCCCACTCTCAAGTTTCTCATTCTCTCAGTCAGTTTCTTTTCTATAAACTTGGAAGAATCCCACCAGGCTCCAGAGGGCCTTCTTGATAGGACAACTGTCACTCTCAAAGCTTCCATTCCAGGATGTCACCTTACTACAACGAAAAAGGGAGATACTTCAACAGAGAATATCAGATGCTTTTAAACCCCCCAGCTAAGCAGGTAAGAACAAGACTCCGATCACCATTTCCAGGGTTGTCAGAGCTTCCCACCATCTTCCTCCTAGCTGCTTTTGAAGCATCCCTGATCCCAGCCCTGCAAGGGGAAGACCTGTGCCAATTCGCATGGCTGCTATTTAAAGATGAGTCCCAAAAGCTATACATATGCTCCAACATGGCCACGATTTTAGCTGTTCAGAGAACACAGCAAGATAAATAGCTGTGCCATGAGAAATTACAGCATTATGTACTGCAATAAATATGACAAATGATAGGCTAGATATTCATTGGCTCATAACAGTTGGCAGGCACAACCATCTGTGGATCCAAAGTTCAAACTATTTGTTTTCTCTGCTACAGCTGCCTTGATATTTCTCCTTCTCTGCTGGAACCCCTGGCCTCTAAGGTAGCCTGGACAACCTTGCAAAATCTTTGACCTTATTAGGTTTTTATTAAGAACTGTAGGTATTGCAGGAAAAAAAATCTATGTACAAAAAAAAAGAAAGAAACATGCATGCACACACACAAACAGAAAGGGGTCATGCATTCACCCACATTGTGTGTGGGGGTGGGTGAGGGTGTTGTCTTGTCTTGATGTGGAGGACTTTTTACTTGGAAAGAATCCGAAAGTCAGAAAGGCAAACATAAAGATAATTAAGAAAAATGATGGTGTTTGTTGCCTCAGAAGAAATAAATCTTGTGTGTTTCTCCTTTATTTATTGATTAAACAAGGAGCCCTACAATGCATTCAAGCTCTTGCTTTTGTCACTAGAAAGGTAACATTGATGTGCATTATTTCATTACGGGAAATGCTAATCTATATTTCTCATTTAGAATCTAAACTCTCTGCTTGGTTGAAATCTCACAGCTTCTACTACTGATAAGAGAAACCTAATGAGCCCAATGTCACCACAGCCAAACTTCCCAATTAGGCCAGTGGCTGCACACACATACTCAGGGAGCTTCTAAGGCAGCGTCTTGACAGCTTGGAGCTAGAAATCCATGGTGAGAAAAATCAAGCTATTAACCAGGCATCCTTCTGAACACAGTTACCCCCTGCTCTCTGTTCTCCCACTAGATAGCAGAATTGCATTTTAGCAGAAAGGTAGAGAGTGTTTTCTTGGGCAGTGAAAGATGTTGAACAAATTTCCTGTAACTATAACTTCCTCCCAGTTACCAACTCGATGTGGAAGTAAAACAATGAGGATGTTCAGAAAACGATGGATTGTCTTCTTAGGTAACATATCTTCTTTATGTATGTCTCTTTCAGCATGTATTAAAGCAACAGGATCACACCCAAGAGCTTTTTTTTTCTTTCTATGCATCCTTCACTGTGCACAAAACACCAGATCAAGAATTACGAAGAGCAAATTTGGGAAACAGAAATTTCAGAATTAAAAAAGCTCTATGGCCATTTCTCACTAGGTATCATCCCACCATGTCAACACTGCCACAGGAAAACAGTCATTATTTGTGAACAAAATATACATGACATACTTCCTGCATGGAAAGCAGTGAGTGAGTACCACTTGGGCTCTCGGGAGGAAGATAAATCAGTCAGGATCACAACTTGGATAGTTCCCAGTCGTGAAGAGGAATCACCAAATAATTTATGTGATAGGACGGAAACGTGAGAGACACAAGCAATGCAATGAAAGTCAAGAGACGCATTCAGCTTTGAGAGCAGAACAGCACAAGGCTTCATAGAGAATGAGAGTCTTAGGAAAAAGGAAGACTTGAATGTAAAGTCCTCATAAACGACAAAGGCACACCAGCCTGAGGAAGGAGCCAGACAAAACCAGGAAGGCAGGAACTGGCTCGTGAGCCAAGTTGTGTGAGAAAGCAGGCGAAGGGCAGACATTCAAATAAGCATTGAAAATCATTTACCCACAAATACCAACCTAGGAGGGCTCTTAGTATACTTCTGGCAATTTCGAAGGTACTGGGGCAAGAGCAAAACAAATAAATAAACAAAAGCCCAGCTTGCACAGAGTTGTACTCTAGCTGGAGGAGGTTTAAACTGAAAAGAATGAAAATTGACATGTCTGGTAGTTTGAACGAATGTAGCATCCATGCACAGAGACCTTAGAACATAGCCAGGGATAATTGTTTGATACGGCACCTTTTACGAAGACATTTAAAGCAAGTGAAAGATAAATTAAATTATCTTCAGGAGTTATAGTCCAGGCAGAGACCCTAGAACTGGGATGTGTTAAATGTGGTTAAGGAAAGACATGAGGGTAGCCTGGAAAAATGGAAACAAGAGATTAATATGAGTAATGGGCTGGGAGGATCGGTGCAAGTCACATCTTGAGGGCATGGCTGCTAAAGGTAGAACCTGGAGATCGGAAAACATTGGAAGGTTTAGGAGAGACATGGCTGAGCTACATCTTGGGATGAGGGCTGCAGCTACTGTATGGAGAACAGACAGCAAGTGCTAAGGATGGAATGCAAGAGATGAAGTAGATCAGAGAAGCATGCAGAACATTCCATGAAAGAGGAGGCATGGATGAGGTTTGTTCATGGGGGTAAGAAAAGTTGAAAGACCTCTGATAAGGTGTTTATTCCCATTATGCATTGGGAAATATTTCCCTCTTTGAAAAAAATTTAGATTATATGGTTTTCAATTAAGGAGACCGCAACATGTCAACTCAGGTAATACAGAAGTTCTGTGGAAGAAGATAGGATATTGAGAGAGTTAACTGTGGAACACATCAACCAAGAAAGACAGACACATGAAGTGTCCAGACCACTGCCAATACCCTCTAGCAAACAATCCATGTCCTGGAACAGTCAAAGGTTCCATCCATATCAGGCAATACTTCTCCCTTTTATAAAGAAGGTAAAGGACTAAGAAACAAGGGGGCCTTGAACCTCTGCGATTCTATGGAATGTATAAAATGCTTTTCCTCTCATGCTTAATAAACCTATAAGTAATAGTAAACCTATTACTCTGTGTCTTGCTCATTTCTTTGCTAGAGACACAGAGAACTTAGATCTTGTGCCTCTAGAATCAAATTATCTCTGGTAACTCTCCTAGCCAGACCATCATCTTTCTCATGTATGATGGGGAATAAACTGTGATGGTACAACTAACTTGACTAACAGCCTTAAGGGCTTTCTTGCCTAGGACTTTGGGACTCCAGTTCTCTCTATTCACAAATGAATAATCCTCAATTGAGAAAGTCTACTACAGCCCTCTGCTTTTCTTATGAATTTTTGGAAAAAGACTCTGGTTACAAGTGGTAGCCATATTGTGACTTCTTTCCTGATAAACTCAGCAGAAACCTTCTCTGGGACACTAGGCAGGGAAATGTGTGGTCACAGACACTATCTGTTTTCAGGGATCCTCAAGGGAGCATGGAATGGCTGGCAGATCTTTCCTACTCATCAGTAGTTCTGGCTAAAGATATCTGCTCCGTCTTCTTCCTTGTGAATGGGGATACAGTTTTCCTCATCTTCAACCCTTCCTTGGCCCCTTCAGGGCACACCTCTGATGTCTAGCCCCTCACACACATTTCCTACCACAGCTTTATTTTATTATTCACAGAAGTTACCATGTCATGAGAGACATGGCTGTTTGATGGGTCTGGTATTTCAACATCCTCATGATTGAAAAACTCTTAATATCACCCAGGTAAGGATTCCTGCAGTAGACAGCTCAGTCCAATGGAAAAGACAAGGAAGATGATATTTTCAAATGCCTGCAGCAACCTCTAGGTCAGTTGCCTTGTCTGGCCCAAAAATAAAATCTGAAAGGAAAAAAAAAGAAGAAAAAAAATCTACCAGCATAATGTGACGAGAAAGCAGGTGATATGTCAGAAATAACAATGCAGGTCAAGCTGGCATTTGTTGTCACTGAGAATGATGGGCTGCTCTTCCTTCCCCTATGGCTGCTTTTGCTCCTCCAGGAAAAATGACTCTATGTCAGCCATTATCTTCCCAGAGCAATAAATGTGAGCATTTTCTCACTATGGGATGATAGCCCCATTGCAAATTAAGAATGACCATGACTCTTGGTAAGTGGCAACAGTTTTGGAAAACAGCAATTATTCAGTAGCACTTTAAAAACATTTTAAAATAGTACTTCTCAAACTTTTTTAATTAGTTCTTTGAAATTTTCATACAAGGTGTCTTAATCATATTTACTTCCTGTCTCTACTCCTCCCAGATTCACCCCCACTTACCAATCAACCCAATTTTGTGTCTTCTTTTTTTTAATGTATGAAGTTCAATTTGTGCTGATTATATATATATATATATACATATATATATATATATATATATATACATATACACACACACACACACACACACACACACACACACACACATATATATATACTGTTTTCCTTGGATATATGGCTTTCCACTAAAACATAGTCAATCTACCAGGGGCTACACTCGTAAAGAACACTGGCTTTCTCCCTCCCAGCAGCTATCAAGTACTAACAGCTTCTCAGCTAGGGGCAGGAATCATGTCCACCCGCTACCTCTCCATGCTGTAATTTTGACTGGCTTGAGCTCCTACAGATCTTGTGCATGCTGTCACAACCATTGTGAAATCATATGTGCACTTGCCCTGCTGGGTTCAAATTAACATTGTTTCTTTGTAATCATCTTCTACCACTGGCTCTTATAATCATTCTGCCCTTTCTTCCACAATGATCTCTGAGCCTAGGGATTAAGGGGTACAGCACATATGTTCCTTTTAGAGCTGATAATTCTCTGGTCTCTTGATCTCTGAATCTTTGCTAGTTGTGTGCTAATTGCCATTTCCTGCAAAGAAAAGCTTCTCAGGTAATTGTTGGGAGAGGCATCCAACTATGTATATAACAATAAGTCATTTGCAGTCAGGTTAATATGTGTCCATTTGACAGAATAAGAGTAGTAGCTTCTCCCCTAGGGCCTACAATATGTCTAGCAACAGTTTCTTGTTTTGTTACGGGTTTTAACCTGTGAGGGAAGACTTAAATCCCACCAGAAGGAGGTTGGTTACTTCTCTGATGTTCATGTCACTGCACAAGTGGGCGTGTCTTGCCAAGCCAGCCTTTACATAAGAAAGGTCCAGAGCAGGGTACAGTTGATTTTGACTTTTCTCCTCTAGGATCCTACATAAAACCTCCCAGCATATGACATCTGGCCACTAAGATTGAAACTTCCAGGTTAGGACCAGCATTATTTCTCCTTTAATATATGTAGATATTACCTGATGATCTTGCTAAAAATTACCTTAAAATTGTGGTTTAAGAGTTGATGGAATGCCCTAAATTTTTCTATTTCTGACATGCTTCCAGGTGAAAGTCAATGCTACGTCTTCCACCCTGATGTTGCGTTATAGGACATCAATAGCCCCAGTCTTAAACTTGTGATCACTCCTATTTTCTTTGCTTCTGAGAAGATTCCTGCATATTTGGTATTTGCTCAAGAGCCTTGCTTCCCTAGTGATCTCAAAGATTTTGAGGCCAATGAATGTTCAAGCATCACTGTGCCCAAAGACAATATCTATTCTTCACTTATGAACCACGCTGTATACCTTATTCTCATTGTTTAAGTCATGTGAGTGTCTCACTGAAATGGGGTCATTTGCTTTCTTATTCCTTCTGAAGGTGAACAGTTAAATCATTTAGTAACCAGTAAGTAGGAGTCAGGTTGTTTTGGAATCAGTTTACCTCTGTGGCTTTCTAAAGAAAGAAAAATAAAATGCTATTTTACCTGTTTCTTGGTAGAATTGAGAGCTACGGAAATTCAGGAAATGAGGCTTAGACTAGAAATGATATGCTACATTTTGATTCAAACCTTGTCATTTCAAAGACGTCTCTAAAGATAGATTGATTTAGATAATTTCCTGAACCCCCATCCACATCACCTGGAGCCAATCAAGAAAAATTAGATCTGCTCTGACATTTGGGTGTGAAGCAAAAACAACACCTTTATATCCTCAAGTGCAGCGTGTCTGGGTGTGTGAGGGCTCTGGCTTTATCTATGCACACAAGCAGAGTGCATGTCATTTTGTCCATGGCGAGCTTGGATTCAGACAGTCGAGAATGGCTGTTCTATTTCAAATCTCTTTAAAGCAGAATTTGCTGAACGGACCAATTTGCTTTCCAGATAAACATCATCTAAAATCAATGATTGAGAAGATGCTGTTTCTCTAAAACCTATGCCAATTTTCAGATTATCAATTTATTTTCAAATCGCAGAGTTGGGAATGGTATTTGGGTATGCAGGAGGATATATTGCCCAATTGTCATTTAAGCATACATAAATTATACGTCTGCATAAAAAGAAATGCATTTTACAATTTTCAAATTGATGAAAGTTTTATGGGAAGATATAATGAGAAAAGGGATGTATTTCATGAGGAAAGAATGCTGTCTGGAACAAAGAATCAGGAGTCTGGAGTTGAATTGGTGACATCACAAAGCATGCCTTCAGGCATAGATACTCCTGGGAAGGTCAACAGAGCATCAACTGAACACAGATATTCCCTGGTTCCTTTGAAACCTTAAAGAAACTCTAGTGCCAGGCTGTCAGAAAGCACTTTGCATTTGACTGGGTGAACTGTGGCACATTACTGAAGGATAAAAATCACTGAGAAGATGGAATATAACATAGTAGTCATAAGGCCTGGACTGCTCACCCAGACTGCATGATTCTGAGTGCAGTTACTAGCTGTGTTGCCTTGGACAGGTTACACCAGTTCCTTCTACCTTAGTGTCTTTTATAAAATGAAAAGGATGATAGTAACTGTGCCAGAGGGTTATATCGGCATCTCCAGAGAAGTTAACATTCAGATCTGCCCATGTATGAGTCACGTATGTTTGTTTAATGGACAAATCATAAAGCAGAGTGGCTTGGGTGTACATTCTTTAGGTCCCAGTTGCTAGTTTTCGAATGCAGTCTCTTCCATTTAGTACACATGCTACTATATATCTGAAAATTAGACAGTTCATAGCTGCTACCTATTATCAAGTCAACATGTTACAACCTTGGCAAGTTACAAACCTATCTGAGGCTCACTTAACTCAGTGAGCTTCCAAATAGGTTCCCTCCATTAGTCTCCTCATTAATCTGATAAATAGTCTTTAACTCTCTGAGCAATAATTTACATAAGAAAAGAGCAAAACAAGAAAAGCCAACCAAACAAACAAACAAACAAAATCCTGTCACCTTGCATAAGCAGTCTGGGTCCAGGTCAACATCTTACATTAACCAGCTCACGGTGGGCACAGCCATTCATCCATGGGGACTTCACTTCACAGTGTTGTCACACAGCCCATATTTAAGTGTGGATTCTACAAAACTAATATTTTTATTGCAAAATTTTTTTAAAACACAAAGTACATGATAATTGCACCTTCCACTTCCATAGGGCATTAGTGCTTTGCAAAGCCTTTCACAGCCATTATTTTATTTAACTAGACATCTTGCAAGATGCTCATTTGTCTCTAAAGAAGCAGTTTCAAGGACATTTCCAATTTTGATTTTAAACATGCTTTCATGTCTACCAAGAGTTATCACTAAAAACAATTTTTGAAAGGACAAAAAAAAAAAAAAAAAAAAAACAATTTCTGTCAGTAATTCCCTTAAAGTAACAGACTACAGTCACTCACTTTCAAAAATAACCGAAATTGGCATTAAAAAAAATACATGAATAATCAAGGGTTAAACAAGGAAGACACCAGCCCAGGATACTCATCCATTCTGCATACACAAGCAGCCTCTTCACTTAGAATGTCATCCTGTGAAGGGAATGTAAACTTTGAGGCTGGCAGAGGCATCTGAAGACTTTTTTTTTTGTTCCTTCACCAGCCAAGAATCCTTCATTTCAGGCCTGGTTAGGTCTCTGGGATGTACTTGGCTCTCCCTCTTCTGCCTTCCTAGTTCTCCTACAATGTGGACTTCATTAAACTTAACAAATATTCATACCATGGTTTTATATATATATTCTAAGTACACCACACAGAATAGTTCATTAATCCTAACAGCAATGCTCACTGATGTAAAGATTATTTATTTTACAAATGAATAATCAATGTTTAAATGTAGAGATCATGTGATTTGCACAGGTTTCTACTGCTTGCCATAGCTTGGACAGAACTTCGACAACCATGGTCTAGAATCCATGTTCTTTACCCCAGCTCTACTGTGCTTTTCTCTTCTCGCTACATGGAACAACTGCTTTCTCAGGTGTACCAAATACCCAGCCTTACTCCTCTGCATGAGAGTCATCAGCCAGCAGTGACATCACAATAATAGCTCCACTCATTCTCCATGTTGCGGGGAGATCGTCCAAATTATTCACTTTGGAATATTTGGAAATATATTTCTTCTAAAAATGTATCCATAACTACATTCACTGATCTGTCTGTATCTCACAGCACTCCCTACGTACCTGCCACTCACCCATCCCAGTCTCCATCTAGGCATGTGTGTTATCCAGAGTGAGGTCAGCAGCCAGTGGCCACTAGAATGTAGAAGAAAAGAAGTAAATCTATACAGAATGAGTTTAACAGTCTTAGCATTTCTGTGTTTGTTCTAAAATGTGATTTTTCCATTGAGCCTTGTGAGCAACAGATGAACTTTGAGAAGTGAACACGTTGTCTAGATTTGGAATATAAGAGAGATTAAATAGAAAAAGATAAACTCCATACCAGACTTATGACAAGACAAAGTATTTCTATTATTCTTTTGGAATGAAAAATAAATAATCTTTGTCAAAAATTAAAAAATATAAGGAAGATAACTCTAGAATAAGTAAAAATGTACCACTTCACCTCACACCTAAGTTCTTTATGTCTGTAACCTACAGGAAATCTGGGGGCTACCCAGCCTCCTCAGGTCCTCCATTTCACCAATCTGGGTATTTTCAACTCTAGACCTCAGTATTGTGTTCATTATTTTATGCTGCCTAATAAATTACCAGCAATGTACTGCTTTAAAATATTTATTATCTGCAGCACTGCATGGTCAGTGAAGGATGTTAAATTTCTGTCAGAATAACTCACACTCATTGATTGTGCATGAAACCAGGCTTTGACTTCATTAACTGGCTCAGAAGGAGAGAGAAGAGGAAAAACTTCCAGCCTTTCTGATGTGTCTATTCCTCCCTGCGGATACCACTTCCAAAGAATGGGCAGAGTCTCCTACGAGCTCTCCCATTCCTGCCCCTGCCACACACTACACACTCAAAAGGCACTGTGCTCCTTAAAGAGCAATGGTTTCCACAACAATTTGCAATTCACTGGGAGAACTAATTACTTCACACTAGAAGTGTGTGTGTGTGTTTGTGCTTGTGTGTGTGTGTGTGTGTGTGTGTGTTTATCACCTATAAATTTAACAAATTAAAAAGCCTTTAAGAATAGAAGACTGACAAAAGCCATGGCAAATTTCATCATTAACTGTTCTCTTAAATTTTGGAAATTATTCTTGTTAAAATTCTGGAGCATATGTTGGAACTGCAACAAGTATTAATACTATTCTGTTGTTTCATCCCTTTATATCAAATGTATAAAATTTAATATTTCTAATATATCAAAGTCAGGTCCTAAGAGATGAGCATCAATCAGTTGTAGCCTGTACCTAAGGTGAGATTGACACTCAATAATAAATGTGTGAAGAATAATGCACTTCAGGCATCACATTTTACAGACACCTAAATTAGTACATGGCCCAAAAAAGCATCACAACTAAGTAAGTACCAATAGTTCACTGCTAGAAAAATAGGCTGTTTCAAAAGTGAATGCTTTTGTCCATACCATATAACAGAATATCACGTTACATGGATGTAAAGAAATTAATGTTAAAAAAAATATACCTGAAAACGCAATAAGTATTTGGCTTTCTTTGTGAATAAGAGTTTCTAGTAAATACAAGAATACAGATAGATAATGGTTAGTTGTTTTAAGAGGTAATTTTTAATTTCCAAACATTTAATGATAAGAGAGATTTAATTAAAACATGTATTAGAAATATATTTCATAAAATTTAGTTTGCCAAATGTTACCTAGAAGGTTTGGAAACCTTTTATTTAGTAAGAAAATTGGGGAAAAAAACCCACACATTATTACTGTAGTGGGGAGTAAACAGATTTTTAAAATAAATATAAATGATCAATTAACATGCAAATTAAATGTTCACAACCACAGTTAAACCAAACTTGAACCAAAAATACTTTTCTTGAAAATTCACATCTTCATTAAATATATACATACTTTACCCCTTGTCATGATTTCCTAAAGCACAACGTGTGACAATACTTTTCAGAGATTTTACATTGTATTTAGTAGTATTAGAACTCAAAAGATTCTGTTTCTGTAAGGTTTACAGGAAGATATTCATGGGCTATATGCAAATGCTACACCATGTCATAAGACATACTTGAGCACTGGCAGATCCGGGTAATCACACAATTCCTGAAACCAGATCCCCATGCAGCAAAGGACAACAGGATCTCCGTATTACTGAAAATCAAATACAAGCTTTAGAAATACATTTTTGACTCTTATTGAAATACTTTAAAAACCAAAGCATTTAATTGCAATGAAGATATGGAGGAAAAGTAACCTCAAATATTGCATTATGTAGACTGGGGAGAAGGGCCATTTGGTAGTATGTTTGCTTTACAACATGGAGACCTGAGTTTAGATCCTCAAAACCCAAGTAAAAGCCCACACATAGCTACAGAATGCCTATAATCCCATCATTATCAAAATGGGAGGTAGAAAAAACATGATCCCTGGAAGTCTGTAGGACACCTAGTCTGACCTACATGTAAAATTCCAAGCTAAAAAGAGACTCTGTCTCAAACAAACAAGAAAAGTTCCTGAGAAATAGTATTGGAATGTGTCCTCTAACCTCTGCACACACACCTACGTCCACATCTACAAACACACATATAATTGTTCATACATAACCATCACACACAAAACTATGTTGTGCTATGTGTAAGGTGGGGTCATTTTTCCTAAGACTTCTCTAGTGGTAATGGTCAACAAACTTCATGTACAATTAGATATCCCAACTGAATAATCCGTCTTCTAGGGATCTGGCACCAAAAGGCATTGGAATGCCAGGGACTAGGTCACAATAGTATTTGTAGAAAAGTATTTTAACCCTGTTTTAACAGCTGGGAAATTCATGATGGAATACTATGTGATTGTCTTTATAATCACAATTTAAAGAAACAAACGTGTCTTGAAATGATACTTTCAGTATATAAAAATAAGAAAAGCATCATGGTAGGTAAGTGCATAGCATTACCACAATTTGAATGGAGAAGTATATGTATTGAGATATTTTAGAAACCAATATTTAAGGATCTGAGAGACGGCTCAGTGGTTTAGGAGTGCTAACTGCTTTTCCAGAGAACCTGAGAGTTTAATTCCAAACACCCAAGTTGGGCTGTTCACAATTGCATGTATCTCTAGATCCAGGGCTTCGGTACCTTCTTCTGGCCTCAAAAGGCAAAGGCACTCACGTCAGATGCCTCCATATAAACACACACACACACACACACACACACACACACACACACACACACACA
>JANHMN010000001.1:131933770-131994608 GCA_030674055.1 Rhabdomys pumilio | reverse complement strand
ACACACACACACACACACACACACACACACACACACACACACACACACAAATTTTAAAACAAAATAAAAACTGTAAGTCAACATTTTAATAAAGTACCTCTTTGACTTGCCCTTTTCATTAGGGAACAAATCTCTGAGTCTCTCCTGCTTCTGTGTGCATTTTCCTGCTAGCATGTTTATTCCATGAACAGCTTTGTGAAAAATAGTGTCCCCTCCTAAGCAATAGGCAGACAGACACAGGTAGTTTCAGTGCTATGGATGTGGGTGAACTAAGTCCACAACTCTCTGAATACATTAGTATCAAAAGACCTTTTCCCACATCACTCTGTGAGAACTGAGACCAGTGTATGGATACTAATACTATTTCAAGCAGTAAATTTGCCTCTGTCTTTCATTCAGAAGTCTCACCTTCTGCAAAGACCCATGAAACTAGTAAGGGAAAGCATCAAGTCCTTTGCCATGCTTAACTATTATATGACTGCAGATACATCCCTTTGTCTGTCAAGGGTATCCTATGAAAATATGTGTAGTACCTAGGCTTTAATGATTATTTATAACATATTATATAATGGAAGTGTAAGATTCTTGGTTATAAGGGAGTTGAAACAGTGATAGAGGGTGGTGTGGAAAGAACACCAACACCTATCCCCACCAATGAGCTGGGGAGATGGTGCGCCAAATAAGCCAACAAGACAAATCTTCTAAAATGAAAATTGGAAAAAGAATTACGACAACCATGAAATTTGCCATCATCTTGGAGCATGAGAAGCTGTCACTAAACAAGAACAGATGGGATGCTGTTGCTTAGCTCATGGAATGCTTGCCTATGTGGAATGCACAGGGTCCTGTCACCTAAACCTGGCATGGGGGCAATATAGCTATAATCTCAGCAGTTGGAAGGTAAAGAAATAGCCAGAAGTTCAATGTATTCCTTAGCTACGTGGTCAATTCTAAGACAGCTGGAGCTACAGAAGACACTGTCTCTTGTCATACAATAAATGGAAAATAACTACAGCATACAAGAAATGGAAAAGCCCCTATAATTGGTCAAGCAAGTCCTGTACCCGACTCAAGAGAACATCTGCAACTCTGTGACAGGAGATAAGTCACATCAACTGGTTGTCAACTTTGGAAATTTCAAATGGCATGTCGTAGAAATGGGGAAAAGTGTGTGTGTGTGTGTGTGTGTGTGTGTGTGTGTGTGTGTGTGGTTTTAGGATGTTTTGTAATAGTTTGGAGTGTTTAAAAATGAGAACAAAATATGGCTATTTCCTCCAGTAGAGAAATTTATAAGGAACAATATAGGATTTACAGGGTTTCTCTGTGTAGCCCTGGCTGTCCTGGAACTGGTTCTGTAGACCAGGCTGGCCTTGAACTCACAGAGATCTGCCTGCCTCTGCCTTCTGAGTGATGGGATTAAAAGCATGCACCACTGCCATCCAGCTAGGGACTGTTAACTGTAGTGTTATATTTCTCCTCATCTTGAGAAAACACATTTATGATGCAGAATTGTCCTAATTCCTTACTGCTGCTAGTTAGTTGTTTCCTCCTCTTTGCTTACAGAAAACAGAAAAAAAAGGGCCAATAAGAAAAGCCCCTGGATTTTTACACGGTGTGTGAATCCACTTAACACAATCAAAATGTCCAATTAATCTTAGCATTATGCTTGATGAATCATTTCTCCAGGTGTCTCCTCAAAAAAGTAAATTTAGTTCCAACATTTAGACAACTGTTTAAACCAACCGTAATATTGCCAGCTTAATATGTAAGAAATAACCCAAATCTATATGCAAAAAACAATCTCTCCCCAGGTACAAATGTAATAACACACCCTCTACCTGAATATCAATTTCTCAAGGTATACAGGGAACAATGAGTGAATTCCATCATTTTCCATCATTTATATCTCTTTTTGTACTTGATTTGGTGGTATCTCCTGCCATCTACTGATATGTAGAGTGATAAATAAAAAAAAAAAAACCTTTTCTGAATCATATTGTCATTCTGCATAGACGACCACTTGTCTACTTTTGCTTGAATACAGTAAATTGATCTACTATATCAGGGTTTTCCATTCAGAAATTAGCAAAGTATCTGCTTCTAGCAGAAAATCTTTGCTTAGTGCCACAGCAGCTCACACTGAGAGTCACTATAGTACAGGAAAGTCAGCTTTACTTTAGCTTCATCGGCTTCGAAGTCAGACTGGTTTCTTGTGCCAGCTCACCCAAGAACACAAAAACTTGGTTTTGGTTTATATTTTCACTCTAAAATAAAGTATTAGGAATGAGCACGCCTCCTCCTACCTCCAAGATGTTTAAACTTTTACATGGCATTTGAGTACTTGACAGGGATAATTACAAAGAGCAGGTCATTCAGAATTTTACATATAACTCGACTAAAATCCCAGAGTGCCACCCTTTTGGTGACAGGCTCCTCATTGACCTCTTCATAAGGCTCCTTTCCATTTTGTTTGTTACACCCAAAGTTGCACGCTCGGTCTGTCCCAATATGCAGTGTCTTTTAACAGCTCTCTGCTGTTCCTCCTTAGGTTGACAAACCACTTGTAGTCACATAAAAACTTAGTCTGAAAATGGAGCTGATGTATTGACTACAAATACCTTCCTCAGCTACCTAAGCAGCTGACCACAACTCCCAACTGGGCAATAGATATATTCGATTTGTTTTTTAACCTTTGAAGAGCAGAAGTCCCAGTGACTCTTTACTTACCTAAGGGTCATTTCTCTGATAGCTTCAAATGTCTAGGAACACCACTGAGAGCCAACGATGGAAAAGAAAAAGCCTCAGAGAAATGTTTCCAAAGGTCTCCAAAAAGCAAGAATCCATGTTATCAAGCCTGTTCACTAAAGTCCATGCATCTGACTGCATGGACTTTTTTCTGCTCCTTTCAAAGATACAACTTCTCAGTGTAAACAAATTCCAAATCTTACCCACACTAAACATTTAGGCCTCCTTAACCAAAGGTCTGTGTTTAAGTAGCACATACCATCATGTCTGGCTATCCAAACTTTCCAAAAGCCAAGCACTTCAACTCTAAGTTTTCCTTCTAGGACATTTTTTCCCCTCTTCTTCCTTACGTCACACCCCCTAAAATATATGAGTTTAACAGCATAGCGTGTTTGCCCCACACGCTTCGTGATCCTGAGGTCTGTGGAATCCATATAAAGATGGAAGGGCAGAAATGACATCACAAAGTTGTCCTTTGTCCTAACACACACACACACACACACACACACACACAAATGAAGAACAAGATGTATAGGAAGAGGAAGAGGAGAAAGAGGAGGAAGAAGAAGATTATAGTGTATGCAAAATGAAGTTTTTTCATAAAGAGTTCAAAATCTCTGACATTGATCAAAATTATGACACCTACAGAGATTCTGCATGGCCTCTTTGGCCCTCTTTAAAGTGTCCCCAGCCAGGTCACTGCTATATTTTTTTCCTGGTTCTCTGGTATAGCTCATCAAATCTCAGCTTGCCAAATGCCTAGGGGGTCACAAATTTGAATGTGACTTTCTTCCCCAGAGGTACGTCTAAATCCTTGGCAAAACCCAGTTCCATATCCTATTGTCCTGATTCTAACAGTGCTCTGGGTTCAAACAACATGCTGGTCTCTCACACATCCTCCATTACTGCTATCCTGGGAAGCAAAGTATTGAAAAGAATTTAAAAAAAAAAAAAAGACAATAACAAGGAACAGATTGCAAGAAAAATAGGAATCTGCTTCTGCCTCCCTCGGATTTGCCCCTTTGCTGTCATGCACTGGGGTGTGAAGAAGCACAGCTTGGAAGGAATTTGGCCTACTCTGTAAAGGTCATGAAAGTTTCCAGCAGAAAGTGCTGACTCATAGTCCATACATCCTGATATTTCAGCATGGTCAGGAAAAATGCAGTCCACTCCAGCACACCCTTTCTTTCCATGGTTTCTTGCCAGTTCACTTGTGAGTTTTACTACAAAAGGCAGTTCAACAGCCAAGGTGAGGGAAGCAGCTGATTTGAACAAAAGTTCAATGGCAGGGCAGGAGGACACAGGCCCTTCTGTGCCTCGTGTTTACCAGAGAGACCGGTTTCATCAAAACAGAGAGATCTCAAGCAGGCAGCTCAGTATTTTGGCATTTTTCAAAGCAAATTTTTAGAGGCTGCCTTTCTTCTCGGGTTCTGTACACACACATTTGCACACACACACACACACACACACACACACACACACACACACACAAACACCAGCTTTGAAATTGTATGGTATTGTCTCAGAACTCGGAGCACAGCCAGTTTTTGACCTTCACTTCCCAACACTTCAGGAAACAGGAATTCACACACCCTCGGGCCTCTTAGTAAAACAAGCCCCTGGAAAACTCTCCAAAAAACACTTGATGGTACATAGTGCATGCATATCATTCTCCCTTCTCGCTCAAAACATGCAAGATCACACTTTCTAGATCTTGATACAAACTCATCTAACAATCAAACAATATGCTTTGCAACAGACATATCCAACACAGGCAATCAAGATGCCATCTGCATATGAGTCTAAGAAACATAGAATAAACAGCATTTGCTTCCCAGAGATATAGAGAAACAGTTAGCCCCACCCTTTCTCTGTACTTCTAACACAACACTCAACACTCAAATTCCAAGACTGGGGGGATTGGCCAAGCCTTATTTTATTCTCACTCCAGCATGCCTGACAAGGATGGGATCCTTGACAAGAGGACAGGCAGGAGAGAGGTGTGGTTCCCAAGAGAAAGCAGAACATTGTTATCAGAGGAAATAGCATTCCATTCATGGCAGGAAAATTGAGAGATTAGCTCTAAAGCAGAATAATATCCAACTTCAGCTAGACTTTCAATAGTTGTACAGTCTACGACAAGGAACAGGACACTTAGCTGCTATTGTGAGCTTTCCTCCATTTAAGATTGTGGCCCTAAAGACAGTAAGGCCAACACTGTTAAGAAGACAGGATACCTTAGTGGGCTCCATGGAAAACAAGATTCCCCCAAGCCTTTTGTCAATTCTCAGTCAAAATGAAAATTGAGCAAAAAATTCCTTTTTTTTTTTTTCTCAGGTTTGCTCTCTGTATTCCTGGCTGTACTGGAACTTGCTCTGTAGACCAGGTTGGCCCTAAACTTAGAAATCTGCCTGCCTCTGCCTCCTGGATGTTGGGATTAAAGACCTATGCCACCATGCCTAGCTCAGTAAGAAAATTTTAATTCACAAAATTACAGAGGCTGGGAGTATAGTTCATAGTAGAATACTTACCTATCGTGCCCCTTCTTAGCATTCTGTCTAAACTCTACCCCCACAGTTACCTGGCAACAGTCAGGTTGGCCTGCCCCACTATAAAAGGGGCTGCTTGCCCCTTCCTCCCTCTCTTCTTGCACTCTTGCTCTCTCTTGATCTCTTGATCCCTCTGTCCCCTGGCCCCTTTCCCCTTACCTTCCCTCTCTCCACAAGCTCATGGCCAGCCTCTACTTCTCTTTCTCTCTCTCTCTCTCTCTCTCTCTCTCTCTCTCTCTCTCTCTCTCTCTCTCTCTCTCTTTCTCTCTCTCTCTCTGCCTCTACTACCCTCTTAACTCCCCTCCCCATGCCTTGATTATACTCTATTTTATACTATACTATAGTCGTGTGATTGGTCCCTCAGGGGGAAGGAATGCCTGGGCATGGGCCCTCTGAGACATCCCCTTCCCCATACCTCACCACATACCCACAGAACATATTCTATATCTCTTTATCTTTTTATAAACACATCACCCCTGACTTCAAAGTTGATTTCCAGGCTAAACATGGCGAGAGGGGAAAGAGTACACATGCTCTGGGCAGAAGGTCTCTCAGTCTACAAGCTTGTTTGTTGTTGTTGTTGTAGTTAGTTAGTTAGTTAGTTAGTTAGTTAGTTAGTTTCTTGTGTACATATGTTTTGTCATGGCATAGCTGTTCCCAGCAAAACAATCTGCTTTATATAGAATGGAAATATTTACCCCTAAAACTGTAGAAATAAATTGCATTTGTATGTGGCAACTTCTCAAACATTTGAATTATGGCTACAACCTTCTTCTAAAACACAATAACAACAATAATAATTGACCAGTTTAGGCCAGAACACCTCCAGTTTCTTTAAACGGTTTCTCATGAAATGTTGTTGCTGCGTACCCATCCCTTTGGCCCTCTACTGTGGATGTACTAGTTGTTTGGAGGCTAGGGTTCGACCTACCCTGTTTCAGAACAGGATTCCAGACACTGAGAGTTCCACTTTGTCAGTATCCCTTTAAGAAATATGATGCCCAAAATGAAAAGCAGCACTCCAGAGCCAGAAAGTAAATGCATGGCATTCAGTACTCTTCAGTGAGGCTGCCATATGTCACTGAGTGTTTCGGGATCTGCCGTCATTGAAGAGGAAGAACAAGACTGCAGGGGAGTCAAGACAGAGTCCTGGGTAGTGTTCCAGTATCATTCAGTGTGAAATGAACCCTAAATAAGGAAAACAACAGATGCAGTGTGCTGCTTTTCATACAGAACTCTTAAGCATGGTAATGCCTTATCATAGTCACATTCCACTGTTGCCTCCCAGCCCCTAGGGGAACTTCCCCAGGGATGTGTTACAAGAGGAAACTGCCTTGAAAGAAATTTCTCAGGCACATTAGAGCTGACAGAAATCAGTTCTGATGTCAGGACTCAGTATGTTGGGACTCTAAGGAGGAACACAGATCAAGTGTGCTCAGTGAACTACTCCAGCCTATGCTGAAAGCCATCTCCTATCCTGAGGGGTTTACCAGCCTCTAATTGTGGCCAGGAGGTGGAGAAATAAAGGCTAGAAAGGTGGGAGCTTATTGTGCAGGCAGGTTTTGGTAAGAGAATATTAAATACAGATTTGGCAAATTCAATACATTCCCCATGGCTATTAGTAAAAACCGACACAGAGGAGTCCCCTTTGATTTGCTGTTGACTGTAAGCTGTCTGGCTCCCTGTGATTTTACAACAGCTTTGGTTATTATAGAGACTTAAAAAAAAAACAGCCCAAGAAGCAGTTTATGCATTTATAAAGCATCTGAGAGATTATGGGTGTTGACACCTGGGAATATTTCACATTCTCCCGATCCACAGCTGGAAGCCTTCTATTTCTAAAACACACATAGGCACATACGAACAGGACACGGAGGAGCATGGATTGTGTGTGTGTTAACAGTCACTTCAAATCCAAGCTTAATTATTTACTTTCCAAGTTTCCTAAGCAAGGACAATCAATTCTCCCTAGTTTGTCTAGAATCTATGCCTAAACTCCTTCTTACTATTGAATACAGTGATAAACTGCTTGCTACTCCTGGAAATGGGAGCATGTGCTTCCTTTCAGTTCATTTGTTTGTCTTACTTTATTTTCTTAGCTGCTTTTGAGTCTTGTCTTGAGGAAAATCAATAAACACGGTGACTCTGGCAGGCATTGTGAACACACTAGTCAAGCAAACCGGCACTGTGACGGTTGTATGACTGTATTGGTGACACAGCCCAGCTCCAGATGAAAGGTGTGTCACATTTGGAATGTGTAGGAGCATAGGTTTCTCCCAGACATGTTTTAAGAGAGGCCTAGCAAAACCTCTCTTGTTTGACAAGCCAGCCTGCAGCATAACTTTACTCTTTCGGGAGGCACTCTACTCCCTGTATGTGAACGGCTAATCCCAAAGACGAAGAACTAAGCTATGTGTGGTTCAGTAGTAAGTACATAAACCTGCCTGTATTTTATGATACGTGTTCAACAAAGCATGCAGGGCAAGGATTTTTTTTCTAATTTTTACCTGCCATGTTTATTGAGTTATCCCAAGTACATTAAATAGTAAATATAATTTGTCATATAAACAATGTGACTAAGAATCACTGCTCCATCCACATGCAATTCTGAGACTGAATTATTCCTTGACACCCCTAATACTATTCTGCAAGGAAGCAGAACTCAACCAACGGGATGCTGACAAGATAACAGTACTCAGAATAATGCAGTGATAGGTTTCCAGTAAAGAGTCTCAGGGAAAGATAATATTTAGATTTGTGTAGATATGAAACCTCTTGTTTTGGCATTTTACTACCCAAGAAGTCCCTTTCATGCCTTTTTACATTATGCCAAAAGAGTTCACAAAGAAAGGACTTGGTTGTGCTCTTGTCTGGTGCATGCTTCTTTGTATCACCTGAGAATTTAACACTATAATAATCTTAACTCAGGCTAGGAAGAGTTTTTCCTGTGTGGCATACCTTTTATCTGTGCCACCAGCAGAGTTTGCAAGGTGTTCAAAGACCAGGACAAATGAGTTGAGTCTTGCTGCCAATGCAAAGCTCCTCCCTGTAAGGTTGGGAAGCTGCACTTCTGAGGACCCAGCATAACCAGAGATATGAGACTACAGCTGCAGAGAAAACTCCTTCCAGAGCACAAAGCTGCAGCAGGGGAAAGAGCAGAGTCCAGAGGAGGCCCTCAGCTTATCCATCGCTACCACTCAGACTACCAGATATGGCCTAAGTAGTTCAACAATCAAAAATTCTTTGGGAGCCACTGACTCAGTCTAAACTAAAAGCCTGAAGAAGCTGGGTTCTGATCTCAGAAAAGGAATGTAACAGAGGCTACAGTAGCAGCAACAGGGTAGATGAACTGGCCAGGAAGGAAAGCAGACAAAAACAGATCTTTCTTTTTCCATCTTTTATCTGGGCCTCAATGGGAAGGTGATGCCCATCTTTACATTTAAAATAACTTGGTGAGAAAAATCCCTCACAGATGTGCCCAGCTGTCAAGCTGACAACCAAAATACAACATCACAGTATAGTAAGACAAAAATAGTAACTGTAAGGTGGTCAAGCCTCCTGAGGAAACATTGTGCTCTTCTAATAGTGATATCGCAAGCTTTGCTTTTAATATTTGCACATACATTGAAAACTACTCAGCAGTTAATTTGCAGATGTAGCAAGTGAGGTGTAGGACCTACACAAGCCAAGATTCTCTCCGATCACTGTATTGTTTTTATTTGATGGTTTCATAATAAATCTACAATTGAACCATATTTAAAAACTAGAGAAGTGAGAAAATACTTGGATATTGTATGCAGGGTCACAGGTCAAAGTCATAGAGCCCCGAGTGAAATAGTGCTCCCCTTTTATACTACATCGGTTATAGAGACTAATATGTTAGGGTCCTGTACCAATCATTCTTATACTGAGGAGTTCCATTGAGTAAATCAAAAGACAGGTGGTTCAGCATGAGGGGGAAGTTCAAGTGTATCTCAGACAACTTTACCTTTTTAAAGAATTAAAAATCAGCTCCAAGACACAGTTCTTCCAGAGCAAGATAACAGAGATTCTCACGCATGTGGAGCTATAATGGAATGGAGCAGAGCCAGCCTCTGTCACCCAGTGAGCCTTTTCAAGGGGCAGATTCCACCCCTGAGACTGACTCCCCAGACTTTTCCCAGGAAAACCTAATGTCCATAACAGAATCTTCACAGATGGGATCCTGGGACTCACTCCCAAAAGAAATTACGTTGACTTGTCTTTGTTTCTAAGTACATCTCTTGTTCCAGATGAAGTAGAAAACCAAGATTTCCAATTAGAAAACTCCGAGTATCAGAGTGCTGGCTTTGCTAGTTGTAGCTTTTTGATTCACAGACCTTAACCTCATTAGGTTGTATATAAAAATGAATAAGAAGATTAAACCCAACCAGCTTATGCCTGCTGCTCAGGCCGCTTTTGTTTTTAAATAGCCATGGAGTAAGTCCTGAGGATGAAGAGGATAGCTTGGTGCTAACACTCAACATGGATAGAAGCATCGTGAAAGGAATGTGCAGGAATTTCCACTAAAGGTGGAAATCAGGGCTTAGGAGGGGCCACTTTGGCCTAGGCTTTCAGCTCCTTGGTTTGTTGTTTGTTTGTTTGTCCCAAGTAAAGCAAGTTTTCTGATGTTTCTTTCCTGCTCCCTCATCTGTAAAATGATAAAACCATGATTTTAAAAAGGTTTCAAAAATAACTAAGGAAGAGTGTATTGTTTAATCTGGCTCAACTTTTTCGACACTGCCATGTCTTAAAATATGATACTATCTCCATTTTACAACTGAGAAGACTGTGCATCAGAAAGGGGTCATGCCCTGCCTTACCAGGGTGACAGGAGAGAGGGACTTCTTGTGAAAATGGTGATGATTAAGCTTGTGACCCACTATTTGAATAGGTCAAGACTCCATAACTCATTTTGTATTTTCTATTTCCAAGAGAGCTTGTAAGACTTCTTTAGTTCTGAAGCCCATATCAATTGGATCTGCCAGATGCAGGCAATGGGTAGGACTGAAATCCAAATGTAGAGGACCTAAATCCAAAGCCTGTCACCTCTTTGACACCTCTTGAAAATTCCCATGTTCTCCTATCTTTGAAGCTATCTGTGACAGGCAGAAACGTGTTCCCTCAAAACTTATAACCCTCATTCAATGTGGCTGATTTTAGAGATCAAATCTATAAGAGATAATTACTGTAAAATGAGGTCTGACTTAAGATGGGTCTCTCATCTGATACAATGGACATCCTTGCAGAAAAGAGAAGAGAACAGAAAATCTTCCATGTGCATCCACCTAGAAAGAACCATGCAGATAAAGAAAGAGTGTAGCTGCTATAGGAAGGGACCCCTCATAGAAAACAATCAAATAAGCCCAGACTCTGCTGCCCACGATTGTGGTTCTCAACCCCACAACCATTAGAAAAGGCGTCACTGTTGTTTAATCCACCCAGCAACTCGATGTTTTATTGCAGCAACTCAAATAGAATCAAACATTATTCTAACTCCTTCTCAACCATGCAGTATCTTATATCTCAAATAGTAGGATTGCTTGCATGTTCTGTAAAGGATCATTCCACAAATACCACTACAGGTATGATCAGGATGTTGCTGACTTTATATCAGTTTTTCTAGAAATCAAAAAGTCTTCCTCCTTCCTACCCTTGGGGCTGTAATATTAACCGTTTAACAACAGAAAACCTTTCAACTATTAATCTCATTTATTCCTGATTTGCTAAGTATGAGATGGACTTCTGTGTGCACTCCAGTGTAGCAACCTTGGGCTTATCACTGTCTTCTACATGGACTGTGGGGCAGAATAATTAACCAAGATCATACTGCAAAATTTTTGCTTAAATAACAGAAACTTCGCCCAGTTCCCTTTTATATCACCTAATAGTCATAAATCCCTCAGTAAGGACAAGGACTTGAGTGGGCAATCCAACCACTAAACTGTGCTGAATTCAATGTAGGATGATCAACAAACATCTGAACACACAATCATATAATATCATAATAATTTTCATTTCTTACTGGTATCTCAATTCTTATTTCACCAACATTTATCTGTTAAGTGCCAGTTTGTCTTAGAGATATTAACAATGAGCAGACACATTAACTGTGGCCTCTAGGACGCTCGCATCGGTCCCGAATTGTCTATATATTACCTTCCCTTGAGTACGGTTACTTGTGCCTATGATAGCATATGGCCCTGACTCTTATGACTCTATTCATTATGAATCAATGCTGAAAAGAGTTTATGTGGATAACCAGCATCTGCAGTCAGTTAATTTTAAGTTCATCAGAAGATTATCCTGGGTAAGCTTGGCCTAGTCAGATAGAATGATTAACTAAGGATTTAGTGATCAAAGATTCAGAAGAAATAAACATCTGTGTTGTGATCAAATGTAAAAAAGAAAAAAAAGAAAGAAACCAGTGAGGAGTCTCTGGGAACTAAGAGCACTGAAATCCTATCCCAACTGACAGCCATAATCAAACTTCAGTGACACACCTATAAGAGACTGAAAGCTGTTAGAAGATACTGTATCACAGATTAGATGGAAGTCTAGCCCACATCTTGATTTCTACCTGGTGAGAGCCTGAACTTGCCCTTGAAAATGAGTTGAAACAGTCCATCTATGCATGCCCTTTTAAAGATTTCCAACTATGTGTTGGAGGTGGGGGTGGTGAGTTCATGTGAGTGTAGGAGCCTGTGGAGGCTACAGGGGGCAGATCCCCACTGCAGCTACCAACAATTGTAAGCCACTTGACAGTAGTACAGAAAACAAAAGCCAGATCCTGTTATGAAATATAGTGTGGCAAGGAAATACCTGGTAGGCCCATATCCAGGTGTCCCCCTGAGAAATTACACTATGCAGCAGATCTTGTATAAAGGGGTTTATTTGAGGGGAGAGGAGTGAGGACCTGAAAATGGGGTAGAGGCAGACAAGTGGATATGTAGACAGACAGATGGGAGCAGAGTCATGAGGGCAGAGAAGAGGATGGGGCACAGAGAAGGACAGAAAGGAGAGAGGGAGAGACTGTCTAGAACACATGGGAACACAGAGAGAGAACTGGGGTGGTTCTTTTATATGCACCCCTCCTCCTCCTCCTCCTCCTCCTCCTCCTCCTCCTCCTCCTCCTCCTCCTCCTCCTCCACAGCAGCAGTAGCAGTAGCAGCAGCAGCAGCCACTGCCCCTGGCAGCAGTAGGTAATCGCAGTAGGTGATGGTGCAAGCTAGGTCTTGAGATGGATGGAGCTTAGCAGAATCACCTGTAAGTTAACATCTTCTGCAACAGCAATACTCTTTACTGTAGATAACTATAGTACCATCTCTCCAGTCTGGAAATGTATGTTTTTTGAACTGCTGAGTTTATGGTAACTTGTTATGCTTTGTTGCTGTTGCTGTTGCTGTTGCTGTTGTTGTTGTTATTGATACAGAGAGTGAATAACATACACAAAGAACCCGCCTTCATAGGGCTTTAAATTCACTGGGGAACATGAGCAATAACTTCCTTGTAAATTCACAACAGTTTTCCAACAAATGATATGTGCAACAGAAAAAAATCCAGCTGGTAGAGTATAGACGGAGTGGATGGGGAGAGCAGCCAAGGAGGGGTATGCTCAAAACCAAAAACCAGCAACGGGAGATAAATGGAACGAACATTTTAGGTAGAAGGGAATGACAAAAGAGAAGGCTCTCCATGTTGTTGGCCATATCATTACAGAATTAACTCCAAGGGTTTCATAGAGACACTGTCCCACAAGCTCATTCATTTAACGAAGATTTAATTTTATAGAAAAGTATAACTGCCTTAAAAATATGCTTCAGTAGAGTGGGTACTATTGGACATTAATCAGTTTAAGTGCCATTAGCAAAAGTTCTAACTATAGTAGCCTTTTAAATTTGATTTTTCTTCACCTCTGCCACACCGAAATGCTCCTTATAGAACACAGTACTTTGCACAATGGAAATGCAAAAGGACTGGTAATGAGTTGCAAACATGTCAACTGAATTTAAAGGTTGGCGTTGTTTGGTTCTTTTGGTGTGGAATGTTGTTTCCTATGAGCAAGGCATAACAATAAAGAACAACTAAACTGCTCAGCCCAGACCACTGATGGATGTGTCAGGGTCTGCGTTATTCCAAACACAACAGAACTGCAGTAACAATAAACACAGCAGAAGTGAGGTAGCCTTGGCAGGTTTTGTCTAGTTTCCAATACTTACTGAGCTCTGTGCAAAGTACGCTGTGTGATGTCCCTAAACCCATGAACTATTCAGCAATATGACATGGTTGTTATCACTATTTTTAATAAAGAGATTCATGGTTTTAAAGACTGGTGTTTTCTCAAAAAAAAATTGTACAAATTGTAAGGATGGGAGCAGGGACTTGAATCCAAGTGAATGACTCTAAGCCCAGGCTGTCAGCAACTACTGACAGCACAATATACTAATGACTAAAATGAATTGAGTATCTACAAAGTGCCAGGCATTGGGCAAGCTACCTGTAATAACCAACGTAACCCACAGGGTGGTCCTGTGCAGTTGCTGCTATTGTCTCTCATTTTACTATTCACTTTTAGCAGCCTATGGGAGAGGTGAAGAACCCTGTCTAAGGCCACTCGACCTCTCTGAGGTTTAGTCCATCTGTCCTAAGACACTAGGACAGGGATTTGACCGCAGCCAGGCTGTCACCACAGCCCACACTGTGAGCCACCACACTATGCTCCTGTGCCCTTTGATCCGAGAACAGTCCATGATTGCTGCAAATGTGCCTGACATATTTTCTGTTCTCTTTTACTGTGGCAAATTTGTATAGCCAAATTAATTATATTTGGACATTTTTTTAACTCACCCTTAATCGTGAATTTCTTTAATTAGTTTGAGTTGCCTTTCTTCCTTCCCAGTGGACTCTGATTCTCTCAGGGCCTGGTTGGTGTTGGAGGTGGGGGTTGGGTTAAAGTGAGCCCTCCTGCCCGTCTTACAATTTCAACTCTGACTTGTAATTCAAGTGTCATGCTTCACAATTGAAGTTAATAGAATCAATTAAAGCCAGTGTGGCTCAGTAGCCTGCAAAATAACCTATTGAAAGAAGTATTTTGTAAATGTAAGGCTAATGAGACCAGGGAGGTCCTCTTATTGCTAGAAAAGGAGCCCTCTTATTGAGAGAAAAGGAAGAGTCTCCAGTCTAAATGAAGTCCTGTATTTCTCAGCCTCCGCAAGGTAGAGGGGGCATACCCAAAGGGCACACTTTGGTGAAGAAGCCTCTGCTTTGAATCAGTCAGAATGTAACTACCCACAGCCGATCCAGCCAATGGGAGGGATGTGCTCTGGAATGTGGAAATGCAGGAAGCACCTGTCAGTGTTTACTCAGCCTGCGGGAAGGGAGGCCTGGGGTCTTCCACAGGGCTTTCCAAGTTGTGGGTTGTGGTCCATTAGCAGGTCACGAAATCTAATTATGAGATCCTGGCTGAGATTTCCAACAGGAGGGAATTGGTGTGTTGTATGAGGCAAAGTTAAATATTGTTTTATAACATTATTTCTGCTGTAAACTTCTGAATATATATTTATGTTCCTGTTAGTAAACATGTAGTTTTTGAAATGTTGCCCTTTGTGGATCTGTTTTAAAGGCATTGATATACTGATCTTACGGTTCCTAAGTCACAGAAGTTTGTAGTTTGTGCTACCATAAATTACCGCCAAAATGGGAAAACTTAGGAACAGTATTTTTACTCTGTCAAACTTAAAATATCATAAAGGTAGTAGTAGAATTTTTATTCCACAAAGTCAAAATTTTTAACATAAAAATAACAATGAACTGGTGTAGTTACACACAACTGTAATTCCAATATTGGGAAGTAGAGACAGAACAATTGGAAGTTCAAAGCCACCCTGGGATATCAAAGACTCTGTCTTAAGAACATATACACACATGCACACACACACACACACACACAAACTTTTAAAGGAGTAGTAATATAATCACAAAATAAACTACACTCTTTTAAATTAAATGTTTCTAGTATAATGAATTCATTGCTTTTCTTTCGGGCATTTTCACTACAGGTTCATGAAACTTCCTTAGTCAAGCATTGGAGAACACATGTAAACATGCCCAAGGTACGAATGAGCACTGTGTATAGTGACTGACACCTCAACGATATCTTTGGATATCTGTGTTGTGCTGTTGCAGCACCTTCTCAGCTTCTACCACAGGAGTCAGCCCATAGGGAACATCCAGGGGTCCGGGATGCCTGACAGCATTATCTCTCTGTTGGTTGATATGGATAAGTATAGGGTCGTAAACGGTTCCCCAGTGAAGCCAAACAATGCAAGTCAACTTCCCCAACATTTCATCATGTAAGCATGAGTGAGATTACATTTCTGGACCCAGAAATTGAAAAATTGGATACTACAGATGTTGCTACTCTGAGAAACCCTTGAGTAGTACCCGTGTTGGGGACCAGCTGTGGTTCCCCATGCAGTTTCCTCCCTCAGTGTGTCCAGGCACCAGACTATTCACCCTCCCAGGAAACCTTTTCATCTTTGCCATCTCGGCTTCTCCTGGGCTTGTGCTTGACTCTGACCTTCCCCGCCATCCCCCAAGCCTACTTCCAGCAGCAGCTGTACGTGGCTCTCTTGGCCGCTTTCTGTCACTTCCATCGTTCAATTGCTTTCACTGTCTGTGTGACTAAGAAAACCACCAGAAGCTCCTTTAACCACAACTTTTAAGGCGACATAATTACAATCTGACCGTACTGAAGGATCAATGTGTCTCATAGTCAAAGACCAGATTGTGCTCGGTCCCTCAGCCCCCAAGATCTAATTTATAAATTTTGAAAACTAGAGCCTGGCTTTATTTACCTCTGAACTACTTATATAGAAAGTATATAAACAAATTAATAATATGCTAAACATTTAAAAACTCCATTAGTCATTTTACATTAAACACGTTAACACATAGTATATGGTATATATCAAAAAGATAGCCCCCAACGAAACACAATTCAATTCATTTAAAAGAGGAGTCTTTAACACTTAAGCCAAGAAATACTTCTCTGACAATCATTTTAACTTACTACATACCTTTGGAAATAATATAATTACATTTCTCTTAAAATAAAGATCTTATAATTTACATAATATTTTTCTCTAAGTTAAGTCAAGCTTTCTTTCATTTCAGTTAAATTAGTTCTATCTTGTGTCAGGGATATTTACACTAGTTTCTTCAACTAGCTTTATTACCCTCTCTCTGCCCTGATTCTTTTAAAGGTCAGTCCCTGAACTGGAAAAACTCCATCTTCCCATGTTTTTTATTTCTTACACCCTGCAGAGGAATGAAATTAGCAGTGAGAAATGAGCATGCCCACTGCCCATTATACTCTACAGTACAGTTCGGCAGTAGCTGCCGCAATGAACTGTGTGCACTGGGCTGAGTGTTTGCTTGAAAAGCCCTCCAGATGCAGGTGGACATCTTTTATGATAGTCAAAGGCTCAGTGTTTATCCTTTGTCTCTGAGACTCCTAGAAGACTGGCTTGCTGTTGTACTGCTTTGCTTTGCTTCTGAGACCTTCTATCCTAGTACTTAATCCTTGCATCTGTCCCACTGGACTTAAATTCCATGGAGAGTTCCTTCTCATTGTTAATGTATCTTTGTGTTTTTCTCAGTTTCTCACTCACGGTTGTTTAAAGGGTCCTAAATATAGGAAACAAGAATGCTTATGGAATTGAATTAAATCCTACAGTTAAAACCTTTTTTTGTCACAAATGAGGAATCCCATTCTGCACACAGCCAGTGCTCAGTGCCATCCAGATAAAAGTAGGAACTGGAAAATGAAGGTCAACTCCTTTGATTCCTCAGCTCTCTGGAACATGACACTGTGTCAAACCACCTCTCAGCTGGGAGAAGTGGTAAGACTCAGTGATCAAAGAAGTTTTGTTGTTTGTCCAAGTTGTTTTTAAAGAATTTGAGATAATACTAACATAATTACTATGCAAAAAATGTGTTAAAGTAGTCATTGAATTATAAACTGGTCACAATAGAAAAGGCCTTGGAAATACAATATACTAGTTTCACAATAATGAAATGAAAACCTAATGTCTCTAAGCTCTTTTTGCATTTTAACACATCTTATCTGTCATCAGTGAGGTCTGCTATAGTGGTTATGTCTATGTCATAGCTCACAATTATTTTGAAAAGAGAATCTCAGTACATGGAGATAAAACGGCCAAGCACTTGAAAGAGTTAGCCAGCCCCTTTCCCCTGCTCTTGTTATCTGTGCCTGCTGCCTTAGTTTCTAGCTTGTTCAATATTACAGGTCGTTTCTTCTTCTTCTTCTTCTTCTTCTTCTTCTTCTTCTTCTTCTTCTTCTTCTTCTTCTTCTTCTCCTTCTCCTTCTCCTTCTCCTTCTCCTTCTCCTTCTCCTTCTCCTTCTCCTTCTCCTTCTCCTTCTCCTTCTCCTTCTCCTTCTCCTTCTCCTCCTCCTCCTTCTCCTCTTCCTTCTCCTTCTCCTTCTCCTCCTTCTCCTTCTCCTCTTCCTCCTCCTTCTTCTTCTCCTTTTTCTTCTTCTTCCTCACCTCCTCCTCCTAATCCTCCTCCTCTTCTTCCTTCTCCTCTTCTTCCTTCTCCTCCTCTTCCTCTTCCTCCTCCTTTTACTTTTTCTTCTTCTTCTTTCTAGTGGAAAAAAATGCTACAGCTGCTACTAAGACAACAGTTCTCTGAACCCAATACATATGAGAGAGGAATTTGAAATCACACATTTTTGGCATTCAGAGATAGTTTAAGATGGTTCAAGTACCTCTGAGTGTAAAACAGTAGGCAAAGGCCCTCGCCACGCCCATTGTTTGCCTACAAAGGTATTTTATTGCTGAAACATGCTGCACCGTGCTGCCAAAATATTTTTGATGAACAGTATTTGTAGCAGTGGCTTCTCTAGAGACATAGCTCTTCTTTAACCAGAGGTTCTAAATTTAAGCATAAAAAATGTAGAAATTGCGGGGGGGGGGGGATGATTTATATGTAATTTATAGAAATCCGTTATGGAATGTTCATTAACTCAAAAACAGAAGAATGGGAGGAAATGGTTTTATATTGCTATGATAAGGATTTAAATTATGATGAGGCGCTTCCTGACAAGTAGCAGGCTTGGTTACCAAAGTGGCTCTGGAATTTCCTTCCCTAGTTCTCAAATCAATATAACTTCCTTTTAAGACGGTGTAAGAAGTCTGTGTTGTTAATTTGGAACTTTGCTTGTGTGTTTGTTACCTTATTTGTTTGAAATATAATACAAAATTTTATTTCTTGTCCACTCATCATACTTTACAAAACATATTCAAAATGCTAATTTAAAAATAAGCCAGGGGGGTGAGCAAAAAAGCCCTATTGACTGAGCACAGGGACCTCAATGGAGGAGTTAGAGAAAGGACTGAAGGAGCTGAAAAGGTTTGCAACCTCATAGGAAGAACAACAATATCAACCAACCAGAACCCCCAGAACTCCCAGGGACTAAGTCACCAACCAAAGCGTACACATGGAGGGACCCATGGCTTCAGCTGCATATGTAGCAGAGGATGGCCTTATCTAACATCAGTGGGAGGGGAGGCCCTTGGTCCTGGGAAGCCCTGATGCCCCAGTGTTAGGGAATGCCAGGGCAGTGAGGTGGGAGTGGGTGGAGGCCTGGGGGAGTGCCCTTATAGAAGCAGGGAAATGGGAATAACATTTGAAATGTAACTATATAAAATATGCAATAAAAAATGAGAAAAAAAAAAGAAAAAAAGAACTGAAGACAAAAAAGGCCCTACTAAATTCTGAAACATGCGTGATCTAATGAATCCCTAAGTTTTCATTAACGGTGAGCATTCAGGGGTGCTTTAAACAGCACCATGGAAGAGGATGAGGGCAAGTGTGGCAGAAGAGCCCTCCACCTCTCCAAGCATCAGCTCACCTGCAAAAACTCTGGAATATCTGCCTACTTCTTGGATGTATTTTTTTCATAGTCTTAAAATACTTTAAGACAATATCTATTCAAGCACTGTATTGTAAGGAACGCTTCTGTTACGATGATAGCTTTTAATTTAATGCTCTTTGCCATAGTTCCTGTTTGCTTCAGGGATCTGCCATGAGGAAAATAAAGCTACAAGTTATTGTGATGATTGTGGTTTCCTGAAGCTGAAAGACACAACTGCAACAACACTCATTAGGTATTGCCTAGTATTGTCTTCTAATTGCTTCTTGTACGTAAATCTTGCTTATCCCAGCTGAAGACTCAGAACTTCTTAAGGATTATGATCTTGATTTATGTTTCTTTCACATTGTCTAAGAGTCTAAGAGTGTGCTGAGCACCTAATTGCTCATTTAAAGAAGATGAATTTATCTGTAAGCTAGCTGGTCACCCTCATATAGTCTCCTAACATCTATCACATTGTATATGTGAATGAACACAGTGAAGAATAACAACAGAAGAGGTATTAACTCTGAATGGGCAACATCACATGTTTTCAAAGCATGAAATCATCTCTTCAAAGCCAAGAAAATGAGAAAGACAGTTGAATTCATAAGACCCTTTAATGATTTTTATTCTAAGCCCTGGCCCAAACCCTGATTCATTCTCCATTACAATTTATAACTATAAGGATTACTATTATCCTCATTTTGTAGTAAGAAATTGAGATCAAAAAAGGAGATTCATTTGTCCAGTTTCAAACATGCAACACTTCCAAAATGTGACCTGGGAAGTGTGGCTTGAGAATTCATGACCATAGGTATTTTGTTTCCTGAGAGGAAAAGATGGATCAGAAGAAAAGGAAGTGCTACCTTCTTCAGTCTGCAATACTTTCCATTTCTGTGTCCAAGGTCAAATCCTGCTGTCTATTGAAAAAAATATGGACAAAAGAAGATAGTGACCATTGGCTTTGGGGAGTGGAGTAGACAACTCTTAGGTTTGCTGAATGGGCCAACAATAAATAGATTATATAAGTAAAAGGCATCCAGATTCATTAATATGCAAAAGAGGAAAATCACTAGAGTAGGTTTCCATCTTGCTCAACTTGGTTCAGAAGCCAAGAACACTAAGAATAGAGAGTGGAAACAATTTTTAGGGAAATAATAAAATAATTTTTAGGGCAAACTATGTTTACCATTTAGGCTTGGGAAATATACAATATCCTGATAATGTCTACCTGGCATTAGAACAGATGATAGATTATAAGTGATTCTCGGTGGGACCCTAATAGAGGAGAAAGGTATACAAGAAAGTCTGCCTAGGTGTATTGGCTAACCTCAGTCTTTCTTACCATTCAATATTGTCTCCAGCTAAGGAAATTTCAATAAGACAGAAGATTGTTGTCCTCTGTAGGTAAATACCATGAGGCTCATGAGATAACTTTGCAGAAAAACAAACAAAAAATAAAAACAAAAAACAAACCCAACCATGAAACACTCCTTGTGCTGGTGGATGACAAGACAGTGTCAAGAAGTCCTTAATTCTAAGGTAGGTGCTAAGGCTTCTCAGCTTGTCAAAGCTCTAGGTTTGGGGGTATTCTTCTCTGAGACCCAGCAGTCATGTATTTAACTTGTTGAAGGCAGTATTTGAAAGTGTCGCTCTCATGTTCCTTAAATAGAAATTTACAGAACTCGAAGAACAAAACAAGCAAAAAAACAAAAAGGACAAAGAATGTATAGTCATTGGGGGGGGAGTGTACACATGCCCAGTTAAAGCATACATTGCCACATGCCCCCTTCCTCTCTTCTGGAGACTTGAAATAGTTCTGCTTTTCCTGCCCTGGTTTGCAGAGGACAATATCCTGGTCACTCTGTAACAGTAATTTGAGCTATACTGCTTTGGCACCCAGTGGGTCACACAAGCATACACACACACACACACACACACACACACACACACATACACCATGCCATGACTAGCTCAAAGCCTGGACCCCCTTCTAAACCTTCCCCTGATGGCAAACACTCCCTGCCAGTACCCCTGAGACTCATAAACCTTTACCTGCTACTCCAGGCCCACTCAGGGAAGTGGCCATTGTCCACTTACCTGAATTCTTACATGGCTGGTTGATTTTTCTCTCCTGCACCTTTTATGTTCTATCCTTCTTCCTCTGAAACACCGTGATGTTCTCTCTCCTCCTCTCTCTTAAATCCCAGCCCGAGCAAATCTAAGGGTCTCACCATATCTCCTTTTGGCCATCGATTAGCCACTAGCATCTTCTTGATCAAAAATCAATTAAGGACAAGGACCTTCAGCATTTAGATGGGAAGATTTTCAATTAAATGGAAGCATTAAAACCAGTCTCCAACATCACTCTGAAGGATTTATCCTGCTTCATTGTTTCTCTAGCACAGTTCCACTCTTGAGGATGCATGCTTCATAAGAGCTGGGACTTTGTCTCTTGATCACTGGTATATTCCTGGTACCTAACACTCACTCAGTACTAATTGTTGAGCACTTAAATTAATGAATTATGAATGAACAATGTGTTCACCTCAGCTAGCACCAGAATTCTTAGGAAAAGAAGAATCTGTCTTTTGTGTTTTTTTAAAAAAAGAAAAAAAGTCTTTTGTGACTAGACAATAAACCCAACATTTCACTACCATTTATCTTTATGAACTGGGGATGGAGGAAATAAGGAGAAAGCATAAGGAAAGAAGCCCTCACATCAGAAATCTCCTTGGCTGACCTTGACAGTCCATAGACATCTACTCTACTTATGAACACTGTATGTGTGAATTATCTGACTTCAGAAAGGATTTATGTTTACAACTGAGCAAGCACTAAATGAAACATGGAAAATTTTGCACACACAAGAGCCAGAGAAGGCATTAAGAATGAAACCTCAGGATGGAGAGATAGCTCAGTAGGTAAAAGTACTTGCTCCCCAAACCTGGCAACTTGACTTAAATCCCCAAAACCCACATAAAAGCTGGAAATAGTGGCACATGTTTATAAGCCGGCATCCCTACCAGCCAGAAACTTACAGGACAAGTACCTAGTAAATCAGAAGCCACAAGAGAGTCCTTGCCTTAACAAAGTAGAAGGAAAGAAACCACTCTTAAAGGATGTGTTCCCATCCTCCCAGCCCCCACAATCCATACTCCCATGCCACCTCCAAACCCACACACACAACCCACCTCCATCATAAATGGGCAGAGATACCTAACTTTGTTGATGGCCTTGTTCTTAGATCAGTCGGGCAGAGCTCATGGTACTACTACGTGCATCCTAGGTTGGATGGATGTCTTATGCGTAGGACTCATAAAAATCAAATCAAGTCTAGGTAGTGCAGCACAGAAAGAGGAAGACAGACAGAGACCCTCAGACTGCCACCCACAGACCTGCCCTACAGCACATGGCACAGGAGGGCTGTAGACACCCGCTTGTCACCATGCAGCACAGCACAGATGTAGGATGTTACCCTGGGGCCCACAAGCCATGTAGTACATGATGGTCAGATGGGAGAGAAAGAGAAATGGAGCAGCTTGAGCAGTATGAAGAGAGATGGGGCTGGATGCTCAAGGTGTTTTGTAGTCTGTTGTGAGTGGCCAACCTGGCCACCTGGGGGCGGGAGAATCTGGGTGAGGTCCCAGCCTGAGCTACCAATGAGGGCTATGTCTGAGTCCATAGCTATGCAGAAGTAGGGTTCAGTTCCAATGTATGCGGCTCTTATTACCACTAGAGATTATGGATGTCCGTGGTTGGGGCAGGCCCCAGGGACCATGTGAATGTCCAGGAGCTGTGCATAATTGGCCCTGCCATTCAGTGGTGCTCTGGTAAGCTGTCTTCATCTCTCACCAACAGTAGCACTTGGGAAAGTGGGCCCTGTGCCTTATTCAGACAACACAGTGAGGCTGATTCTGGTGGCAGAGGTGTAGATGAGCCAGCTCAAGGGTGTGAATGTGGGAAATGTGACCACTGCCATTCACCTGCTGTAGGGTGGCAAGGGTACAGAGGTTATGGCTCCCTCCCCTATACCTCATCACTTCTAGCAGTCAGGAAAGCTGCCACAGGATCACGAGCTTAGGAGAGCTCTCCCTACCACTTACCAGCTGTGGCACTCGGGAGAGCAGGCTCTACAGCTATTCCAAAGCTACAGAATCTCCATGATACAGGGCACCTCAGAGCTGACCCTGGTGGTTTAAGTTTAGGTGACCCCCAAAAGTAAGAGTGGGGTAGAGTTGATCCTGCCATTTTTCTGCTATCAGGTGGCATGGGTGACACCTCCCCTACCCCCTTGCTCCTCACTACCTGCAATAGTCAGGAGAGCTGACCCATGAGTCATAAGAGTGGATGGGCTGGCCCTGCCTCTCACCAGCTGCAGCACTTGGAGTTCGGGCCCTATACCCTATCTGGGCTATACAGTAGTAGAGCTGGCCCTTTGGTGGTGCAGATAAGGGAGAGCCAGCAGATTGATCAACTCAGCTACCACCCAGGCCCAAATCCAAGGCTCTGAGTTGACCCACCCTCAAAATCTATGTCATCTACAAATGGTTGGGATGTGTGTAAGGGCCATTGCTTCTGTTCCAAAACTGAAGGATCTCCGTGACACAGGGCAACAGCAGGATAACTAGGAATAGTCACAATAAGGATCCAATATTGAAGGTGTCACAGAAGCCAGAGATTTTGAACCAGACCGATGACTCATTGCAATGAACATTTGGAAGTGAAGATGTGTGAACAGATGAATACACCATGGAGATATACTGTGATATTTCACTATAGTTTCCACAGTGAGATGTTTTCTGTGCTTTGAGGTTTTAGGGTTTTTTGTTTGTTTGTTTCTTTGTTTGTTTGTTTCTTTGTTTTGTTTTGGCTTTTTATTTTTGTTGTTGTTGTTGGTGGTGGTGGTGTGTGTGTGTGTGTGTGTGTGTGTGTGTGTGTGTGTGTATGTGTTTGCGCATGCACACGAGCACATATACACATTATTGGGGGGAAGTTGCAAGCACAAAGGGTAGCTATGAGGGGACAGGAAGGTGCATGGGACTGGGTGCATGGTGTGAAACACACAAAAAATCAATAAAAAGTTTTAAAAAATAAACTAGAGACAAGAAAAAAGTTCTCTGACTTCCACATGTATGTCAACAAATGAAAGCAGGTACTTATATGAGTGCACAAGCATGCTCACACACATACACCTATCCACACTCACATTTCTACACCATACACACACACAGTAAAGTTAAATTTAATTTTAAAAAAGAAAATTCTGGGCTGGAGAGATAGCTCAGCAGTTAAGAGCACTGACTGCTCTTCTAGAGGTCCTGAGTTCTATTCCCAGCAACCACATGGTGGCTCATAACTGTCTATAATGGGATCCAGCGCCCTCTTCTGGTGTGTATCTGAACACTGCAACAGTTTGTACTCATATAAATAAAAATAAATAAATCTTTTTTTTAAAAAAGGAAATTTCTTGGAATCTCGAAGTTCTTAGAGTTCCCCTAATTTCCAGCACAGAGCAGTGGATAGGAGCTACATTATATGTCAGTAACTTATTGACTTCTATACTTCTTCTTTATGAATTGCTCCACTGACATAATTTTAGAAAATATTTTATTATTTTATGTTTCTAAATGTTTTGCTTGAATGTATGTCTGAGCACCACAAAGTGTGCCTTGGCCACTGGTGCAGAGGCCAGAAGAGATCATCAGATCCCCTGCTACTAGAGTTACAAAATGTCAGCTATCACGAGGGTTCTGGGAATCAAACCCAAAACCCAGGTCCTCTGGAAGAGGAGCAAGTACTTATAGCAGGATGCAGGATCCACGGGCTTCACCCAGGTATAGGCAGATGATCCTCTGAGTATACTTTCCTTTATTCATACTGCTTTTTAATCATATCCCTATGTTTTAACCCACTCTCTTTAGTATTAAATCCAGAATTAATAATTAATTTGTTTCTTAATTTAAGAGTTATTATAGAACTCCCTTTTATAGTGTTTATTGTTTTAATTGCCTATCTTGTTGCCGTGACAAAATATCTTGACAATATCACTCTAAGAAAGAGGGGAGTTATTTTGCCTAAGAGTCCAGGAAGCAGTCCGTCATGGTAGAGAAACCGTGGTGGTCAGAGACGGAGGCAACTGGTCACACTGCATCGACAGTCCAGGACCTCAGGTTATGGAGTGATGCCACTCACCTTTAGTGTGGGTTTCCCTACCTCTGTTAACCTCGTTTAGATGATCCCTCATAAGCATTCTCAGAAGTTCATCTGCTAAGTGATTCTAGATCTAGATCGTGTCCCGCTAATGATATCAACTATCACAGCTACCAGAGGAGTCGAGCTATAGGAACAATAGACATGACAAAGAGGAAGAAGCAGAAAGACCTCAACCTCCACAAGAAACAACAAGCAGCTAAGGGACACTGAGAGTGGGGAAATACTCACCCGGGGGGAAAAAATCACACCAGTTAGTTATCCAATAGCAAATGGTCAGCCCTGGAAAGATACAAACATACAAGTAACATTACACAGACTGAGCTCCCCCTCCCAAACCCCCGCCTCTGGAGGGCAGGGTAAGGAGAGGGCAAACTAGGAAGGGTATATGGGACGATTTGGAGGGAGAAAGGGGGAAAATGGTGTAATTGCATTATAATCTCAAAAACAAAATAAATAAAAGTTAAAATACACTAATAGAGGATTGCTAATACATATTTAGACTACTAAAATCAATTCTTTAAATCGTGTGTTTTCAAGGCAACTGCATGCTCTCAAAATTCTATTGTCAGTTGTAATCTATCATAAAACTTGGTGACAAAAAATATTTGGACTCTACTGTAGTTATTGTAGATAATATACTCAAATGCCCTGAGGTCTGACTCCTGTTCAAGAGAAAATCCAACTTTAGAAAGACTTTTAAACTCTAGTATTCAAGCTCAGACAAAAATGTATTGAGAAGCCAGCTCTGCTTTCTTTGCTTCTCTGGTCACTTAGGAAAGGGACCTTCACTGCTACAGGTCCATAATTCAGTGTGCATATCACCACCATAGTAATAGGACCAATAATCCCAATATTGCTATGTAGATGTAAATGGAAAAGACCAATCAAAGAGACATTGACTTAAACGTAGTTTAATTGTGATACTAGCACAATGAAGCAAGAATTTAGTCATGTTTGAAATGAGTTAACATGTAGAGATTAGTATCAAAGCCCTGACTAGTAGTAAAGTAGGCATTTTCCTACAGAGACTCCTGAGCGTGCTTGACTTAGATGTGTAAGGTATTGGTAGGCAGCTAGTCAGGTAGAGAATTAGAAGTCCTAATCACACCCTGGCATACTTTCACATGTTGACCGCAACAGAAACAACCACCCTTCTCTATGCACTGTACCTGGATGTACATGATTAAACTGGAAAGAATTTAGAATCACCTGGAAGACACACCTCTAGGAGTGATAGAGAATGGGTTACAGAAGGTTTGCTTAGGGGTAAAGATACACTATGAATGTGACTGTTACCTTTTCCACCTTAGGTTCTGGTCTAAATAAAAAGGAGAAAACAAACAAAGATCATACCCTTCCTCTCCTCTCTCATGGATTCTTCGCTCTGGTTGCAACGTGACTAGCTATGTCATGCTCTCGCTCCCACAGAGAGAGCAATACATACAACCATGACTGCTCATCAGAGTTGGACTGTGAGGTCAGATAAACCTTTCTTTTCTTTAAGGTATGCAGTATGGAGAGCTTATTTTTCAACCATAAACTCCTCATCCTGCATTTAATGGCTGCAACAGTTGTTATCATTCATATAACTCACATGATCAGAAACATTCAAGATGCCCTTCATTGCTCATTGCATTGTAAGTCTATATACTACCTAATTTGTAACGAGCTGCACAAAATGTAATTTAAGTTGTTTAAATTCTTCTAAAACTGATTTCTCTATGCCAATTTCTCTCAGAAAGACATGGGACTTGGTTTAGGGTAACACAAGAGAAAAGTTTGGATGCTCAGAGTTATCTCAGATTCTAGCTTACTATTGGTATTATATTCTGTAACTAATTTTTTAGGACAAAAAGGGTTTCTTTTAGATAGCTTCTCATAATTCCCACAATGACCACAGCCTTCAGTCTTATGTGCAACTGCCCTTTTGGAGAGTACATTTACACCATGGTAGATCTTGTCCAAAGATGGCGACAATATTCTCTCTTGTGACACTCACACTTGCTAGAGGATAAGAACGTGGTGGAGTCAGTTCCCCATATCTGAATCTGAGCTGAGTTTATGGCCTGCTTGGGCCACAGAATGCTGTGGATATGCCAAGTTGGGAGTTTCAGATCCTGCCCTTAAAACTGTCCATAGATTTTGCTTTTAATCCCTTATAACTCTAAGGCTCCACATAAAGAAATCTAGTTTCCCTCCTAGAGAAATCAGGCAGTTTCTAGAACCTAAATAGCTGAAAGGAGAGTTCTAGTCAGCTCAGCAGTGACACCAAGTATGAATAAGGCCATGTCATCTTGGATTCCTCACCTCAAACTGCAGCTGAAAGAACAAGCAGGGCAAAGATAACCACCCCAGTTGAGTGTTGCCAAGACAACCAAAGAATCATGAGTGAGTGACGATGTGGTTGTTACTAAAAACCAGTGAGTCTTAGGCTGGCTTGTTACAAACCCATAGGCCATTGGTTGAAATAGCATTTGTGTTATTCAAGATTAACTTAAAACATAAATAAGTTCAGAGACAGGCATGATGGCTCATACCCATAATCCTGTCTAAGAAGCCTGAGTGAAGAACACTGCTTTGAGTTTTAGAGCAACCTGGGCTACAGAGAGAAACCAGTCTCAACCAAACAAATAATTCACATATGAATCTTCTTATTTAAGAAGGAGTCTCTGTGCTTTGGTATCTCACACCCATCCCTCTACTGTGTCTATCTGATTGTATAATATCCAACAATGCAATGCAAAATTTGTGTGAATCAATGCAGAAATCAGAGTGAGATGATTATAATGTGAAATTGCAAATCTTTCAAAATATGAAATCATAAAATTGATGAAGGTAATGTCAGGGGGGCCTTTGAGTCATGGGGAGCTCCTACGACAGACAAGAATCTGCAGCTGTAATAGTTAACACTTGGGAGAAGAAATCTATGTGCATGACAGCATGTAAGAGCTTCAGACGGAATGCCTGGGATGTCACCATGTAGAAGAGGCCCTTGGAAAACTGATAAAGTCCTCCAATATTTTTGAAATAATGATACTCTAGGATTTGCCCACAAAAGTCAAATGTAAAAGGACATGGTGTCATGATACCATATAATTTTGTCAGAAAACTAAGCTTCTGAAAATCAACACCAGATTCACGGGTTTTTGTTTGTTTGTTTGTTCGTTTGTTTGTTTTAATATTTAACACATCATTGTCCAACTAAAATACACAAAAGTTAAGTTTGTTTCAGAATTTTTAAAAAATTCTTAAAAGGCACAAGCAGTCAAATCTTCTTTTGGCGTTTTGTAATCTTGCTTTTTAAAGGTCTCGCTTTAAGTCTGTGGTGAGGGCTACCGATTATCTGAGGAAACTGGGAGCCTCTATAACGTCTGTAATTCATCTTAGTGGGCAGGTACTCACTGAGGGTCCTGCCACATGCTCTGTGAACACTGTATCTGACTGAGGATAAGGCAACCAATGAGAATACCACCATAAGAGCTACTGTTTCTTCAGTTTACATAGAGGTATTGCCATTAAGAAATGCACTGTCCCATGTTTAGTCCCTGACCCAGTACTAGCTGACATTTGTTCTTCAAATCCTTCATAGCATGCCTGTCACAAACCTCCTGCCCAAAGCACTTTCACAGTCTGAATACATTTAAGACCAATTCAAGCATGTAAAGTCGTTTTAGGAAATGAGTCCCACAACCCAGGGGCGGGCTAAGAAGGGCCACATGTGAGAACAGGTGTGCCACTTCACTGAGCAAGAAGCTGGAAATGTCAAGCGTTCGATTCACTCAAATTCAACCTGGCTCGCAGTCATACTTCTGGACCTGTGTCAATAAATGCCTCGCAAAGATGGGGATTGAGAAGCACTCCGCATGGATTCAGAATTACTGGGGACAAATAAGCACTTTCTTTCTTTAAAGGGACTACTCGAGGAGAGGGGCTCTACCTTCCATCCTCTAAAATAAGCACTCATTCAAAAGATTTCCATCTCTTATGTAACAGTTCACAGGAAGCAATGCCACTTGTCTTAACATCCCTGAGTCTAAGCTCTTTCAAGTTGGATTGCATCCCATCTTGCAAAGAAGACAGGACACCAAGCTGGGTTCCTTATCAGTGTCCAAGTAATCTCCTGCGCTTTGCAAATGAGAAACTAACACCACCAGCTTGGCAGCACAAACCCTTTCAACTCTAAGGGCACTCGGTGTTCTGCAACCTAGCAGTCAGCTCTGGGGCAAGAGCAAACAATTCTTTCTGTTACAATAACTTGTATCCAGGAAAAAAAAAAAAACAGGCGCTCTGTAACGTAGCAGCCAGAGAAAAGTTTACTAGCTTTAGCCAATCGGAGGCTGGGGAGCTCTGCCAAGTTACCATGTTTCTCTCCGCCTCTAAATGAACTCATGATTGAAATATGGCATTGAACTTTTTTTTTTTTTTTTTAAGGAAAGGGGTGTAGGAAAGAAAAGCTACTGCGGAAAAGAGCTCGGGCTTGTGAGGAGTGTGGTCAGGAAGTGTGTGCTTGTCACTGAATCCTGAGTGGGTCCTGTAACCTTTGCCTTCCACTGGGTGGAGTAGGACCTTTAAGAGCAGCTGGAATGCAGTTCCCCTGATCAGCTTAGCCAGTTATTCTGAACCTCTGCTAGCCCTAGAGAGCAGTGCTCACTCTAGACCAACCAGCCTTCTGTGCTTCTCTCCTGAGCAAGAAGTTTCCAGCG
The DNA here is from genome assembly GCA_030674055.1 of Rhabdomys pumilio. Taxonomy (NCBI): domain Eukaryota; kingdom Metazoa; phylum Chordata; class Mammalia; order Rodentia; family Muridae; genus Rhabdomys; species Rhabdomys pumilio. Next base: position 131,964,438 of record JANHMN010000001.1, on the reverse strand, counting down.
GGGGAAGTAGGGTCCTATCTGTCCAGCCATGGGAGAGGACGCTGCACAGGCAGAAAAGTTCCAGCACCCAAATACAGCCGTGCTCCAGGAGAAGCCATCCACCCCCAGCCCAATGCCTTCCTCCACACCGAGCGCCAGCCTGAACCTGGGGTCCACAGAGGAGACCATCCGAGATAACTCGCAGGTGAATGCTGTCACCGTGCACACACTCCTGGATAAATTGGTCAACATGCTGGACGCTGTAAGGGAGAACCAGCACAACATGGAGCAGCGGCAGATCAACCTGGAGGGCTCGGTGAAGGGCATCCAGAACGACCTCACCAAGCTCTCCAAGTACCAGGCCTCCACCAGCAACACGGTGAGCAAACTGCTAGAGAAGTCTCGCAAGGTCAGCGCTCACACCCGCGCTGTTCGGGAGCGCCTGGAGAAGCAGTGTGTACAGGTGAAGAGGCTGGAGAACAACCACGCCCAACTCCTCCGACGCAACCACTTCAAAGTGCTCATCTTCCAGGTCAGTGTCTCCAGGATACCCCTCCACCTACTTGAGCTCAGTCCCCCCAGCTCTCAAGGCCATCTTCCCATCTGCCCTGCCAGTCAAGCTTCGCACACACAGAAAGCTTTGTCCTCTAGTTGCCTGCTGCAGGGAACTGTGAAATGTGGCCATAAGGGTTGGAATCTCCCCCATCCTTCAGGCAACGCCTGTAGGCCAGGCAAGCTGGGGACATTTGTCAGTGAACACCTAGATGCACTCGGTTACGGGTGGGAAGTTGAGTGGGTGCAGGCACCCACTCTAGTCAAATTCATTTGTCGCTTTTCATTTGGAACTTGTGGCTGTGGCTGCAGCTGTTAGCTGGACAGAGCAAATTAATCCAGTGGCTGTTTATTAACTCTTAGTGGAAGTGAGGTAACTATGTGAAGGATTTTTTTTCTTTTGCTCTGACCAAGACACACAACTTTTAAACCATCCTTTTTCCAAGGGCCCCTGGTGTTTGGGAAATTACCAACATGGAAAGTTAAAACTAGTCTTGTTCTTTAATTCATCTTTTGTCAAAGCAATCTCCAGTTCTTTTCTAGAAAACGATGCAAATAAAAGTGGAAAGCAAAGTATAACTCCTTACAAACACATTAAATGTGCCCCCTGGTTGCTCAGAATGTAACTCTAAAGTGAAATAAAAGAAACGTTATCAGTGGTTGTCACAAAGACCCGCCTTGAATATCTTCCCCTTCAAATAGTTGCCTTACCATGAAAAGGCCACTTAATTTTTTTAAATGCATCAATGATGCAATTTATGTAGTAAAGGCTATCTGGGGACAGGAAGATTGCATGGAACTGTTGTTCAGCCAAGTGGTAGGCATCTGTAAATCTAAGGGCTGCCCTGCCTATTGCTGGAAGCCCTTCATGGATGGCCTTGAGCCAACCCAGGCCCCAGGAAGCATTGCCATCCTGCCTCAGGGCTGACTCCTTATGATCTTGTGAATAGGAGAGACTTTCAAAACCATGGAAGGGAGAGGCTATAACCAACAGATTGTGAAAGCATACAGGGAGAGCCTTCATCTCCCAAGAGACATTTAGCAACTGGGATTTAAATGGTAGGAGCCTTCTTTTTCCTAACGAATCTACTCTGCCAAGTTAGGACTCCAGCCTGCCTATCGCCATAAAAGGAAAGACTCATCTTGCTGCCTTTGAGTCCTCCCCAAATTGTACTTGAGAGCTGGGTGGTCCAGACAGCTGATGCTCCTGTATCTCACAGGCTTTCTGCAGTTGGGAAACTTTTAGGCTTTTAATGCAGATGCAATCGCTTTTCAGGAAACAGCTGAACTGGAAAAAGCTTTGGTCAGCCATATCAGAATCTAAGATCCTGCCTTTATTAGCCAGAGAGATCCTAGGAACCTTAGCTCTGAAGACATTTCTAAATTAGTGATTTTGAAACGAAACAATATACATAGGCCTGTCAAAGGAAACTTCTCTCCCTTCTGTATGAATCAGAGAGTATATCTCATCATCCATTAAAGAGGGAAGGAAAGTGTTTGTCTGGTAAAAGAAATAAGGATTTTAAGGTTTAATTTCTGTTTTGTTGTGAATGTTCTATGGTGTGAGAAGGAGGGATGGGGAGATAAATGACTATAGGTTCAAGAGAATTTGACTGTTGGGGAACTTAAAGGCATGTGTTGTTGATGGGGGCCTGACAAGGTCATCTGTTTTGTTGCACTGAATTGACAGGTGTGACATCTCACCAGGAGTGGTAAGACTTTTCCCCATAGTGATGAAATGGTGAAACAGGGGTGCTCAAGCTAATGTCTGAAACAATAATTTTTATTTCAGTGGAGTCCAGGATAGTGAGTGGAAAGACAAAGTGTCACACAGACATTGGCTCACATCCTACTTGGTCTCTTGCCAACTATGTTGATCATTGATACATTTGATATCTGGAAGCCTCTGCTTCTCCTCGTACACAGAAGATACTAATAAGAGCATGAAATAGCTGCAGTCTTGATAAACCAAGCATGTACTGTAAGGCCCCATTCATTCTCTGCTTCTTTGTCTATCCCCAATTTACAGGTGAAAACGCTGAGACTCCCTTGTTGTTTGTCTGAAGTTGTGTATAAGTGACAAAATTGGCATTCAAAACCACACTTAACTGGTCCCAGAATATGTGTTTTTAAACACTAGTGCTCCCTGGCTCATATCTCTCCCACAAATGAGAACTAAAGGAAATGGAATATGTAAATGATTCTTAGAGACGGGCATGGTGGAAATACTCACTGAGTAGACTCTATTACTCCATGACTCTGAAACAAGGACTGAAACAGGCAGCCCTGTCTCCACTTCTACTGGATTAGAAATACTGTTCTTAGGCCAAAACTGACCCCTGCTCTTCTGAGGATCTTGAAATAGCTTTGTTTGTCCCTTTTTGGTTGAGGCTTGCTAGTGAACACACTAGCACACACACTACACCCTGCACAGCTATTGTCATGTCAGAATGAGCATTATATCATAATCCATGAAAGCAAAGGACTCTGTCCAAAATACCTACTCTAAATAGATCCTTCGAGTATCAGCACATATGTCACAGTCTGGCAGAAGGGGACTATCTCAGACCCACAGAGAATGTGGATGTCATATACTGTACTTTGTGTCTTAAAAAATTGTCATTTTCAGTACTTTTCTGGCTTTGGACAATAAATATTTGAAAATAAGAGGGCTGTTCATATACTGTACTGATAGCACTTTGTGTCTTAAAAAATTGTCATTTCAGTACTTTTTCTGGCTTAAGGCAATAAATATTTAAAAATAAGAGGAATGTTCAAAAAGATAATCTGTCCCTTGACTTGGGCATATTTGGTACTGTAATGTTGAGAAGATCTGTTTATAGTTTGATGAATCCTGTCACATCATCCCAAATCTACCTGAATATGTGTGTCTGCTTGTACATATGCTTTTTTGTGTGTGCAAATATGTGTGAGTGTGCATCTGTATGTATGTGTGGGTGATTATATGTGAGTAATATGCATTTGAGTGAGTGTGCATGTTTGTGTGTGTGTGTGTGTGTGTGTGTGTGTGTGTGTGTGTGTGTGTGTATGATTTGTAAGATTCTTATACATTTGGACTTTTAATTTCTAACTTTGTTTTAAATCTATCCTACTTAAAGCATGTCATGTATTTATTGAAATCTGAGTTTCAATAACTGGGTTCCACAATGCTATTGTAGCTATTACACAGTTAATTCTTCAGTGATAACTTCAAATTACAGCCATCAGTATCTAAAAACTGGAAAAACTATCCCCCCTTGAACACAGAGACATATTTGAAAATCCCAGTGAAATTCAGCAATTTAAAAAAGAAACATTTTTGGCAATAATTTAATATAATATTTGTGTTCAGCATAATGAGACATAAACCAGAATAAATAACATAAGACTTACAGATATTGATGATCAAAATATTTATGGTAAGCTGGCAGTGGTAGCACACATCTTTCATCCCAGCACTTAGGAGGCAGAGGCAGGCAAATCTTTGAGTTCAAGGCCAGCCTGGTCTACAGAGTGAGTTCCAAGACAGCCCAGGCTACACAGAGAAACTGTCCCCCAAACAAACAAACAAATAAACAAACACAAAGTCAAAAAAAGGAAAAATATTAATGCCAAAGGAATACCACATTTAACATTTTTCTTGGAAGCATGTCTATCTTTTACTAAAGTTATAATGTAGAGTTAAGAGAAAATTCTGTCTTAACACTAACTGGCCCTGGGGGTGAGGTGCCACTTATGTCCTCAGACCATTCTAGGAATGATTATTTGAAAAAGCAGCTTGAGAATGATTTCAAAACCAAGAGACAAAATGAGAGTATGCATTAACAGCTTGCACTGCCATCCCCATGGAGTCGTGAACCTGGATGAGAAAGCAGAGCGGGGTTCTATACTTGCCACAGATAATACTTCTGAAAATGTGAGTCTCTAAATGGGCTTAAACATTCATCATTTGGGTTCCTTGCTGATACCAGAAGTTTAGAAGTTCGCTAAGAGTTAAATCTCCTCATGATTTTTAAATATATTAGTTTAAAGAGAGTACTTTATCCAAAATCACTGTTCTAAAAGCTGTTCAACTGGTATGGACTGGAGAGAAATGGGAATATGAGTTATCAACTATGCTTTCATATCAGCCCTCTCCATGTTTGTATCACAGGTCAATGTTCCATTAACAATATTGGTTTTATCACGATACTTATCCCGTGCCCTTTTAGTTTATGATAAAAAATACTATTTTTTATTGTTATTATCTACACTTAGTAAATGGCAGCATTGTCCCTGACACTTGAAGTGAATCACTGATTATAGCTGGTATTTAGTTTTGGAAAAACATACATATGCTAGAGTCTGTGTCAGTTATGCCCTCTATAGGCTTCTCACTTTTTAAATGCTCTTCAATCCAAAGTGGCTCCTGTGGTTTTTATTCCTGTGTGAAATTAAATATGTTTGGTGTGAATGGGTGCACCATGGTATTGTTCCTGTGAATGGTTATTTCTTTTTGTGGGATGTAGGTTAAAATCACATAATCAAATATTTTTTATCTAGAAGACCTCTTAATAATCATTTAGTTTAACCTTATTTTATAGGAAGGAAACAGTCCCTGAGAAACAAAATGACTGTCAAGGTCTCATTTCATTGATAAGAGAAATTATAGGATAGAATTGTGAAATGGGTAAAAACTATAATGTCACTGTGGTAAAGTTCATCTTTATGAGTTTTACTAGCTCAGCTTTTAAATAATTCAATGTGGGTTAATTTTTGTTTTATATTTATGTTTGTGTGTGTGTGTGTGTGTGTAACAAAGAACCCCTAGCTAATGTGATCTTTAAAAAAAAAAAATGAACCCTTGATAACACTGAAAATAATGAGACTTTTAAATCCTACAGAATGTGAAAGACTGCCCAGGGATTATAACTAATGCATTTTATTCTTATGACTTGCTGATTCCACCGACAGCCGCCCTGCGGGTGCAGGTCTAATCAATGGCTTTATCCACTTGGCAATCTATACCTCAGAAACACAAATTGGAGAAAACCATCAATGTGTAAAGGAGACCTATAAATCAGAATGTCAGGTAGCATAGTTTCATTTTAATAACTAGTATTTAGAGATTATTGAAGAAAATATTCCATGGACACAAATGTGTGCTCTTCACAGCCCAGCAGGATGCCACCATGTCATCACAGCAGGATGCCACCATGTCCCTGTTACTTTTGTGAGTGGCAGGAGAGCAAACAGCTGGCTTCTCTCTTCTTATTGGGGCTTTTAAATGACTTAAAGTTAATTTTCTTTCCTAATGCGGGTCCTAAACCCTTTTGTTTTTAAGTTTGCATATCTGTGTATGTGCAGAGATTTATATCGTCAACTTACAACCAAAAAGCGTCCAGCAAGCTGGCAAGTTTCCCTGCGTTGATATTTACATGCACAACTGGGACTATTAGTTCACAAGGATCGATATAAATAGCAAACAAGCTGAAGTGCAGGGGAAATGCTACTTCTCAGGAGTTTGTCCATTCCTTTCCCCCATATGCTGCAAACATATCCATCATATATGTTAGAAGTTTAGCATTTAATATTCCCTTTCTTTGAAAACCTCCTAAGGGTCCTTGTGAAAGGTCAGAACCAGGAACTCCTACATCAGAGGTGGCTGAGGACCTTTTTTTGAAAACAAAGGACAAATAACCAGCTGCTCCTAGAGACTTTTCCTCAATAGAGCTGCCCAAGGAAATAAACCTCAGGGATTCTCTGTGCCATTTCAGGCACAGTCACATATCCCATGTAGACAAACGAGTAGCTAGCATCCGTGAACAGCAGCAGGGTTATGGATGTGTGCTTAGCCTCACTCTTAAAATAGCTGCCAGTCTGGGAATCTGTAAAAAGAAAGCAGGTCACAAGTGTTACAACAGGAGGTGGACAAAGAGGTGTCCCCTCACTTGTAGACATGTGAAGTCTGAGGTGTTTCGTTGAGGTGTGTAAGAGGACAACGTAGTAGACAGTGTTCACAATAAGCCAGCAGCTGCGGTGGATCCATTTGCATAGAACACCACTCGAATAGTGGAACACCATGCTTTGTATGCTTTGTATAAGGGAGTGACTTAGAAGAAAGGGAATTGGTATTTTTCTGATTCTAAACAAATGTTTTGGAAAAAGAAAGAGATCTGTTGCACCTGGGAATTTTCAAATCCCTCTGTGATAGGAAAAGAGTTGCCTTCAAAGAAGATGCCAAAGGAAGCCACAAGATGCACACTGTCCAGTAGACAGAACATAAAATATTTGCCAATAAAATATTTCCCAGGTAATGAAAATGACAGCTGAGGCCCAGCAGCTAACTAAGGAGACATTGCTCAGGAGTTTCCAGTTGCATAGAGACACGGGCCAACTCATTCTGGATAATCTCTGCTCTTGCTGGGCTAATTCCATAATTGGCATCAAAGAGCTCTCATGTAAATTTTCCTGTACATTTTCAAATTTCACAGGGGAGTTCTACTGGGCTTCCTCCTTCCCTCGCACCCCACCCCCACTCCCACATGTAGCCTGCTTCTACCACTGATATTTCAGTTCACTTTCCAATGTGCTCTCCTTGAAGCTATCCTTAAAGGATGCCTGAGAAGAGGAAACAAAGAGCCATAAGACTCAGCAGAAGCTCCATGTTGGTAATAAAATTTACACTTAAGAAAAACTACAATTTATTTTAATTCTCCTTTTGGTTAAAATTGAAGAATGGAAAGTTATCCGATCTACAGCTTTTGATTACCCTGAGAGCTTATGGTATAGACAATGTACCTTAAGGCTTAGCTTTTACAGCTTTCTGCTGGAATCCTTCCTTTCCTCACTGAGGACTTTTAATAACATTTCACTGAGCTCTTGGTTTTATCCTTCCCTGCAAGCAACAACTGCCAAATCTCCTCAATGCTCTTAATCAAACCCCAGGAGAAATTCTGCTTCAGGTCTAGTCATCAGAGTCCTAACTACTTCTGTAAATCTACCTCTTTCTGTAATATTCATTCATCCACTGGAAACAAAATTCTTATTTCAGAAGGAGAAAGTTCCCCCTCAGGCCTTGGCTTCTCTGGTTTCTCCAGTGTCACCAGCCTTCAGCCTACTTCCTTCTAGACATGAAACTAAATTGGCCCATTCTCCTATATCCCTCCAGCCTGCCCCATATAGAGCAGTCTACACTTCAAGTACCTTCAGGACCTTCTTAAAAGCCATCTTACCCAATGTGCTCATTTAATGACTGCTTGGTGAGCTTGACCCATTGAGATGCAGTGATGAAGAAAAGATAAAAATCCTTCCAGGGAGTATATGCCCATGAATCAAAGTCAACTTCAGCTGGAAGCACAACAAACTATTTTCCTCAAAACTCCACATCCAAAAGGATTCCTGGGAATTATCCACTGCCAAGAGGATAAGGACCTCGGAGATCAGCTACACCATCTATGCTTAAATTTGGGGAAGTCAGTCTTTTGCAGGTCTTGCTCAGGTAATAGCACTGGCGCTGAGTTCATGAGTGTGACAACTATGACATGTACAGAAGACAGAGTGCCACAGCACTTCTTCATATCCTCCAGCACTTACGTTCTTTTCACCTCTCTTCCTCCATGTTCCCTGAGCCTTGGAGGGGGAGGGTTGGGGTAGAGTGGAGACTTATCAAGATTCCCATTTGGACCTAACCAAGAATTCAGTCTCTTATTTTCAATGCTGTGAACAGATAATGTATCTTTATATTGACTGCTGCCCAGGGCAAAGAGAAGTTTCTGTGACCAAGAATAAGAATGGGTCTGGTCTATGGTTATGAACATTAGTATTTAAAAACTTCTTTGACATCTTGACCGTTTAGCAAAATAACAATAGCAGAATAGTAGGAACTGTGATCTCCCCAAGCCAAACTCTGGCTTTGACCAGTAGCAGGAATCAAATTCCTTCCTGTGAAGCAGGCTTGATATCCAATCAGAAAGCAGTTAGCTACTCACATAACAACCATATCACTAATGTGTCAGTGACCATACCTTGTCTGGCAGGTTGGTATTACAGGATGCATACTTTAATATTATAAGAGCACTGATGTGTTTTCTCTTTTACAGTAGCCTGTGTAGCATCTTCTAGCACTGTGAAAGATAGCAATCAGGAAGGACAGACAGACTTTTAAATCTACAGACTGCAGTTATTTTATTTTTTTTTCAACCTCCAAGTGTGCTGGGCTGTCTGAGATGCAATCAGGTCATCTGGAGACTCTGGGTGCAGCATAGGTGGAAAGGAGTCTGGATCTGTGCCCTGCTTAGATTCTTACTGAACCCCTGATGGCCCTGAGAGTGCATTTTGAAAGCTGCTAATCTAGGTCAAATCCTCTGGTTCATACTTGGAAGGAATAGGAACCCAAGGAGATTAAGCTATTTGTTGAAGACACACAGCCATTTAGCAGTACAGCAAAGACTCCAGGCTTCCTGCTGCAATTCCCCATCATGTGCTATTATTTTTGATGAAACGTGTAAGTTCCATGATAATGAATTCCCCTGTAACAGTAAGAAAAAGAAAACACTTAAAACTCAAAGGTGCTTTTATACAATGTGGCCCAAATCTGTCTGTATTCAAATCTCTCAGCAAGCAGCTTTATACTTTAGAGACAAATTTTCTGGCTCTACCATTACCCAAAACTTTATAGAAGGCCTCATTTGACTACGTGAGAAGCTGTGGATATTGAAGAGAATAGGTTCTCTTCTACCCTTAGCTGGGTGTGAGGCCAAAGCTTTATTGCCCAAAGAAGATACTTCATACTATGGGCCATACATTGTGCCTCATCTCTATCCCTTACTGATTGCCACAGAACACATCCTCAACCACAAGTCTTCATGAGCAGGCCTAGCGAACGCTATTTTTATCACTCTTTGTGTGTGTGTGTGTGTGTGTGTGTGTGTGTGTGTGTGTGTTTTTGTGTGTGTGTGTGTGTGTGTGTGTGTGTGTGTGTGTGTGATGGGGTATGTGGCATGTGAGTAGAAGAGGAGGGGACCTAGTCAAAGTTTCTGTGCTGTTCTAAACTTAAGGACTCCCCAGTGCTCTCCTTTGCCTCCTTATATATTTTCCAGCTAGACTTTTGTATTTCTTTGTAGTGGGATTTTTGACAGAAGCTATGCCCACATCCCTCCATCCCATCACCCCTCTCCCTTGACTTGAAGAAAAGCAGGAGAGGCCTCTGGGTTCACAGCATTATAACTTACTTTATTTTTTTTATCTGGGCAGCTTCCTGGCCTACATGAATGAGTGGGGCCACTTCCCTCTGCCTGTCACTGATAGTCCCTTGCCAGTTAAGCTTCATGGTATTCCTACTGGCGGACCTTGGCCTTATCCAGCCCAAGGTGAATGACTGGACCCAAATTAGAAAGGCTGCTTCCTCTTCTGGAAAGCCACACTTTGCTTCTGTCGTGTGCATTGCCTAGAACACAAACCCAAGTTACAGCAGTTTAGAGCTATTTGTTCAATATGCTGTTATCATAAACTCACACTGCCCTTCTTTACAGGAAGAAAGTGAGATCCCTGCCAATGTGTTTGTGAAGAAGCCAGTTCCCAGCGCTGCAGAAAGCAAGGAGGAGCTTGCTGATGAGAACAAGTCCCTAGAGGAAACTCTGCACAACGTGGACCTCTCCTCTGATGATGAATTGCCCGGTGATGAGGAAGCCCTGGGAGATAGTGCAGAAGAGAAGATGGAAGAAAGCAGGGCAGAAAAAATAAAAAGATCCAGCCTCAAGAAAGTGGATAGCCTCAAGAAAGCATTTTCTCGTCAGAACATCGAGAAAAAGATGAACAAGCTGGGAACAAAGATCGTATCTGTTGAAAGGAGAGAAAAGATTAAGAAATCGCTCACACCCAACCACCAGAAAGCATCTTCTGGGAAAAGCTCCCCCTTCAAGGTTTCTCCCCTCTCCTTTGGTCGAAAGAAAGTCCGAGAGGGAGAAAGCTCTGTAGAAAATGAGACCAAGTTGGAAGACCAGATGCAGGATGACCGTGAGGAGGGCTCGTTCACAGAGGGTCCTTCTGAAGCATCCCTCCCCAGCGGCCTGTTGGAGGATAGCGCAGAAGATGCTGAGAAGTCAGCATTGAGAGGGAACAACTCAGGCATGGGCAGCAACAAGGATCTGACCATTGTAGAAGATGAAGAAGAGGAGTCAGTGGCCCTGCAGCAGGCCCAGCAGGTGCACTATGAGAGTGGCTACATGCTCAACTCCGAGGAGAGGGAGGAATCTAGTGAGAAGCAGATCCAGCCAGCTGTGCTGCATATGGATCAGACTGCCTGAGTGCACAGCCAGAACACTGGGCCAGCTGCACCCCAGCTCGCTCAGGCGCATCCACAACGTGGAAGCCATCTCTGCCCGCCTTCATCTCTACCTGCTCCCTACTGTGATGGTCCAGGCCTCAAACAATAGCCTCAAACATAGATGGGATCACAGAAGCAAACTGCCAGGGATTCCATTTCTAATTTGCTCGTAGGTTCTATTTCTGTAGAATTTCTCCAAGATTGCAAGAAGAAAAAAAAATAGAGCAGTTTTTTAAAAATCAACTATTTCTTTGGCTTAGTCAGAAAAACTAGAGGATATTTAAGGTAGTAGTTCTAAAAACTGATTTTTTTTTTTTTTGGTCATTCTATTAGCTTGCTGGCTAGTGTAGCAGTAATGTAGTGAATTCTTACTGTATTCTGTGAATGATTATTCTTCAAGTATGTGATATGGAATATACATAAGTCTGTAAGCTGAGAATATAACCCTTTATTTTAAGAAGAAAACATTTGCAAAAGATAGAGCAGAAGGAGCAACTGGTTTTTCTCTTATAGAAACCATTGTTTATTGTAAGGGAGCTGAAAGGCCGTGCTGACGGGGAGCTAACAGCACCAGGACTGCTGAGATAGAAAAGGAAGATGGAAAGATTGAAAGTGGGAGAAATGGAGGACAAAGAATGACAAAAAGAATGAAGACAAAGAGAAAAAAGATGTGCTTAAAAAGTGAACCACTGACATTTTAAATCTATTTTGCTGTTTAACAATACTAAAGAAGTTCATATATCTTGCAAGAATATATCTTATCTTCTCAATCGATATTTTCATAGTCTAGTATTAAATAACATAACCAGATATTCTGAGGTAAAAACTGTGGTTCTTTTCACTAAATAAATGGCAGTACACATCGTGCTGTGAAAAAGCTCAAAAGGCTATTTATTGTCTTTTTAACATTGTAACAAAAAAAGTCTCAAATAAGTAGTATGCACTGTTTTATGGGAACGTCAATCAAATGATTCTTTAATATTTTCCACTTTAAAGTGACCTTTCCATTCCAAATATGATATAGGTTTATGAGGTATTCAAACTTACATGTTTAAGAACGGTAAAATGCTAAGGTTTTTTTTAAAAAAAAAAAAAAAAACACATAATGGTAATTTCATTCCAAGTAACATTTTATTTACACATTAAAACATTTATACAGGATATTAATGTTTTAGCTTATAAAGAAATGCTAGTGTTTTAATTCACATGCATGTTTGTTCTGTCTAAGAGACTAAAAGGTTGCTTTATCTATTTTTCATTACAAAATACTAATGCTTTGTTATATTGCAGTCTGAAGATGAGAGACCCAGGACTTGAACTCTCTACTCTTACTGTGCAGTAGCACAAGTGTTCCTACACACAGCGTGACTAGGCAGCAGTCCCATGCTGCACTCTGACTTTCAGCAAAGGAGTGAGATGAATAATGGGTGTTGATAGTGTAACCTATTCAGCTGTGTTCCTATTTTGCAATTAATGTAACCCCAGATACTGAATTGTTCAACTAACAATGTCTGTGTGAAAAAAAGATTAAATAAACCAAAAAATTAAAAGTATATAGCAATGTCAGTTTCTTTGGCAAAGCACTGTTACAAGCAGAAGAAGTTGATGTTAAAGTGTTGCTCTGAGTATAACGGTCCTGCTGACTGGGTGAGTCTTGATTTCCCCTGTTAACTCCATTTTCCTTTCTCCCTTGATCTCATTGAGAAACCCAACACTCATTCTTCAAGTTTAACTTTCTTGACACTGCCTTGCCACCTCTACAGCATCTGAATTTATTGAAGCAGCCTGATTAATTTGACAGTTCCATCTGCATTTAATAGTATTGTGCAGGCCTTATAATACTTTCAATAGTCATGCAAGCCTCAGTCTATTGAACTTTTTATTATACTCAGCTCAGTCCCTCAGATAAACTCTTGTCCTCCTCAGTGCCATAGACTACATGGATGCCATCGCATAGCACCTGAAGCAGGTGTGACTGACTGTCACTGTGCCTGAAGAGGTGGGGATTCATCGGTCCATGAAACATTTCTACTTCTGATTGCAAAACACTACTTTCTCATTTATTTCTATACACTAGATACTTGTCAGTGGAAACTGCATACAAATGTCTTAAGTTTTACTGAACAATCACATTTATTCTATGTTCCACAATTGAAGCTTTAAAATCCCAAGTAATAAAACAGAGAATTAGGCCAGATAATTGTTAGAAAACACATACCATAGGGATTAGAGCAAGTAGCAGTTGTTGAGATAGAACCTATTTGTTCTGTATTATTGTTGAATTATTTGCATAGTGGGGAGGCTGTGAAGCCCCAAATTAGATATGTCCTCTTCCCACCCATCCAATAAACCTTCCCTAACTTTATGTGCCTGGAGCTGAAGAACTTGATTACTGTTCCCCAAGTATCAGTTACACATTAATAAGGACTGAGATCTGTATCTTAGAAACAGGATTCAGGAGTTAGAAGCATCTATTACACGGATCACAAATTTCTCACACACACAAACAAGCAAAAATGTTATTTTTCTACAAGATTTCTTTTCCATTTAAAGATAGTTCAAAAGGAATGTCTTCTCTGACTTAAGAATCCAGTTTTTGACTAATTAATTAATCCAGTTCCTTTTATACATGAAGATAAAAATAGATTGCTGATAAAAATTAATTCTGCATAAATCCATACTTTTTCAGGACTAATTTTCTGCTGAAAGCCTCTAGCAGTGCCCATCCCTGCGAAGTTTGAGCTTCAGATGACCCCATCCACTATGAGAAAATGGAGGCTCCTTCATAGCTAAGCTACCAGTGTTAAGTAAAGGTTGTAATGAAAGTCATTTCCTACATTAAGACACTAATGCCTGAGCCCAGTTAATTCCTGCTCGAAAGTTTGTTTACTGCCCTACAGCCCAAATCTAAGTGATTTTATATTGGAGACTGGGAGTATGAAGAATGGAGGTATAGGCAGCAATCATTATTAACAGTTCCATAGCAACCACAAGTCCTTCCCTAAAACCCACGACTCCAGCACTGCAAAACACACTGTCGATGAAATTGGCATTGCGACCTTTGTGTGCTGCTTGATCTGTGTGTCCAGATAAAGAATTCTACAGCCAGCAACTTATTCCTAAAAGGAACAGGCAGAAAACTCACACTATTGCAGATACCTTAGTCTCTATTTTAACCATTGCATTATCTTGCAGTATTTGAAACTCCAAAATTATTTTTAACTCTGAGCACAAACTGCCCCAATTAAGCAGTCACACCTTCAGCAAATGGCTTGATGTTCAGATATTTATATACTTTCCACTGTAAAAATCAATTTGTTAAATATTTATACAGCAAAGCAACCTTTACTATCTTTCATTTGCTGACATTCTTAAGTGCTTTGTGCAGTACACAAGAATGAAAGGAAAGAACCAATATTATTTTTATACTTTCCTTGAGTTCAGGTTGAGCACCCCAGTGTCTAGCAATTCTATGTACCTAGAATAGGCATTTCTCGCTTATTCAGAATCCAACTGGGAAAGCACTGGTTTTCTTCCATTTTAATGGTGTAAGAACTTGAGATGTTTGTGATTAATTTACTCCAGCCAGTAAGGTAAAGAGAGAGACTCCATATATTTTTAAACATTCATCATGTTCTCATTTAAATACATAGACAATGTGTCTCTCAGATGTGTGGAGAACACTCCCAACCTCTCCATCTTGTACGTATCAAAATCCAAGAGTGTTATAAAGTGGCATACTATCTGCATATAACCTATGTACATCCTCCTAGATACTTTAAATTCCCTCTAGATCACTATTCTCTAATACAACAGACACATTTTTAAGATATTTATTTTTATTTGTGTGTATGTGTACGTGTGCCTGTGTTGGTTTATGGTACCACATGTCTGCAGATGCCTGGGGAAGCAGAGGGCAGTGGATCTCCTGGAACTGAAGTTATGGGTGTTTGTATGCAGCCTATTGTGGGTGCTGACAACTGAACCTGGGCCTTCTGTAAGAGCAATAAGCAAGCTTAACTGCTGAGCCATCCCTCGAGCCCTAACAATACACACATTTCACACAAGAATTGTTACATCAAATTGTTCAGGATATAGAAACCAAAAAAAAAAAGAATCTTTACATTTTAATACTTGTTTTCTTTTTCTGGTTATTTTTGACCCATGACTGAACCCATTGGTGTAGAAGCATGGATATAGGGATTAACTGGTTTTTGTTTGAGGGCTACAAGTCATGCGACTTGCCCAAGTTAATATAACCACTAACCACTAAACAGTGCCAGTATTCAATCGCAATCTTAAATCCATTCTGCCAAAATGGACACCTAGCTATGACATGATTGTACTTGCTATGAATTGTTGTGGTAAATATTTAATATTAACTGGGGGTTTCTATCCTGCCTATCTTAGATCATGTAGTTCCCAGATAAAAGACACAAAACTTTCATATTTGTAATAAGCCTTAGACAACGTTAGAGCTGGACAGATATTTTTCCCACTTCTCTGCTAATAACTCTGAGATATGACTTGCCATGTTCTACCTAGGACATGCCCTCTTAGCCTTGTTCTCAGGAATCATCCACCCCATGGCATCATCTCCTCTCTTCACTCTCTTCTCTGTCCTTATGGTCCCTGCCTCAGACTCCAATCCTACAAACCAAAGCCCTGCCTACCTCTCTTCTGCACAGCTACAGGCTATGCATCTTTATTCAACCAGTAGTTTCAAATTAAGGAACAAGGTTCATAGCATCACTTGGCATATGTGAGGATCTCCTCATCCCAGAATTGAACATTACAATATATAGCAACAGCCCAAACTCAACAATGACATGCTTTATAAGCTCTCAGATGGGCCGCCATTCACTTCACGGTATCACTCCCACAGCATCGAAGGCAGCTGCACTCTATGAATTATCCTCATGATTGTCATTCCAGTGCTTTCAAAAAACATGCAGACCTAGTGAATTTTGGAATCCTATAGAGGAAACTATTCTCAGGTCTGTGAAGGCCACAGGGGAGCTCTTTAGGTCCTTAGTGTCATCCATTATCAGGGGATGCAGGGCTCACTTTGGGATGGGGTTTAATAAAAGTGAGCTGTCAACATATAGATCCTGCAAGTTGCTCATTCAAGGATGGCTCATGAGGTCCACCTCAAACTTATGTGGTGAGAATCACATTCCTCTGCCCTTCCTGAGAAATTGCTATGATCTGCTCAGATACCTTTGTCCTCCCATAGGCTGACAAAAAAAAAGAGCAAAATTAGCACAGGATAGGAAAGAAGAGTTTGGAAGGTAGGTGTGCTATGAGAGTATGCAGCCATTCTGGTGAATGTAATTTCTACGTTACTATGAAGTTTTCTTCTCAGAAAAAAAAAAAACAGGGATAGGTCAGACAAATGTTTGAACCTCCATCTCTATGAGCAAAAAAATTAAAGAACTGCCTCTAGGCCAGCACTCACTCATCAAGGAGTATGCTGCAGGCAACAACTCCCTCCAAAGGCTTTGGCAGCAGTCACAAACTTGAATATCTAAAGGACTCAGACAGAAGTGAAACAGCTTAAGCAGGTAATGCCAACTGTGGCAAAGCCATTACATGTGGGCTTCCTGATGAGGCAAGCTTACAACTTGTATGCCGGGAGGCATGCCTTTCCCTAACTCCCACAAAGGACTTGTACAAGCCACAAAGGCTACCCAACTCCAGTTGCCTGTGGAAAACCAGGCCGTCGATGCCAAAAGTTAGACTTCTCATTGAAAAAGCCAAAATTTGGATTTCTGTATAATGTGAAAATCTCCCGGCTTTTAATTTTTGGCAAGTAGTTCAAATGATTTTAAGCAGTTGCACACTGTACATACCAAATATCAATACTTGTTGGCTGGATGTGGTCCAGGCACAGACCATCAGTTTCTGACATCTCTACAGAGGAAGGCTCTGGGGTTCTTTGTGCTTTCCTGAAGGCTATAAACACCAGAATAGAAAGCTAGCAATAGGATCAAATTTTCCTTAAGAGTACAAAACCCTTCCTAGGGAACATGAAGTGCTAAACTGTTCCTGCTGGATCTTTTAAGATCATTCCCTCTTGTTGCTTTCTGGATGCATTCAAAGATTGCTCTTCTTGGTGTATATTTGATGTGATAAGGGAGCAGAAACCAATTACACTGGAGTGATGACATGTTCATTAGTGAGAAGACACTGTCCTTTGTCATCAACATTGCTGGACATGTGTGAGTTACCTGCAGCACCCCCTGATGTCATGGATGAGTAGACTTGGGTTACTAAACATGGAAAGATTCTTTCCTGTTTGTATTTCACTTGAAAAATATCTGCTTTGTCAATAACTTGGAGACCCTATAGATGACAAAAAAGCAAGTCTGTGTTCTGCTCAGTCATGTATCAGGGTGAAATTGCCAGCCAACATTTGTTCTTCGACTCTTCATTGTTGATAATGAGGTACAGAAGGGGAAGAACATGCCTCATTTTTTTGGATGCTAAATTGAGCCTTCAAAACTCAGAGTTGGAGAAAGAAACTGATACAGATTTAGCACAGGGTCATGATGTCCTTTGTTAAAAAAGAAACCTTTCATGCTTGCAACCACTTGTAGTTCTGAGGAAGGGCAAGGATTAGCTGGGTCTCTGAGGGCTATTTGCATGGCAATTTTCTTCATAACCCTAAGGACATAGAGGAAATAGTCTAGTGAATAAGCCCTACTTGGTAAATTAATTTTCCTAGGGCCTTTAAATCAATAATTCCAAGTTTCTAAGTAGACAAAAAAGAAGAAGAAGAAGAAGAAGAAGAAGAAGAAGAAGAAGAAGAAGAAGAAGAAGAAGAAGTGCCCACCCCAGGATGTATGTAGACATGCAGTATTGTAGCTTAGGGGACTGGCCCTGAAATTAAGCACAGAAAGTACATGAAGTGTATTGATTATAATTTAGCATACCACTTAGTTCACTGCTGTGGCTTGAATATGAAATGTGCCCCAAAACAAAGCCTCATGTGTTGAAGGATTGAATCCCAAATCATAGGACTTTGGGGGAAGATTATGTAAGCCTTGGGAAGTGGCACCTTGCTGGAGGCAATGTGCTTGACACGTGGCTTAGAGCAGTGGTTCTCATGCAGTGGGTTGAGCCCCCTTTAAGGGATATAGAATGACCCTTTCACAGAAGTCGCCTAAAACTGTAAAAAAAAATTCAGATATTTACATTATGATTCATACCAGTAGCAAAACAAAATTACAGTTATAAAGTAGCAACAAAAATAATTTTTTGGTTGGGTGTCATAAAAACAACATTAAAAACTGTATTAAAGAGTCACAGCATTGGGAAGGTTGAGAACCAGTGCTGCAAAGGTTATCCTGGCTTTCCTCATTGTCAACTGGGTATCTCCTACTTGTATTTAGGTTCTGCTTCACCAGGGGTCTTGAATTAATAAAGCCAAGGACAACAGATCTCTGAGACCTTAAACCTAAGTAAATAAGTACTTTCATAGGTCAAAGATTCATTTCAGCAATGAAAACTAAAACATTCATGGTTATGTTTATCATTATTCTTTGTTCTCAAGCACTGGGGTTGTCTTTCCAAGTACTTTGTAGCTGGATTTTACAAAGGTTAAATGACATGAGTTAAACATGAATTATCCAATAACCACAAAGAATATTTAACTGCTAGAAGCATTTTTCAATACATATTTCATTTTATTTGTTAACATTAATTCTATTTATCAGGTATTTGCATCAAGCCCTGTGTTGTCTATGTCACCTAGAGACTCTCTGTCTCTAGACTGAGCAGGAGAGCTGACAATTCAAGAGAGAAGTGCTGCTTGTTTTCACAAAGCCAGTGTGCATGCAGTCAGTTGAAAGTACTGAGTGGTAGATCTGGAGCTTAGCTCTGAAAGTTACTGTCTCAGACCTTCCAGAAATTAAGTGCACATACACCACAGAAATTTATTTCTCACAGTTCTAAAGGCAAAGAAACCCAAGGATAGGGTACCAGCAAATTGAGAATCTTTAAAGGCCTTGCTTTCTGGCTTATGATAGAAGGTCTAATACATTATTCCCATTCAGGTGGCTGAGCCCTCCTGGTCTAATCACCTCTTAAAGGCTCCACTGAGGAGGTGAATGCAGTTAGTTCATAGGCTTCCATGTGTGTAGTCCAGGGTCATAACCACTGACACCATAATAGATTCTGTAAATATCGAGGGTAGAGAGGGAAGGAAGCTAAACGGTGGTGGGTGGAGATGATTGAACTTTCAAAGTAAAACCATATTCATGGGAAGTTTCATTGCTCTCAAGGAGTGAAGCCAAATGATAGGAGACTCTGAGTGGAAAGAACCTACAAAGCCTTTAAAAGACAACACTGACAGCAAGAGCAATCATTTGTCTCAGTTGACAGGTCAGTATTGAGCACAGACTATATGCTAAGACCCAAGGGAGGCACTGAGTCCACAGGGTAGACGGTAGTGAAGCAAACAGGTATAACCTTCCTAGCCCTGGGTCCCAGCATGCCTGAAATAAACTACCGGCTCATTTGCTTCCATGCCAAAGGTATTGAGTATTGAAGTGTGTGTGTGTGTGTGTGTGTGTGTGTGTGTGTGTGTAACTAACTTTTGGAATTTTCCCTCATGAAAATGCACTGATATTTCATAATGGTATATAATATTTTTGCTAGAATGACAGAAATGAGTAAATGAAACAATTAAATGGAAATTAATGAGAAAATACTACTTTTTAAGATTTAGTTAGATATTGTATCTTTACATCTAACTTTGATGGGGTTTGAGTTCTCCATACACTAAGTTGTTCTTGTTAGATTTAAAAATTATATTTATTGTTTTTTAATTTAATTAAATGATATTAAGTAGGTAGAAAAATATAATTTCACTTTTCTGATAACCTTACTGTGCTGATTTTCCTAAATACAAATATTACTAAAAAAAACTAAACTATTACTTTTCTGTTTCTGTGCACTAGTGACATTACACAAGTTCTGTTTATTGGCTCACAATTCTATAGGGCAGAAATCTGCACGGTGTGGTGGTTTCCCTGCTCAAGGCATCTGAGCCTGGAAGTGAGGCATCAGCTTCTGATCTCATTAGTGTTCAGATCCCTGCATGGGTAGGCTGCTTGCTCTGTTCCCTTGCTGGATATCATCTGGGGAATAATAGTCTTTACTTCTAGATGCAGCCCAAATTCCTAACCAAATCTCCACCTGCAAGCAAACAATGGCACATTCAGCCCATTTCATGCTTTGAATCTCTGTCTTCATCTTTTCTAATTGACCAGAGAGGATCACATGCCTTTAAAAGTCTCCTATAGTTAAGTCAGGCCTACAAGATCATCTCTCTCAAATTGTTATATAATAGTATGCTCAAACCTTAGCTTAGACATAGACTAGGGGCTATATGTAGTGCATTCTCTAAGATCCAGAGAAATCTGAGAGTCATCTGTGACTTTTGTTGAATCCATAAAAGAACATAGTAAGGATCTTGAATAATATGACCCAAAGATGCAATAATGAGGATTAAGTTGTTTAACACCCCCCCCCCTTTTCCAACCCTGTCAAGATCCTCATCTTAACTGTCTAGTTCATTAGATTGAAAGACTCCTGGGAGATAAGTAGAGCACACTTCCATGTGTTAATAGAGAATCTTCCAAACACAGATCCTGAAGGTCAAACGTATGGCATCATCCCTTAATTACCTCATAATATGACAACATTGTTGAGAGGCTCTGAAAGGTAGGAGGTGTGGCCTAATTAGAAGTGCTCAGTTAAGTGCAGCCTTGGGGGCTGTATCTTGCCCTGTGAGCTTCCTCTCTCACCATTTTCCCTGCTTCCTACCCACCATGATAGGAACTCCTCTTCTCTATCAAGCCTTCCCCATCGTGATGAACTCACACCCATGGGACTGTAAGCCAAAATAAATCCCGTGTTTGTGTTATGTATATTTGTATATGAAGTTTGAAGGTACAGATACTTGTACCTAACTAAGCCATTAGATGTGTTTTTCTTTAGATATTTGCTTTATTGCCTTTGAGACGTGCTCTCTCCCTTAATCAAAACCTAGAGTGGAGGTCGAAGAGTTCTTGGAAACTCTGTTTCCACCCTCCAATGCTAAGGTTATAAGCACATACAGACATACCTGGCTTTTTACCTAGGGAGTCAAACTCAGGTTCTCTGGTCTTCCTGCCTACCTAATTAGCAAGTGTTCTCTTTTATCTACCGAGCTATCTCCCCACCCCAGCACACCTATACACTTCAGTGATAACCACGGTTAACAGTTTTCTTATGTAGTATCCAAAAAAAAAAGATTATAAAAGATACATATTCATCTCCATATTTCCTCTTTAAATTTAAATGACCAATCAATAAAATCATATTTCTTTTAATCTTCCAGACCTTTCCTTAGTGACAATTCAAATCTGTAGCACTATCACAGCTACATACAAGTGGGGCGTGTTCTCCTTAATAGTTGCCTAAGAATTAGCAAAGACATCAGCAATGAATCATTCCTGAAACAAAGACAGATTATTATCCCCAGAGATTTTTAAATTATGGACAGAGCTTGTATCGGATCTATTGTTCTACCTGGGACACCAACTTCTCTTAGAATAGATGGATTCTCCAGGAGTCTGTGCTGTGAGAGAGAGTCAATTAATTTCACTCTCAAAGAGCAAGTTGACGTAACTACCCACAAAGGAAGTGATCTATTTAGACCCAATAGGGCTTCAAGGGGATTTGGAAGAGTACCAAAAAGGGAAGAAGAATGAAGAGGAAAGATGAGGGAGGGAAAGGAAAATAAGAAAGCAAAAAAAAATCAGATTAAAATTAAAATAAAACCTGGCGTTCATCTTTGCTTCAGAGCAGGGACAAAGTTCCACCCTCTGATCATTACATCTCTCTCCATAGCAACATGGAAGAAATAATAAGTACTAACTTTTCCACAAAAGATGCATGTCTTTCTAATTATTGCCATTCTAAAAGTCTTAAGCTACAGTGTTTGATCTATGGCTTTAGAATACCAATGGTTTCTTATCTGTTTCTTGTATGAGCAAAAAGGCAATGAGACGGCCACTATTTTCATTGTTCTTTGACTAGGACTAGACTTTAAAAAATAGGTTTACATTACTAGTCATAATTCATAGTTCCTAGTGCTCCGGTAAAATTCTGGATTCCATTTTTCTCCTAAAGTGACAAGCTTCCCACTTTCATCAATTCATATGAGCACTGTAAGCAATGATAACCATCTCAACTCCCATCTGCATTCACTCGGTGTAGAGTCCATGAGCTGACTGCTTTTCCTCAGAGCTCAGTCTGCTACTATGAAACTGAGAGAGTTCTTACACACAATGTTAATGCTTATGAATTTATGCTAGTACCTTAAGGATGTGGCTATTCACTCTTAAAAATTGCAGCCCTCTGTTGTAGAGAGATCTTGGAAGCACATCTCTGAAGTTTGCCCAACTAGGCCATCAGGGAAGGTGCATTAGAAGGCGCTCAGCAACAGCTTGACAAGAAACCTCTGGACTGTGTGAAGCAGTTGCTATTGAGATGAACAGAACAGAAAAGCTACGTCAAAGGCCCAATGCCTTGATTCATCTTCCAGGAGATAAACAACATTCCTGTGCTTGGGAGCAGCCTCTCTAGCAAAGCCATCTGAACAGGATGCCTCACATCAGACCGGGCCCTTTGTCCCACATCTCTGCTGAGCATTCTCTAAACCTCTACGTAATACAGAGGGGAAGCAAGCATCCCCCCAGAAAGAGATCATGCTGGCTAGTTTATTTCTTCCAAGAGATGGTAAATGATTGAATGATCTAGGGTCTCTAGGATGAGCCCCGTGTGCTAATTTGGGATTACTGCCATTTCTGCCTGCACAGGACAAATTCAGGACTCCGATATTTCCTAGACTTGACATCTATAGGCTGGAATATCAGCTCTTTAGACTATCATGTCTACTCTAGCCTATAACCCCAAGAAAGCAGAGCAGTAACCAGTGTCCTTCATCTACACTTGTCATGTGGCCCTCCTGCACAGTCTGGACAGCTTATGTCAGGCTGCATTGTAGCCTTGCACATCTCGTTAACAGACCTTTGCTTTCTATGCCCACAAACTTTTGAGAAACATGTAGAGTCCGGTCTTGGGTTATGTGTTGAGCTTGGACCATGCTGACCCGGACAGCATTTCATGTCTTCCGCAGGTGCTTCACCTATCTCTTCTCTGGGTATAGTAGTGAGAGGTAAATGTTCAGTCAACACTAAAGGAGATCGTATGCTAAGAATGTAGCAGATACCACCTAAAGAGGTCAACGGAAAAAATCATTGGAATTTGACATGACAGAAAACAAAACTTATGACTCACGTTTTCCTGCACAGGCTGGGTAAAATTTACATTTGTGATCATTGTCAACAAAGCATTGTACCAACTCTGGAGACAGTCACAAAAAAATGGTAGTCATGGGGTGGCGTGGTGAATGACATGGGTCATGAATAACAGTGCAACCAGTATTAAATATTAGACTTAAAGCAAGGAGCTCTATACTGCTTCAATACAAACAGACTGAAAAGCCATAGCATTATGGATAACACTGCCACCTTTTTCTCACAGCTGGAAGATGTGAAAATAGCCAGGAACCATGGTTAGTGAATGATAGATCTTACCTGTAAAAATCAAAAAATAGATAAATATATAAACAACTCTACTTTATCAAGTGCTGCCAAAGAAATTATGACATATCATATAGGTGTGTAAACTTTATGACACTTTGAAAATCAAATGTTTATCTAGGCACTTGCCTCAGAAAAACTTCCTGGAGGCCCTGCATATCCTAGAAATGGGGCTAAGAAAAATGTCCAGGCCAGATTAGCAAGAAAGTTCCCCACGTGTATATACAGTCGCAGCCTTTCTCAGGGCAGCTGCATGACTTGGAAATCTGTGTGATTTAACTTAGCAAATACTCCATACTCTATTTACGGTAAATACTTGTCACTCTGTGTTTGCAGAGACATCTTCAGGGGACTTTCATACTGTTTGAGGTTTCTGTCATCTGCTACTTTCTTCTTGAAAAAAATTGTAATCCTTCAGTTGTGGTTGACTCACTGAATTAAAGACAATTAATGTCTTATTTTTAGACTGACAGCTAGCATGTAGAGCATTTCTGGATGACTAACTATGTCATTGATTAGAAAATCAGAGAATGAAAATCAATTTTGTTTGATATCCATCCTAAAAATTTTTTATTGTAGATGAAAATCTTCTATAAAATAATATAAATGTATGCTAATAATACATATATGCTAATATGGAAATGTCTCGTGGATTGTTTCTGTGTTTTTATTAAAGTGAGCAATCAAAGTTTAACTGTATGTGAAAACTTCCAGCAATCCAATGGGCTCCTTTTCTGTTTATCACCCAACAACGAGAGGTCAGGGTTACTAGTCAACTACTTCCTGTTCAAAGAACTATAGTTTACCTTTAGAAACAAGAGAAAAATAAACAAACAAATAAATAAATAAATAGGAAAAGAAAATCAAAGAAGGGATTAAATTTTAAAAGCAACTCAGAGTAGTTTAATAAAAGTGTTATAAAGACTTCATCAGTGTGCATTACACAAATATCCTTGTTATTTTTTTTAGTCATTGATTTCTTTTTTGCTTCTTAATTTTATTTGGTCAGGTTCTAACTCTACAAAATGCTCTTCGAGGGCTATGTAGTAGCTCACTCAAGCAACAAAGTGTTTGCATTGAAAACTCAAGGCCCCAAGTTCAATTCCTAGAACTCATGTAACAAAATGCAGTGTGGGTAGACATGCACACAGGAACCCTAACACTGGCCTGACAGAGTCAACAGGGTTGCTTTGAGCTCACTGGCCAGCAGCCTAGCTATCTGGTTAGTACAGGTTTTATCTCAAAAAAAAAAAGAAAATGTGAGCAATTCCTGAGGAATAGTGCCTGAGATTATACACACCACACCACACATACAAACACACACACATATCACACTCAGACACACACACATTCACATCCACAACAGACACACACACACACACACACACACACACACCACAAATACACTTAAAAATTCTTATGATAATCAAAGTCAAAACTATTCTCCTGGAATTTATAACTTTCAAATGCCAATAAGATTTCTTGTATAGAACAAAATGTTGCAATTACATCACAATATATTTGATAATAAAATACATATTGCCAAGTGCGTCTAATAATACAACTTAAGGAACACCATGCTGGTAGTGTCATGTCTCTTGTTTCCTAAGACTTTAGCCGATGTCATTGTTCAGCTAGAGATAGCATAAGGATAACAAGTGGAGAATAATTTAAGCTCTCTAATGGTTGCTTGAATTTTTTATGAAGAGACATTGTTCCCCAGGTATTGCTTTCCTCATACCAAACAGTAACAGAAAAGACCCAACTATCAAGGACACTTCTTACATAGCCTGTTATGGTTTGAATATGGAATGTCATGCACAAGTACATTGTTGAAGATTCAGTCCAAGCTAGTAGCAATATTTTGTAAGACTGTTTAGGAGCTGGGATATAGCTGGAGGAAGAAGGTTGCTGGAGATATGTCCTTAGAACTAATCTGCCTGCCTGCCTGCCTTCTCCTCCTCCTTCTTCTTTTCCTCTTCCTTCTCTTCCTTTTCCTCCTCTTCCACCTCCTCTTCCTTCCCCCTCCTCCTCCTTCCCCCTCCTCCTCTTTTCCTCCATTCCCCATCTCTTTTTACTGTCATCCATGAAGTAAGTATTCTCTGGCACATGTTCCTTTCTCTGTGTTATTCTACCACACCACTGTCCCCGAAATAGTGTTACCAAGGAAGGCAGCCTGACACCTCCAAAGCTATGAGCCAAGATATTTCTCCCTTTGTTTTGCTTTTCTTGGGAATCTGTCACAGCCTGGAGAAATGTGGCTAAGACACCAACCTCCTCAAATGCTCTGAGGATCATGTAATGATATGAAAGAAATTTGAAGAAAGACATTAGTAACTGACACAAATTAGCTCAACATTTGTGGTACTAAATGGCAAGTTTCAAGCTTTTTGTATTCATCTTCCTGTAAAAGGCGGAGGCCATTTAGAAATGGAATCCCTGGGAAAATAGTCTTAGAATGTGCAATTATGTGACTCTCACAAAAAAAAAACACAAATTACATAAAATTAAAAGCAATTTTCTGACTTTTCAATGCTGACCCTCAAATGGATGCATCTTATTCAAATATCAAATGCTATCTTTCCATCCCACAAGTCCAGCAAAAATCATTTCTAAACATGAAGAAATCAGACTGAAATGAACATCAGATGTCTAAACAGAAAATAGAAAACACCTGCTTCCTTTTAAAAGGGTGTTTCAGAATTAATTAGAAGGTATTGATTATAAATAAGCAATGACATGGTAGAAATGAAGAGCCAATTCCTTTAGACTGAGATGTAGTATTGAGAATCAGTAATACCCAACTGAGTGTTCCATGTTCAGACATCACGCTGGCTACAGAGCATAGCCATAAAGTGGGTAAATTATTCTAAATTCTTCACGGTGTAGCTATGTACCCTCCCAGCACACCCTCCCCATACACAAACATCCACAGAAACAATGATGCCTTTAAAATATTTCCAGCCTGGAGTTCTTTTTCATCCCCTCTCCACTCCTTTTTTCTAACAGTGGGGTCAAGCTGACATTTCCTAGAGGATTGCCGTCTGTCAGGTAGAGTCACCATTCTCCCCCGTGCTGACTCAGCCCACCCTCACACCACTAGCTGGTAGCAGTACAAGGAAACCTTCACATTCTGCTAATTTTGTGTCCTGAGTAGAACAGGCTCCAGGCCAATTTCTTTAAAACAGAACAGATTTTCAAACATTTATACAATCATGTTTCTAATTACAGAGGGTCCAGAAAATAGATATTATTTCAGACTTGGATGGTCGGTTTCATCCCAAGTGAAAATCGTTTCCTGTGTCACTCAGACGACTATCAGATATGAAGGCCATAATAATTACTCCTATTGTAGCAGAGCTTTATTGTAACTTGAAAAGCCAGGCTTTTAAGAAGACTACTATAAATAGAATCAAATTTTAGGCAACTAACAAAATGGGGGTAAAGGGGTAGGAATCAGTCAGAGTTTAAATTTCCAGCCTTGTGACTTTGATTATTTGCCAGCCTTTTCTTCATCAGCAGCTGGGTAAAGGCTGCACAGAGCATATTACACAACTGACAGGACTTTTCTCTTTCAAAGGCTTATTAGGGGTCAATAGAATAGACTTCAACAATTTGGAAAGTATGGCATGCTGTATTCTGCTTGATCTCTAGTTGATAATGATCTTGTTTCACTGAATTCATTAGGATAAAGTAAGTTAAAAGTAAGTTACTATCTCACATCTTGGTGCCCTAAAATCAGAACCTAGAAGGGCTGGGGAGTCATTTCTGTTGATAAAATGCTTGCTGCAGAATCGTTGGAACATGAGTTTGATCAGATCAGAAGTGCATACACAATAAAACACAGTAATGTGTATCTGTAATCCCAACTCTTACACAGAAGGATTGCTGAAGCTTGCTGGATTTGATGAGCTCCGGGTCACTGAGAGACCGTGTCTCAGATGGTAAAGTGAAAAGCAGTTGAAGAAGGCCCCTGTCATTGGCCTCTTGCCTCTTCACATGGCACATGTACATATGCAAACACAGATATGCAGTACATGCACACACAGACCAGAGTCTAAGACAGTGATGGAACATGAAATACATTGAAAGAATGCTATTGAGGGAAAATCAGCCAAAGTTGAGGGTGTAGGCATGAAAAGGAGAGTCAAGAGGGTAAGACGAGCAGGGATGTAGTCCCATATCATGTTAGGTTTGACCTGACCCATGATTCCACACCATAAAATTAATTATTGATCTCTTTATCAAGAGAGCCATTGGTAGACCCCTGCCCATTAATCATGGGGTTCCCTGTATTGAGGGAGGATCATAACCTCCTGGGAGCTACAGCTTCCATCAGCCATTCTCCCAAAAAGACCATTTATGGGTAAACAAGCCAACACTCATATGTGGAGAAGAAAACATGGCTCTTGGATTGTCTATATCTGCCATGCATAGTGCCCACTACATTCTCAGCTAACGAGGAGCAAATGAAGTCTTACAGTACCCACACAAGATGCCCACAGCATCCACCACAGCCCCAGCTGGCAAACAGTCCCACCAGTTTGATAGTGACAGTTCAGTCATAAATTAGAAAAACATCCAGAGTTCAGCTAGATTTTAGGCAGCCTGAAAGGGTCCCCTCAAAAATCAACAGGTGAAGTCATTGAGATGAAATGCCTGGCAATCTTAGCTGGTTGCACTTAATTGAATTGGGTCCTATGACTTGTGTTTCCGTTGCTTGTTAACAATCTACAGCCCCTGACATAATGTATCCTTAACCTATTTTGGTGCTCTTAATTCAGAATTATTCCTTCTTCCCGCATGAGGGGAAAAGCTGCCAGTTTTGAGAATACCCATTAAGTTAAAGGCATAAGGCAGAATGCTAACATTGGACGTGAAGCAAAAGAATTGCACTTTACAATTCACAGAGAGCATTTCTTTTTAATGGAAGAATAAAGTTTCCAATTGAGGGATTTGGGGCATGGAAAGAAGTTACCTTTTCTAAAGTATAAAATTTATTTGTATCTGCTGGGCTCTGTTTTATGGAACTCCTTCACCCAGTACAAAATGCACATGTCTGTTGTGACCCTCCCTGTTTCTCAATGGTGAGCACTGGGGATTGAAATCACACCATGGCGGGTGAGTTTTCCCTACTTGCCTCTCTGACTTTGTGCTGGAGAGTTGGAGTAATGCACTCTTTCATGGTTGCTTTGTGGTATTCTGAGGCAATCAAAACAAATCTACGCTTTTATTACCCAGCAGGTAGATGGGAAATAAGAATTCAAAAGGCTGAAGAACAATAAATTTGGTAGTGCCTTTTCACAGATGAGTGTTTTGATACTGCATACAACCACACACGTATATACACAGAGGCATGCATGCTAATCACATATACACACATGTGACATGCACACATATACACATTTGCACATGTAATTTAAAAAAAAAAAAAAAACCTTATCATACCTTTTTAACTTCTAAGTTTTCCTCCTCTCCATTTTGGGGTGATTAATTTCACTTGGACATCTAGAGAGCAGTCAGTTTATATTTTAATTTATTATAAAAAGAAAAGATTTACCTATATAACAAAGTCTGTTTCTTTCTCCTCTGACCTAATCAACGACACCAGATTAAATATAATGGCTTCCAAATCTTAACTAGAAATGACAATTTGGTCACAAAAGGCTTTGTTTAAAAGGCATGGGAGTCTAGGGAGAGGGTCATCAGCACTATTTTCAACAGAGTTTGATTTCTAGAGCTCAGAGACCAGATATTTGTCCTGGATTCTGCAGCCAGCCTAAGGCAGTGAGAGAGTCTTTTTTTTTCTGAAGCAAACAAGTCTCCCTGCCTCATACTGATCCAACCTAATTCTAGCTACGCAGCCTACGCATTATATATTTCCTATTTTGGGAAAAACATTCCTGGAACAGGGAGTGGGCAGTAGACTCGATTCTACTTTCCACTAAATTGAGACACCTTAAAGATAAGAAAAGCTGCCCCTTCTGTGACAGAGAAGCAGCAGCATGCTTTGCTACTGTGAAAAATCACCGCCTGGGGAAGGCAGGGTGAGAGGAGAGTGGTGGATTGACTTCCTGTTTCAGGGCAGCTCTGAGCTCTTACAGAGCTCAGTCTGGCTTCTTCCTCCTCTTCCTCATCCTCTTCCTCATCATCTCTCTCCTCCTCTTCAGCTCTTCTAACATCCTAAGAGAAATAGTCCTCCAAGGTCTAGAAGCAGAATTCTGCTTTGCAATCCGCACAAGACCTGCAAGTTGTCATTAGCTTTCATGGACTCTTCAGTGTCTTATCAGTGTTTAGCCAGGTCAGTGCTATTTAACAGCAGGACTCAGCGGAGAGTCTCAAGGTCTCAATTGCCTTTGGACCTTCCTTGTGGGTGGCACACAGGCTCAGTTTTGTTCATATTTCAATAGTTACTATATGATCTCTGAGGATTCAAATTCTGTTTTGAAAGCATGAATGAGAACTGTTTTATTTTTTTATTGGTACAAGAAAATGATACTTTGTTTTCATTGTTTTTATTTGGTTGGAGAGAATTACTGACAGATTTATGAAATACAAGTAGAAGAGATAAAGGAAAGATGGGGGAACTTCCTACTAAGATTATGACGGAGTTCACAAAAATGTTAGTTCTAGGTTTCAAAATCAGCACTAATAGAAATTACTTCTCTGAGGAGGAACCGACATGGCAGCCTGCATATACTTCCAAAAGCACGAGTTCATTCTCATAACAGAAAATTTCACCTCTGCAGCCATGCAACCAAGGAAAATGAAAGGCAGGTAGACAAAAGCCTAAAGCCAGAGGCACAGCCTCCTTGTTAATAGAATTAGCAGACATTTATTTTGTTTTTACAGGTGCCAGGCACTGTTAAGATTTCAAGTATTCGAGTGTTATCACTTCCAGAACAGAAGCCCCAAACTCATGTGTGGGACTGAAGCCCAGCTGGAATATTTAGTAACTGTGTGACTTCTTAAATATATTTAAACCTCCCCCAGTGTTTCTGTTTGTTCATTTTAAGATAGGTATTAAAAATAGTCCCCAGCTCATTTTCATTATAGAGAAGAGGGATCTGCACTCCAATGTTCATTGCAGCATTATGCAAAAAAGAAACAAAAGAAAGAGAGAGAGAGAGAAAGAAAGAAAGAAAGAAAGAAAGAAAGAAAGAAAGAAAGAAAGA
>JANHMN010000001.1:131904084-131933760 GCA_030674055.1 Rhabdomys pumilio | reverse complement strand
AGAAAGAAAGAAAGAAAGAAAGAAAGAAAGAAAGAAAGAAAGAAAGAAAGAAAGAAGAAACAGCTTAAATGGCCACTAATAAACAGATGTTTGTATGTGTTCTGCACATACAATGAGAAATTATTTAGCCTGGGGCCTGGAGAGAGGGCTCAGCCATTAAAGCACTTGCCATGCAAATATGAGGGACAAAAGTTCAGTTCTCCCAGAAACCCACCTAAATGACAGGGAGACATGGCAGCCTGCATATAATTCGAGCCTCAAAAAGCAGACACGGGTGATCAGGGCAGGCAAGCTAGCAAGATTTACCATATTAGTGAGTTCTGCATTAGACTGAGGCCCCTGCCTCCCTAAATAAAGGGGAAGAGTGAGAGACAATGATTCCCAGCACCAACTGCAGGCTTCCACAGGCACTCACACACATGCGTATTGTTCCACATACATGCAAAACATAACTATATAGTCATACAGAACACACACAAACACGTACACACACAGACACCAAACATTGGGGAGAATAAAAAAATTATTCCATTTGAAGTGGGAGAAGATAATTCCATTAGCTATGATAAAATGGATGAAGCTGATGACATCTTGCTAAGTCAAATAAGCTAGTCACAGAATGACAAAACCAGCACCATCTTCAGTTTCCATCTTCAGAGTTGAGCTCACAGAAACAGAAGAGAGAACAGAGGTTGTCCAAGGCTGAAGGAGAGAAGAAATGGCAGCAATGGTATAAATTCAGCATTACAAAAGAAACTCTTTGGCTGAAGAGATGACTCAGTGAGAGACCTGTCTCAAGAGATTAAGGCAGAGAGCAGTAGATTAAAAAACCCAGTGTTCTACTCTGGACCATTTATATGTGCAGATAGACACACATACCCAGTACTCCCACACAGACCACATACCACACATACAAGGCAGTATAATAACTCAGTATCTTTTTTACAAATATAGATTATTGATATCTACATGCTTTTATGTAGCATGTAGATTTTGCTACCCTGCTTTAAGCTCCAGTCAGACCATGCTACTAGATATACACACACACACACACACACACACACACACACACACACACACACACTAGCTTATTTTTCAACCTACCTTATTGGCTCAATTGCTGGGCTCTTCGAAGCCTTCCTCAGCTATCTTACACCCTTCTTTTCACTCCCAGCTCAGCACCCTAAATATGTCGTCAACTTTAGCTGCTCAGTTACCTTCTCCTTGTTCAGCAACCACAAAGTACCCTCCTCTTAGTTGCATTTCTAATCTCCCACCTGGGGAAGTAAGTGGCCTAAGTCTGCTCTGCCTGAGATCTCACATGGCTGGCCACCATTTTTTGGGTGCAAGATAGCCAAGGAAGGCTTAGAAGAGCACAGCAACTGAGCCAATAAGACATCTTTATTGATCAATCAAGAACCAATTGGGGAACAGGACCTTAGCATCAGAACCACCTGCTACACTAATAGGTCCATACTGCCAATTACATTTCTATTGAGACAACTATGAGCATAAACCCATGAAGCGAGCAGAATTGATTGACCCTTTGAGTTGCAATAACACAAACACATGTGTACAGGCTCTGAGCAACTGACTGATCAAAAAAATGCTGCCATGCTCATGGAAGGAGACCACGAGACTAGAAAAGAAGCAAAGGTTGTATAAGGTATGGTCATTGAGAAGAGGCAATGCTTTCCCAAACAAAATGAGATGAAAGAAAAGAAAAAATAATGAATACAACCAAAATGTCTACCACACTGAAGCAAGCACCCTAGCACCTGATGGGTCTATACTTAACCCAACTTTAGCCTGCGGAGGAGTGCTCAAGGTTGGAAAACATCAACAAGTCTTTGTTCCCTCTTACCTCCACAGGGTCAGGAGATGGGGAAAGCAAGCTGGAGAGAAGGGGGAAAAGGAGATATAGAAAGAGTCAGAGATGGAGGAGAAAGGAACTAGCTTGTTTTGATGCTCAGTACATGATCATACAGAGGTCTGTGCTGTCCTATAAATGTAGGCACTCTCTTTACCAGCTGAGAATTCCAGTCTCGTAATGGCCACTCATGAAATGCATGTGGGATGAAGAGCCTGGAGCTCTCAAAGTGATGAAGATAGCATCAGTCCTACCCTGGAGGGACTTGCAATTGAAAACTTCTGACACTAACCCAGACAGAAATTGACAGGCTATCCAGATAATGGACCAAGAACTTTGAGCAATCAAATAAGTTCGCATAGTCTGATTTCTTTAAAACATCACTTATATTGTAATCACAGACTGCTCAATTCCCAGCCATCCTGTGAGTAACCTGAGTTCACAGACTATTAAAACAAAGTCACAATGCATTTTGAAAACAGCCTTCAGCAACATAAATATGAAGCCATTTTGAGCGGAGATGAGTCAAATGTTTTTATGGAACCATTAGAAGGCATTTGTGAGTGAATCGCGCATAAGAATTTCCTCTCAATTCTTTTGAAAGGTAAGTAAAATCTAAAATCGGCAGCTAAACTAGTCTCCACTTGGACACAGATTTAATTATTCTGGCTAGCTCAGAGGAGATCTAATGATTCTAATGGATTCTTAAACTGCCCTAAGTAGTTCTCCACACTTGGCTGTGTCCACATTCACAATAGACTGAATTATCTCCATATGGAGAAGCTACACTGGGGTCAACAGGCAGTCTGACAACACTGCTTCTGGACAGTCCACAGTCTCCCTCAGCAGCTGATATTACTTCCTAATCTGCCTGTCCTTCCCTGTCTGTTAAGTCCCTGCATTGTCTACCTTGCCTCCACTGCAGTCCCAGCATGCCTTCACATGGAAACCTACTGCACTGTCTGAAAGCCTTCTAGTAAGTTCTCCTGGGATTGCTCACCAGTCTGCAACCCAGTAAAAAGAGGACAGAAATGAGCTTGTAATTGCAGTCTGGAGAGGTCTGACTAAATATTTTGTTAAAGGTGGTCTCAGGAGTAATATTTGTTCATGAGGCAGACATGAACATTTCCGCTAAGGATCGATCAATAGTGGGCCCATTTGAACTGTGCTCAGTGATCAACGTGTTTCTGTGCACTTACCTCAGTGTGTGCATTTTCTCATCTAAATAAATACCTGTGGCTGTCTGTGTTGCAAAATGCTGCCGACACTCCTGCTGTTATCCTTGCCTGAGAACCAAAAGGACCAGTGCATTAGCATCCTCCCTCTGCATCCTGGATCCAGGCAAAGACTTCCCAGCATAGCAGTTCTGAGTGTGTTTTTCCTCTGTGCCTTTAACTGCACAATTTGAATGGAGTTCTGAAGCCCAAGCTTGGAATAAAGCCCCTCTCTGTTGGCTAAATCCCCAGGGAGAGTCTTCTGATTTTGTCTCCCAATATCCCAAACCTCTACATATCCAGTAGAAACCTTGAAAGCCTCTGTGTACTGAATCTTCTGCCTGGTACATTTGCAGATACGTCAGTCTCTCACCATAAACTTTGCAATTTCAGCCTTTCTCTGTCCCACCTGTCCAGGACCACAGTGCAGTGTTACAGAAAGCATTGTCTTTAAAGACAGAGTGCCACATAGAGGGAAGAGCACAAACATTCTGTTTTTGTTTCCAGTTTGACCTTTAGTAAGAAAATTCATCAACCTCTGAACTTCAGGTATCATATAGAAAGAGTACAAACAAAACATTCAGGTTGAATGAGTGCCATAAAAATTAAGACTGGGGCTGGAGAGATGGCTCAGTCAAGAAAGTATGTGCTTGCCAAATAAATAGAAGGACTTGAATTCAGATTTTCCAGCACCCATGTGAATCAGTAGGGTCCAGCAGCATTATCCATCAGTAATCCCAGCACTCGGGAGGCAGCCACAGTCCTGGGGCTTTCTGACCAGCTAGTTTCACCAAAAGAAGGACTTCTGGAGTCAGTGAGAGACCTGTTTCAAAAAATAAGGTGGAGAAATGACTGAGAAAGACATCTGATATCTGTCCTACAACACACACACACACACACACAAACCTGGAAGAGACCCAACTCATATTGAACATGCTCTAGGGTAGCTATTTTTATTTATTCTAATAAAAATCAACAAGTTCTAGAAGCTGGGGTTAAAGCATTCTTATTTAAAAGAAAATTCTCCAAGTAATTCTAGGTTTACTTGAAGAAGCAGGGTTAAGAACAATGGCATGGGGAAATGAATGTGCAGGCGGTGGGGTGGGGAGAGGTGAGTGGGTCACAGATTGCTTAAGAAGCCAAAGTAGCCGTTATGCAAAGAACAGATGACTTCGGAGGGAGCTGGAACCCACACTTACTCTGTTCACCCAGCATTTCAGGAGCAGCCTGGTCTTTTCACGGCCTCTGGCCTTTGTCCCTGCCTCTGCACACCCACGGACAGTGTGCTGGCTGGCAACAGATTTACAACAGTGTGCTGCTGTCTGTCTGAAATCTTTGACTGGGGCAAGCTGGAATATGACCCCTTTCTCCTTCAAGTTTATCATCAATCAATGGTGCTCTGCCAACTCTATCAAGATGGTCCTAATCTCTTTTGCCCTTACGCTTCAAGAAAGATTAGGCAGCAATCAGGAGCTTCTGTCCCGTAAGTTCACAAGGACTTTTCGCACAAGGGCAAGCACCCAGTAGGCTCCCAGAAAGCATCCCACTCAAGGGAGAATAAACAGGTGATTGGATGCAGGTGCTTTTCATCCCTGTGAAAGAAGACACCTTCCTGTGCGTCCTATTCGTGCCCTAGAATCTCTTTTTACTTCCTCCTGTGTTTGAACATAACTCTGTAAGATAATATTGGGATTCATGTAGCCCCACTTCACTCCATTGATAGTAAGTCAGGATCATAGCTAAATGAGTGGCTGAGCCTGAGTAAATGTCAAGGCAGTCACTTTTCAAACGGAGCTGTGGGCTTCGTGACTTACTTGCCCTTCTGTACCGTTCCTGATCCCCTCCAGGACTGACCACCAAATGGAGCTCACGGTCACTGTCCCACATTTCATTGTTTCTCATGTGCCTTTAAGGAATCACTCTTGATCTCAGTCATAAAATTGGAAAGCCACACGACTGACAAGATGATCCCCCAAGGCAGCTGAAATATGGGGTAGATTGAAACCGACAGTTAATTTGTAGCAGTAAAAAATAATGATATCATCATAAAACAAGTTTAAGATTAGACGAGGCTCAAACACTGTGCGCCCACAGGATATATAGATGGGTATTGTTGAGCTTAAATAACAAAGCAAAAACAGAACTGAACCTCCCGGCTTCACCAGGCGCTCTTTTATGGTACACTACCTCCATCTGCTGGCTGGAGCCAATAAAAGTCTAGCAGTCTTCTAATTCCTGGAATATTCCACCCTGCAGAGCCTGCTGTTAATTGCTATACACACGGAAACAATTTTTAACCTCGCAATATCAGTGAAATGGTACAAATAAATCAGAGCTCCCTAGAATAGCAAACAAATGGAAGAACCTAAGAGGCTAAAGATTGCCAAAACACCCCCACCCTGCTCCGCCTGCCTCCAAGCTGCCCTTGCTCCGTGAGTACATCCCTAGCACACTGCCTTGCTAGCCCCGAGCTCCCTACACGCATTCTGCTTCCTCCTTCCTCCTCTCCAGCTGCCTTTTCTCCCAGGCATCCTACAACCCCACTTCAGTGATAGGCAAAGCAGCAGCTCTCAGCTAAAAACAGCCTCTTCCTGCAGATCTTAGGGAGGAAAACCACTGACACTTGTCTTGTTCAGGGAAAGCAAAGCCCCAGTTGCATTAAGTGAGAAAAGAAACCTTAGGCTTTCAGAACCCTCCGAGCAGCATTTTGCATGATTTCCTCGGGGGTTTACCTTACATTATGTCTGGATGCTCTAACGTGGCAACAGGTGTTCTTAAAAGGCAGAAAGGATAGAGGCTTTATAAGCAAATAAAATCTAGCCACTATAAAACCCTCCTTATTTTATAGCGTGTGCTCAATCTTACCATTTTAGACTTTCTGTTACTGTCACCACAGGCCTCAGGATGCCAAACTCTCTGGGAATAAAGGAGCCCTTAGCACATCTTCCTTCTTTATCATGACTTGTGGGGTTTTATTTTAATTGCCTACAATTTAATTTTCTCCCAGTTAGCACATAGTAACTGTGTAACAGAACATTTTAAAAAGGCTTTCGCATTTTTGCCTATTTAGAAACCTTTATATGTCGCTCACACCGCCATGCCCATCATTAGACAACAATTGGCTTTAAGCAAAATGTCTAGGTTTTCTTTGGTAGCCATGTTCCTCTGGGAGAAAAGTGAGTGTAGCCTGGATGGCAGAGACAAACTGCATGCTGCCGGTTTCTACAACCTGTGACAGTCATGAGTCTGGATAAACCAATAGCCCCCATGGATAAGATCATTCTCACAGCTAATAGCTCACTGTCCTAAACATTCTGAAATGTTCAGAGAACACTGTGTCCACCTACCACCATTCCCTCCATATCACAACCTCATAAACTTCCAATAAACACTGGATAACAGAGTCTTGAGTACAATTTCCAAGTAAGTATGTTGATATACTAATGCATTTACAATCACCTTCTGTGTGTTTTTCACACTCGGTGTCATCAAAAGAGACAACACGAAGTCACAGTTGAATAAAATACGAATTATCTGTGTTATCAAACAGCAAAGGGTTTCAGCAAAAGTACCATTTTGATCCTTGGACAAGAAAGCTTTGCTACGGACTATGTATACTGGTGCAATCTGGATCCGCCCTCTCAGAGAAATGGTTTTAACATGCGCTGTAATTTGTGCACTCCGGCACTAAGCTAATGAACGCCACAGTCGGCAGCTGATCTTGTCTCCTGTATGAGAAGCTTTTCATATTCAAGCACGGCCTCCCCAAACTTGCCATTGTCCTTAACCCTGGAACCTGTAAGTGACCTTACATGATACAAAGGACTTCATAGCTGAGTCTAGGTTAAAGGGCTTGAGATAGAATGATTTATTGTGGCCTTTCTGGATGCGGACAGAGTAATCCCAAAAGTCCTCATAAGAGCAGGGCAGATACTTCAAAACCCTAAAAGGGGATCAGACAACAGGGTTGAAGACATGCCTGGAAGGAGAGAAGTGCCCCAAGCCAAAGAATAGACAGCCTCTAGGGCAGTAGTTCTCAACCTGTGGGCCCTGACTCCTTGGCTAACCTCCATCTCCAGAAATATTTACATTAAGATTCATAGCTATTCTGAAGTAGTACACCATGATTTTAGGTCTCCTCTTCTCAAAAAAAAAAAAAAAAAAAAAAAGAAAGATAAATTGGTGTTGTTTTAAGCTCCTTCTATATAATATTTTATTGATGTAGCAATGATACATGGCTATACCAGATATCAAGACACAGAGAATCAGAGTCTTCGTAAAGGATCCAAATGCTTGTACTTGAGGATCTGAATTTTGGAAGGTTTGGTTTTGGTTTTGTTTCAATTCTAAACTAATGTTATTGTTTTTGAGGGTGATGTTTTTAAAATGCCAAGGTAATGATGTCATGGATCATCAGGAGACAAGTGACTTCACTTACGCTATGGCCTCACAGCCCAGGCTTGTGTTTATAGTGGCAGTGGTGCCAAAGGATGGCCAAGAAGTCTAAGAACAAAGAGGTCCAACCTCCCCAGCATCAGCCTGAACGCGGTATCACTTGGTAAATGGCTGTTAATGTCACACTGACACTGATGGAAGCTGCCATCTTTGTATCTAGTAAGAATAAATTTAGTGGGAAAGAGTTTTGTTTAAAGTTGCATCTAAAGTACATTCTGAAGTACAATTCTGATTGACCCAGGAATGTAATGGACTATTCCTTGGATATAAATTTGTTATTAGAAAACATAATAACAATAACACAACGGTTGTTTTCTTGGGTCAAATATCAAGTGATTTTTGTCAAGAAAATGTACAGCAGATGTGGTCTGCTACCAAACTTCTGCCACCATTCCACGAGATTGTCAGAATGTTAATTATGCTGCTTTTACATCTGAATTTTAAATGTGTAGGTTTGGCTTTGAATTTATCTTATTATTCTGTTTCTACACAATGTTTCTACATAATAAAATAATATATGGGCCCCCTGTAAAAAGCATAGGAATTTGTTTCTCTTTTTGGAAAGGGTCTGTGTATTTGTACAAGTCTTAAAATGTGTATTTATTTAATCATAGAACTACTTTCTCATGTGGTGGCATGCCATTACAAATAATGTTTTAGGAACTGGGAGATGGCACGATGGGTAAGAGTACTGCATGTGTTCTGCAAACATAAGAACCTAAGTTCCAATTCCTAGCATTCGTGCAAAAGCATAGGTGTAGGTGCTCATAACCGCAGAGTGAGTGTTGGAGACAGGTGGACCCTAGAAGCTCCCTAGCCAAACAGCAAACCATGTTTAATGGCAAACCCTGTCTCAGGGAAGTAAGGCAGGAAGTTACAGAAGAGATAGCCAAAGTCCTCCACCAGTCTCAATATATACAAATGCACACACACACACACACACACACACACACACACACACACACACGAAAGACAAATAATGAAATTGTGAGATGATAGTAAGCGGGTGAAGCTGAAGGTAGTTGCAAATTGTTACAGAAAGATGCTGACAATGAAAATGAAATGAAATACACACAACTAAATGTTAATACATTGCTACATTGTTTTTCTTATGCTTATGTGTTTGACATTTCAAAAGCTCTTGCAATGAATATTAACTTATAGTGAGAAAATGTATCTCTCAGTAATAAATATGAGGTCAAAATGCTGTTTTCTCTTGGTACTAATTCCAGAGTATGTTTAAAATTCAGAATAACAAGTTTACTTCTTGGGCTCTGAAAAACAACCTTTATGAACAATCTAGGACAACTAGAGTGTCCTTAAAAATAACTGGTGGAATCCATCATGTGTCCACAGAATAACTTTAGGACAGCTACAACATGTTCATGTACACATACATGTGTGTGTGTGTGTGTGTGTGTGTGTGTGTGTGTGTGTAGAACTTCCAGGAACCTGTTTCCTTACTGTTTGATTGTTTAGTTATTGCCAAGTTTTTTTTTTCTAGTGAGAGGTTGGAAGACACCTTTCCTTCCTGGGCTGCCACATTATCTCATATTTCCAACAGCTAATGTTTGAGATCCATGATCTAAAAAGCAAAAACAAACACAGTTAAAATTAATTATCTGGATCAAGGGCCAGAGAGATGGCTTGGTAGTTAAGAGCACTTGCTCTTGCAAAGGACCTGAGTTCCATTCCCAGTGCCCAGATGTTGCTTCATAGCCATCTGAAACTCCAATTCTGGGCTCTCCAGTGTCCTTGTCTAACTTCGATCACATACATGTGTGGTGCACATACACACACTCAGGCAAAACACATATATATATATATATATATATATATATATATATATATATATATAACACATGTAAGTCCTAGATTCTTTCTCAAATTTTTAAGTTGAGATCTCAAATTTTTATTATAACTTCCAATTATTGTAAAGAATGTATTGGCCAGCATCCTTTATGCTAGGACATACTTTAAAAATGCCAAGTCCTCAGAGCCAGGGGGTCTCATTCATTAAATTTATAGTAACTGCCCATCAGGGACCTAACTAGCAAAGCTTATCTTCACCGTCAAACCAATAACAAAATCGACTTATTTTCTCACGGAGAATCTCTGGGTCTTTTGTTTACTTTAAATGAGCAGGTTAAATATCATCACATACATCTTTCCTATAAATCAAATTCACTGTTAGACTGAGAGGAAAAAAACATGAGTTTATTGCTGACACTATATGAAAATGAGTTCATTATGCTTCTGCAAATCTACCTAGGCTTTTCCTGCCCTGGTTTTACAGGAATAAGTTCCTCTGGAATTCCACCACTGTATAGTGTAAGGTAAAAGACAGAGAAGGGACTCTGAGTATGACTTTCTTACAAAGACTAGAAATGAATGTTTGTGAAAAGGACTGTTCTCCAGCAGAATAGTTCATGGAAAGCATACACACTGTGTGAGATCACTTGTAGGCCAAAGCTACACCATGGTTATCTGGAGGCTGTATCTCTCAGAAGGGACGTATTGTATCCTCTCTGAACCAAAGATACATAGAGCAAGCACAGCCACTTATATGAGCACTTTGAGTCATTGATGAGAAAGAGGCTCTTGTGGCCTCAACACTGGTATGGCACCAACTTTTAACACCCAGGCCACATGCAGCTGTCCTGGAGGAGAAGCACTAACACTACCACTACTCGTTGTGGCGCTGCAGATGAAGCGCTCAGTTCCTGTAAGGCTGTCAATGGCACCGCTGCTTTAAATCCAACAAGATAAGGAAAAACATCCAAACAAAGCAAGACATGGGCTAATTCAGTGCACAAGTCTTGATAGTCTATAAAACACTCAGGAACATATAGGATCCTTTGATGAGTTTGAAACATTTTTCAGACAAGATCATCTTTTGAAGACAAATAATTTAGACAACATACTCATAATCATGCAATCTGATGATTTTCCATGATAAAATGGCACTGAATTGTCCCTAATTTCTGTGATTAAAAAAAAGATACTCCAAGATTTAAGCAATTATGGTTTGAGAAGACACATTAAATTATTCAGTTATGAAATCCTCTTCTACTTCCCCATCTTCATCTGAGCTAGCTAGTTCTGGGTCAACTCGACCCAAGCTAAAGTGACTGGAGAAGAGGGAGCCTCAGTTAAGAAAATGCCTCAGTAAGACTGGCCTGTAGGGCAGCCCTTAGGACAGTTTCTTAATTAGTGACTGATGTGGAAGGGCCAAGCCCATTGTATGTGGGGCCACCCTTGGAAAGTCGTTCTGGATTCTATAAGAAAGCCATGAGGAGCAAGCCAGTAAGCAGCACCCCTCAATGGCCTCTGCATCTGCTCCTGCCTTCAGGTTCCTGCCCTGTTTGAGTTCCTGCCTCGACTTTCTTCAGTGGTGGACCATGATGTGGAAATGTAAGCCAAATAAGCCCTTTCCTTCCCAACTTGCATTTGACCATGGTGTTTCATCACAGTAATAGTAACTTAACTAAGACGTCATCATTAGACTCCCATCACACATGTAAAATCATTCATTAGATTGCAGACCAGAGGCTAATAAATATTGTAATTGCATTAAGCTTAATGGCAAAAACAATGAGTCATACTCTAGGCAGGCACTGTGCTGAACTGTAAGAACTTTGTTATTAAATCAGTCCTTCATGCTCATGAAATATGAAAAGGGTGGATGTGGATGAAGTAGAAGAGAGTGTACTGGCGTTTCCTCTTACTGTGTTTGAATTGTACTGTTGAGCAAACTCCTCCCATTGAGTAAATCTGTCCAATAGACAAATAAATAAGTCTAACACCCCATCATCTTTTCTACATGGGAAGCTGAGCACCTCTTGCCTTCTCAAAATCCCCAGCAACCCAACTGGCACTAAGAGGGTATCATGTGTTGGCACTTACCTTTCCTGAATATACTCATTTTGACCACTGTTCTGGATTTTAGCCATAATATGAATGTTCTAACTCTGCTTTAGAAACACCAGACCTGGATCAACAGCCAGAATATCCATGGAAGAATAATTCTCTGAGCGTAGACTGCAGCCCTAATCCCTGGAGGTGTAGGGAACCTGTGAGGTAGGTGATATTCAAAGGGACGTTTTTGGACAGTTCTTTAGTTAGCAGAGAACCTACTAGATTGAAACCCAGTGTCACACTTCTCTCTCCTGAAACTACTCACACTGAAACTACTCTTTTCTGGTTTACAGGGCTTTGCACTGGTTTCTCCCACCGGCCCTGAGCTTCATCTGTTTCCCTGACTCCAGAACCTAACTGCCATCTATTAGGAACTCAATAGATATTTATTGAATAAATCAACCTTTTACCTAAGCCTCCCCCAGTAGCACAAGTGCCCTGAAACTTCCCAGCAGAAGAAATGTTTGGCACCTGTGCACCACTTGACATCTTTCCACATTAATCTCACTCTCCTTTCTTAATCACCATTTATTTTTCCTCCCTGACTCATTACTTTCCACATACAAACTGCCATGTCCCTCTGAGAGGTTGGCAGGCACATAATTTAAACTGACCAAAGGAACGTTGCTTTTCTTTTAACCCAAAAGATGAAAGAAAGAAAGAAAGAAAGAAAGAAAGAGAAAGAGAGAGAGAGAAAGAAAGAAAGAAAGAAAGAAAGAAAAAGAGAGAAAGAGAAAGAAGCCCTGCTTCTTTTCAAATATGTCTTTGAAAGATTTGATTTTCTCAATCCAAGTTTCTAATTATCTAAACATTCCACAAGTACAAAATACCATATTTACATATGTAAAGCAAAGATGAGGACTTAGAATACCTAATTGATTCACACACGAAATGTTGAGACAAGTACAAATTTAGACATTATATTTTTGCAGATTCACATCTCCAAAGTGGCCTGATGGTATATTTCTTTACACAGCATTCTGGACCTCGAAATCTTATCTGCAAACAATTGCTATTTTAAAGACTTAAGTTTTTAATGCAAATATTTGGCATATGTTTGCAGACTGAGGTTCTAGAAGCAGGGTTATTAATTTACAGGCCTCCTTTGGAAATGGGGTCTTTGATTGGTAAACATTTTGTTCTAATTCCCAGGTAAGGGAAGGGGAGGGGCTGCACTGACACCTTAACAGCTTTTTCCTCCTAGGTAAACTCATTTAGAATGGAAGTGATTATTTGGAAATCCATTTCATTCTAAGTAAATGTCCTCAGCCAGGGAAATAAAACAGAGTCACTGCTGGCTAACTCCTAAGCAATTGTTGTCATTTTATTCTGCATTCTTTCTTATTATTCCCAACGTTTAAATAAATATCTGTAATGGGTTCCATCTTCATTATTGTACCATATAAAACTTACTCCAGGCAGAAAATGTATCCTAATGAAATAATAGCCTTTCTTCGATGTTTCTAGGTCAACACTTAATGCTGTCTTTTGCTAATTTTATTCCAGTTCACAGCAGAGTAAAGACGAGCTCTGCCCCAGAATGACACATCGTCTACTCAGCTGTCTTGCTGTTTAATGGTGAGCATCATTCCTACGGGAATGTCTCCCATGAGGTCACCTCTCAGTCCATAAAGTCCCCTAAGAAACATTGCAGCCTGTCCGGATCCACCTTCTCCTGCAATGTTAAATTAAATGATCTGGAAACTAAGTTAAAGAAATAATGAACTCGTCACCAAGAACTTTTAAATAAATGGAAAAATTAAAATACAATAATTAACGCTAGGCTTGGACCTTTGAGTTCATTTCTTTTCCCCAGCTCTACTTTTTCTACATATCGGAGAGCCATGGCTCCTTCATCTCACTAAGATGGACTTAGAATTTTAAACTTCCTATCTACTAATTACCAAGGGAGTCCTAGAAAGAGCTAATTGAAATACTTCACACATTCTTTGTTTTCTCTCAACTAGCTGCATTATTTGAGTCTTTCCCTAAGGTCTAGCTTCTGAGCATACAATGTCCAAGACATCACATAGCTGCACAGCATACGAGATGTAGGCAACATTCAATGTGGATATGAAGGAGAACGGATGGCGGTATTACTGTCTGGTATGCACAGCCCAGGACAAGCATTCTCATGCACTTGTCATATGACAGCTTTCTCAGACATCTCTCCATAAAATGGTCTAGACAGGATCATTGTTAAAACCCTTTGTGAAAATAGAAAGAACAAAAAAAG
This sequence comes from Rhabdomys pumilio, assembly GCA_030674055.1. Classification (NCBI taxonomy): domain Eukaryota; kingdom Metazoa; phylum Chordata; class Mammalia; order Rodentia; family Muridae; genus Rhabdomys; species Rhabdomys pumilio. The sequence goes on along the minus strand of JANHMN010000001.1, from coordinate 131,920,067 downwards.
ATACATTTAGAACCACAGAATCTTCATGGTAAAGTAAGATTTGTAGGAGAATCACCATGACTCAGCCAGAGGGATCAGATTTAAGAACTGTACGAGAGAAAGCATCCTGTAATGTAGGTGAAAATGGAATGCAGCCCTATGGGGATGGGGATGCCCAGAAGGTAACAGGGCAACAAAGATAAAATAGAGATTTAGAAGGTGTCAAGCCAGGAATACCGGAGGGAGGTTATGTGCTAGCCTCGGGGAGGTTTAGAAGTGCCTAGCCATTGAGTTGGTCAGGTCATATCAAAATTAGCTGGCACGTGCATGTGCATGTGAGTATGTGTGTCTTTCATTGGTGAATCCAGAGAGCTCCGGGGCAGATTAGACAAACAAGCAACTCACCTGGAACACAAAGCAGTTTAACTAATTCACTGCTTTACAATGCAGTTCAACTCGTTGTAAGTAAGATGTTTAAAATTATATGTTTTATTCTGACATTTATTTTAAATTCTCCCTTACATAGAATTAGCAAACCCTCGACACCAAATGAAACACCAGGGTACAGGCTCAGAAGATGCTAAAGATTGCTGTGTACATTCTGAGACCCGATTTCAAGACATTTAGTGTCATGAATGAGTCACTGTCCAAGACTACTCTAAATGCATTTGAAAGAGATTGTTTTTCTCTAACAAGCTCTGCTAAATTCTGGGCCTCAGCCAGGTACCTTATTCTTGAGGTTAATGAGATCACTCTGCAGTATTCTCTACCTGGATCAACAGACTCTCTCCTGCATCTTTACAGCTTATGGCCTTCTTCCTTTTGTATTGTACCACACTAAACAACCTAAGGAGTTAGGGAAAAAGGGAGGAAGAATTCATTTTTTCCAAGTCTTTATGAATGGATTTAGTAAATACTAAAAACACATCCTTGTGGTCAGAAATATGAATCTATAATCTCTCTTCTGCCCTGCATTAAATTCTTTTACCCTAAAGAACCCCTTTCACAGGGTGGTTCTCTCTGAGAGTCTATATTGTATGCTCAAAGACACTACTGATTATCACTTAATAGAAACATTGTAAAAAGCCAATAATAAGAGACCGGTTAAGCAAACAATTAGTTACCCGCTGTAAGTTGTGTTTGCAAAAGGCTGTATATGATGCTATATTATAAAATTAAAAGTCTGGATGTAAAGAGATAGGACTCAGGGGTTAGGGGTGTGGCTGCTTTTCTAGAGGACCAGAGCTCAGTTCTCAGCACACGCATGTGACAACACGTAACGATCTGTAGCTCCAACTCCAAGGGATTTGGTGCCCAGCTCCCAGCCTTCCACCACGAGTACCCATGTGCACATGCACATACATACATACATACATACATACATACATACATACATACATACATACATACATGTAGATTTAAAAATACACATAAAAAATTAAATTCTTAAAAAGATTTGTATGTACTCTAGCCTTCTAAAACTACTATACAAATAATTGCCACAGATTTAGTGGCTTATGTCATGAAAATGTACTGTTTCGTGGCACTGGGGTAAAAATGAGGTGCATCTCTCAGAACTAAAATCAAGACAACAGCAGGATTGTACTCTAACTGGTGCTCTAGGGCCCAGCTGCTTAAACTGTGGGTCCCAACCCACCATGGTATAGTTGAATGTGGGAGAAATGAAAATATTAGCAAGGTGTAAAATTACTGAGCATACAATAACCTAAAGCAATCTCAAAATCAAATTCAGAAAGACTGGGTTGGGAGAGTGCTTGCATAGTATGTACGGGTCTGTCTTGGGGTTTTATTGGTTTGTTGGTTTGTTGTTGTTGTTTGTTTTTTCTGTGAAGAGACACCATGACCACAGCAACTCTTATCAAGGAAAACATTTAACTGCAGCCAGCTTACAGTTTCAGAGGTTTAGTCCATCATCATCACGGTGGGAAACATGACAGGATGCAGGCAGTGTACAGGTAGACATGATTCTGGAGAAGAAACCAGAGAGTTCAACATTTTGATCCAAAGGGAGCAGAAGGAGACTGTGTCTTCTACACTGTGTGAAGCTTGAGTATATATGAGACCTCAAAGCCTGCCTCCATGGTGACACACTTTCTCCAGTAAGTCCAAACCTACTCCAACATGGCCACACCTCCAAATAGTGCCACTTCCTATGGTCGAAACTTATTCAAACCACCACAGATGCCTTGGGTTCAATCTCCAAAGCCACATAAACTAGGCATAATGGTACACGTCTGTAACGCCAGTAGTTCATAGATGGAAGCAGAAAGATCAGGAGTTCACAGAGTGAATTCTAGGTCAGCCTGGGCTACTTCTCAAAAAAAAAAATCTAAATTGTAGGCAGTACTCACTCATGTTACACTATGCAACTTTACTGCAGACTTATTTCTCAGTATGTAACATGCATATTTTAGAAGTTGTGATTTGATGTAGTCAAAAGCCTCTGGCTACATAGACCATAGGCCTTAAGGAAGAACCCCTTCTGTTGTTACACTGGATGAGCATATAGTTAACCTGCCTCCTAAATACTAGTATACATAGACTAGTGCTGCCTCAGTCTTACTCAGAAAAGCTTTCGTTCAGCAGATGACTGCTCTACTGAGATAGTCATTGACTAACATAACTCCTAACTAAAAACTCTAATAACGAGGGCTAGAGAGGTGGCTCAGCGGGTAAAGGGGTTTGCTGCTCTTGGAGAAGCCCTGAGTTCAATTCCCAGCACCGCCAGCACTCCAGTTTCAGAGGAATGTGAAGCATTTGGCCTCTGTGGGCACACATGCTCACACTTACACACCTGCAACTTAAAATGAAAAGCAAATATACTAGTATCGTCTTCATTGAGCTCAGATTTGCGTGCCAACTTGTGTCATGTCTTACCTCCCCAACTAAAAAGCAAATACATTAGCACCAACTATAAGTCAGATTTTTAAAACATCAAATGATTTGAAGATGTTTAAAAGAGGGTAATCACCCTTTTACAAGTACAAAATGAAGACATGTCAAAGATTTTACTCAGCTCAATACTTGAAGGGAGGAATAAAAAGAGTCTGCCATACACTCAAAGGGAAGGTGACATACCAAAGATATAATTGCTATATCATTCTACCAGGGAAACTTAATTTACATTTCCATGAGCAGAAATTGTTATTTACATTATTGGCAGTTTTATATAACTGAGAGGGTATATATAATACAGGACAACAAAATTCAAAAGACTGGAATCTCCCTTCCCCTTACTCCCCATAACATACATAGTTGGCACTCACTGTACACTTGGGATTTGAATGATTGGAAGACTGATTCTATGATGGAAACAGCAAATTGTCATGTAGCAAACTCCGCACTAATGGCGGTCTCAGGTAAGAATCCCCAATTGATTCCACAGTCAAAGTATTTTCTTTCCTGCCAGATACTTACTAGAGTGGAGAACCTCCAGACTGATCAGGCTTACTGCTGCCAACAGTGGGGTGAATTATATTGTCTGTGTGCCCCTTAACAGGACGGGAAGGGCCTTGTTTCTGCAGTGCATGCCAAGATGTAAACTAAGTTAGTATCTGACCTAACACTAGGAATGCCTACTGAGGGCCTTACCGCAGAACAACTGATCAGTGCACTTCAAAGATGTCTCCTCCATGGAAGATGAACAGCAGCTGAGGAACTGTCTCAGAGTAATTGAACCAGGGCACGTGGCTGTTGAAGACAGTGTGTCCTCCCCAAAAGCCATCAGTGTGATATGACTACAGCTGAGCAGTGTGCCGGGATTGGTCAGCACCTCTGCTAGCAGTGTCACTCTCACGGCTTCTTATTATTCTGTGGTTATGGACTGTCCACATTTGAGGAGATCAGGGAAAAGCATGCAGGAAATTGTTGAACTCTATTTGCAGCTTTCTATAAGTAGGAAATCGCTTAAAAACAAAAAGTTAAAAATAATTTTCAGAGCAGGAAGAGAGAGGAGGGATTCTGGCATCACCACACTAATTGTGTTGAGGAAGACCTTATTCTGTCTTCTACCTGATGCTCCTACTTCCTTGCTGCCTTCCCTTGCAAAACTTAAGCTATGAGATGGATGACATGTTCACCTCTGGGGTTACAGGGTTACAGTTAAAAAGGAGAGAGTGAAAGGGTCTGAATTCAACCTTGTGATTGCAAAAAGTAGCCGCTACCAGCATTCTGATTCAAGTTATACATCTTATTTCAAATCTAGACTTTAAGTATTCCCAGGTTGAAACAAACTGTATTATTATTTAAAAAAAAAAAATGTGGTTTTCTTGAAAAAAAATCTTTTTTAATTTAAAATATAATTACATCATTTCTCTCTCCCCTTTCTTCTCTCTCCCATGTGTGACTAACCCCTTCCCCAAATTTACAACCTCCTCTTCTTTAACCGTTTGTGCTATATAGACAAATAAATGAATACAAGAACTTACTGGGTTCCTTCAGTGTTACATACATACGTATGTACGTATGTATGTCAGTACCAAATAGCCAATAGAGGTTCATCCCTGATAATCAACCAGCCAGGAAGTTCATCCCTGAAAACCTGTGGTTCATCTGTAATAACCAGTCAGGAGGTTCATCCCAGGAAAAGACTGTTAACTGCCTGTAGTTTTCATCTAGGTATGGGGCTCCAAGAGATTTCCACCGTCTATACTGGAATGTCAGTTGTATTTCTGATTGTTCAGGTCTTGTTAGGCAGCCATGTTGTTGAGGGTTCGTGGATGTAGTATTTTTAGAGAGTCTATTAGCTGAATATGCTGATGCTGGAGCAAAATTCCACACACCAAGGAGGAGGACAAAGCCAAGGCCTCCCTGGACAACTTAGTGAGATTCTAAAAATTTAAACAAATAAAAAGGCTGGTGTTATATCTCTGTGGTAGGTTTGCCTAGCACAGATGAAGCCCTATATTTAATGTCCATGATCTCATCATCCACAAAAAATAAAAGAATGTGCCATTTTCTTTGAAAAACAAGAAACTTTGATTGGCTTAAGAGCTCTTGGCAGGGAAGTGCTTGCTGACAGGAGCCTGATATAGCTGTCTCCTGAGCGGCTCTGCCAGAGCTTGACCAATACAGATGAGGATGCTTGCAGCCAAACATCAGACTGAGCACAGGGACCCCAATGGAGAAGTTAGGAGGACTGAAGGAGCTGAAGGGGGTCTTATCTGGCATCAATGGGAGGGGAGCCCCTTTGGTCCTGTGAAGGTTTGATGCCCCAGTGAAGAGGAACCATAGATGTGGTGAGGCAGGAGTGGGTGGGTGGGTGGGGTAGCACCCTCATAGAAGCAGGGTAAGGGGGGATGGGATAGAGGAGGTGCAGAGGGGAAACCAGGAAAAGGGATAACATTTGAAATGTAAATAAATAAAATATCCAATTTAAAAAAAAAAAGAAAGACAAGGGGAAGGAAATACTTAAGGTCATAATATTTTCCACTGCATATAAATTTCCATAAGTAAAATATTGGTCTATCAAAAAAAAAAAAAAAGAAAAAAAAGAACTCTTGGCAGGCTTGTAATATGGCTCATTGTGGAAAGATACTTGCCACCAAATCTGAAGACTTGGAGTTTGATCCCAGGATCCTCCCAGTGGATGGAGAGCTCTGACTCCCCTGTGTTGCCCTCTGACTCTCTGTGCAGGCACCTCAGCACTCCTCTATCCACACGCGTCAGTCGTAATAACTTTTCCAAAAGATCCTTGGTCTTGGGTCATCATATTTTCCAGATGGATAAAGAGATAGAAATTGAGCACAATTAGAACTATAACTGAAGCCATCAAAGATGAACACTAAAAGGAGACAAGGAGATGTTGACGTCCTCCAGGGAGTGGAGCAACGGCTCATCACTCAAGAGCGAGCCTGCTCCTGCAGAAGACTGCACTTGCAATCCCAGCACCCACATGGTGGCACACAACCATCTCTCTCCAGTTCTGGAAGATTGATGCCCTCTTCTGGCTTCCCCAGGGACTGCATTACACGGTGTACATGCATACAACCAAGCAGAACACCGATGATACACTTAAAATAGAAATAAAGAAACTTTTTGAAAAGGTAAAGCAAAAATTGAAGGATTCCAGTTATTTACTCAACAACTTTTAAAGAATCATTTGACTGTTCTAAAAACTTGCCTATGAATAATTGCTGTCGGCACAAAACTAAGCAAATCAAACAAGACAAGATGGGTGCATCTTTGCAGTAAAAATGCAAACAAACCAAAGTGCAAAATGCACCAGCCACACTAACAAAGGACTCCATCGCCATTTGAACTTGTGTTTTCAACCAAGACAGTTTTGTGATCTGAAAGAACATTTTCGTTGCAAAACAGCAGAGCATCGCACCGACACTCAGCCGACATCTCGGCACCCACTTAGGCAGCATCCACTACTAAGGGTCGTAATATTTCTTCCCCTTACAATGCTCTCTCACATATTAGTCAGATCGGGTGTATTTACAAGGTGCTGTGAACTGTAAAACTTAGAACAAGCTGCAAGTTGTCTTAGTGGCTCGAGACTCAAGCTCAAGGAGACTCAGCTCCTGGGGAGCAGTCCAAATACACACTCAGTATCGTCCCATTTCTGTATCCTGGTAAGTCTAAGTGTGACACTTTATACTTTTGATTTTTGTCTGTTGCTTGACATAAATTCTAGGTGAATCTTAAAACTTTAGATCAGGAGGAGGAAACTGCATGCTGTCTTTTTAAATGGGACCTGACATTTGGAGGAGCAAGTGCCCTTGGCACAGAGGCAACCTCTCTTCATGTTCCTATAAAGGGCCTCTCATGTCACACTATAGATTGCAGTGTTGGCAGCGTTTGAGCTTTCTGTCTCCCGGAAAACCCTATAGTTTCCAGGTACACTTCAAACAGAGTGAGGAAGGTAGCCCTTTGGTGGAGAGCATTTCACGCCTGTCCTTCACAGAGGATGTAGCAGCTGCCACATTAAACAGGAAACCCATGGGTCAAAATCCAAGCTGAGAGGGAAAGGTAACAAGCTGACCTGAGCCAGGGGTAATTTATGATTAAGTTAATGAATTTCTAATTAGGCTTATAAAGCCCTGAAGTATTTTCCACAATGGTGCATCACGTAGCCTTTATTCGGGGAAGGCAAGAGTTCTTTAGATCTGGGTCATGTAGCACACTGTCACGTGGATCTGCTTTGATATTTCCTCTTTGCTGGTGAAGCACTCTCTTAAAGGCAGAAAGACGTGCACATCACTGGGAAAAAAAAAACCCAACCAAACAAATCAAAACAGCAATGTGTTTAGACCTAATGTGATACTTGTTCGAGATCCTCTGGGTAATTGTTCAACTTCTTCTGATTTGTAAAAAATGATTATTATCAGTTTAAATAATATCAGATAAATTCCCCCAAATCATTTCTATCGTCCTATCTAAGGACCTTTTAAGAGTGAGCTTGTCTCATAATTAAGAACATCTCAGAATTTAAAATAGAATGTTATTAAAAGTAAAGGCCTCTATTTAATTAAGTATGCCCACTCACCAGCACTGATCAGTGCTGTCCTTAAAGCAAAAGCAAGGGGTGGGGGGTATTAGCAAGTGGCCTGTGTGACTGGGAGTGAATCTTCATTAATTCAGAGGTGTACAGATCAGGCTGCACCTGCACAGGAGGAATGGCGCATTAACAGAGGTAGCTGGAGCAATCTATTCTGAAGTACTCTAGCTGGGAAATGCATCTCCAGAGAGAGAAATGGAAAGGCCTGTGCTTGTGTGAAGAAATAAGACAGGAGTCAAAGATAAGTGCACATTCTGACTCCCTTTCACACATTTAGACTTAATTAGCTTATTAAGATACAATCATATTCAAAAAGGCAACAGCTTAGAAAATTCTTTGGGGGTCTGGCATTCATAATGGTATCCCTGCAACGTAGCTCCTCCTTGACTCAGTGGACTGACACGCTGTGGTCTGTATAATTATGCAAACAGCTTATGCCTGACCCCAAGCCATCCTGAAAGCATTGACACCTGCTCTCCCTGGCTTCTTGCACTCTCCAGCAGGCCTACAGTCAGCTCCTTCCATCACTCTCACACTGGGAACAGCCTCTGGGGTTATAGGCTCACTGCTATCTCCTGACTGCACGTTCAGTTTGGACATGACCCTACACGACTAAAGGAATGATTTTATTCTCTGCTCTCTTTCCTGCCAAAGGGCCTTTCAATCATGAAACACAAACTAACCTTTAACAGAAAAATACTTTGATAATGATACCTAATTATGTATATCTCTCAGGGAGCATTATTTCAGAAAGATTTATCTCCAATGGATTACTTCATTTTATTCTTTGAAATGCTCTTAGGGAAAAGTACTGCCTATATCCCACTTTACAGATCAGCAAGCAGAGGCCCAGAGTTTTCCAGGACAATCTAATGTCTGATGGGGCCTGATTTTAAATCAATGTCTCTCTGCCATAAAAGACCTGTTCTTAACTCCTTCGTTCAGACTTCAAGACTCACTACATCTATCTCTTTCTCTCAATTTTCTATGTATTTGAGATATTGACTTAACAATAGAAAGTTATTACTGCAAACTCTGACACCTCCCAAATGCATGGTACCCAGTGTCTCTGTGTCCTTACTTCTAGCAGAAGAAATGACCAGTGGTGAGAAGTGCAGATGAAAATTGTTCTCATTTGCAGGATGCATTCATCAGCCTGTGCCATTAAACTGTCCCTCTTAAAGTAATGCCTCCCACCACCTCGTTTTTGGCTTCCCTGCCATCCCCAGCTGCTACTAAGCATTAGGCAGAGAGACTCTAGCTTAATACACTGGCTCTCTGGAAGAAAACCTCCTACGAAAACTCATTAAAGAAATCAGAGAAAAGACATGTTGTAATTTTGATGATGAGTCTATTTTAAACCAGGTGGGCATGTGCTCGTGTAGTTTGCCGAAATGTCTTGAAAAAATCAAAGAAAAAGAAAAATACAACGAGGATTAGAAATACTGTAAAGTACAGCGGTGTGAGTACTGTTTGAATTGCTACTGATAAATTAAAATCACTGTTAATCATTAATCACCCAAATCACATTCACACTGCTGATGTATCTTCTCGTGCTGATTCGAGAGAAGATATATAGAACATTTGCAGGCTGTGCACAGTGCTTATTATTTTGAATTTTAGTTTTTTTCATAAAACGGGGAGGGGTTCTGATGAACTTCTGCCCAACTCATGGGAAAATGAACTTTCCCGTCTCTGTCCTAGATAACGTTTTTCAGCCCAGTTCTATTCCTTGGTGATTTCCTGGGATGTTGGTTAGCATAGATCACAGCTAAAGGAGCTCAGACCATGAGAGATTAAATCCCAGAGGATTTCAGCCCTGCTCCTTCTTGTGGTATCTCTTTACCCTGACCCAAGAAAGTTCAGAGCCCTCTCCCCATCTCTACACAGGTATTTTTAGACCCACTACAGGGTAACATCCAAAATGTGAATTCTCCTTAATATAAATGGATTTAACACATTTAACTGGTGGCTAGTGCAGCTTAGCAACTGAGGTCTATGTTTCTCTGGTCAGAGTTGAGACGAGCTCTAAGTCAGTATACCATGCAGTGTCAGCAGCCAACCAAAATTCAAAGTAGGGCTTCTTAGTGTGTGTGTGTGTGTGTGTGTGTGTGTGTGTCTGTGTGTGTGTGTTTGCAGCCTCAAAGATCAAACACAGGGCTCATATATTTAGGTAAGCACTGTACCACTGAACCATATCCCAGACCTCAAAGTATGATATCTACAAAAAATATATCCCTTCTTCATTTAAGTAAAGTCCCAAATCTTAATCAGTCTATCATAAATAAAGGGACTACTTATGTTTGCCTAAAACATTCTTGTAGGTCTTCCAGGGTTCAATTATACATTATTGTCACTAGAAAGCCTTTTCTGGATTCCTCTGACTGGACTGGTACTGAGTCCATTACGTTGGTTACCATACGGTCCAGCCACTCACCCCACCGCAGCACTTTACAAAGTGCAATATTACTGCTTGTTGTATTAGTTGTTGTTTCTGTTTCTGCAGTGACATACCCAACAAGAAGGAATTTAAGGAAGGGTTTATTTTGGCTTAAGTTCAATGGGATATATTTTGTCCTCATAATGAAGGCATGGCCAGCAGGAACAGAAGGCAGCTGGTCACCTTGCATGGGCTGTGACAAAGCACAGAATGAATGGAAGGGGTCTGTAAGCAAGTTTATACCTCCTAAAGGTTCAATGGCCTTTGAAACAGCACTGCTAGCTAGAGACCAGGTATTCAAACGTTCAAGCCTTTGGAGAGCACTTGACATTCCAACCATCCTTTCTCCAGATCCTCCTCCTAACAACTGAGTATCATCATTTTAGTTAATACGGATTCTAATCTATTCAGTATACTATCCCCAGTGTCTAACCCAATGCCTACCACACCAGAGGAAACCCTGAACAGTATATCCAGAGATTAAATGAAAGGGTGTAGACTCTGAAGCCCACAAGCGCTACTTCTGTGGGTTAAGTGGTGTTCTAGCCTCCAGCAAATCACTGCTCGGGTCAAACACTGAGCAGAGACCCAAAAGAGACTCAGTATTTAGAAGATATTTGCATGTTCAATTCAGGTAGAGTCCTCAAGGGTCTAAGGCAATTATTTCAAAGCAGGGTATGAGCTTTCTCATATTTCAAATCAATTAAGACTTTGTCAATAACACAGCAGTTCAGTTCTAATATTGAAAACGCAATTATTTCATTATTGAAATGGAGGGAAAGGGTGCTACTTACTTAACAGTGGCACAGCTAAACTGCTTTTGAGGATAGTCCACTGACTGACTGCCATCCTAAGAATAGACAAGTGCCCAGCTTCCTCTTTTTTTAAAGAAATCCTTGTTCATTGCAAGGCTGACAGCACAAAAATAAAGAAAATAAAGAAGTCTCTTTTTACCTTGTGAAATCCCATCTCAATGAAGCCTTCCCATCTCAAAGGCAAGTAAGAACAACAAAGGGTGAGGGCAGGGGTGACACAGTAGGACAAGTTACACTAACACTGAAAACAGAAAGGGGAAGAGGTCACAGGAAAAGATCACAATGGACATCAAGTTCAAAGGCTTTGGTCTTTGCTGCTGTGCTCATCTCCTCTTACCCATGTTCCCCTTGGCAATACAAAATGATAATCCAATTATTGACTCTATGCAAATGTCTCTTGTGACAGATAAGCTAATGTCACTTCAAAGACATGCAAGTTCCTGGATCCCAAGCTAGAACAGGTTTTCTCAAATGGTCAAATGGATTTTGCACATGGACAAAACTCTGGGTGGGACCAATAGAATCACAGAGATCCTTATAAATGAAAGGACATGGAAACAACAATTGAGGAAATCTATAAAGATGCTTTACTACTTTAAATCTCGAAGAAGGATCCAGAGGCCGAGGAATGCACGTGATACCTTAAAGAGGAAAATTCAAAGAAATTGTTCCCCTGGGTTCCAGAAAGACAGCACTGATGACAATTTAATTTAACCTCAGTGAGACCCACTTCTGATCTATGAAGTTTGAATAGTGAGAGAAGAAAATGTTCTCATTTGAAGCCATTAAGTTTGTGGTCATTTTTTACAGAAGCTGTAGGACACTAACATTCTCACATTGGCTTGGTAAATCTAAGCCCTAAACTCAGGCTGTTTGCACTTCCGTATCAGATTCCCCTTGACTCGAACCCATCATCCTAGTCTACATACAGATCTATACCAGTTAGTCTCGATTGTCGATTTGATCGGCTTAGAATGGAAAGCAGAGTACAACTCTGGGCCTGTCTTAGAGGATGTTTCCAGAGAGAACTAAGGGGGAAGGTACACCCTGAATGTAGGCAGTAGTTTCCCATAAGTCAGGAACTTGAATGGGACGCAAGAAAAAGAAAGAGAAGTCCGGAGAATATTCTTTTTTCTGCTTCCAGGGGTGACGTAAGCACTCTGCTCTGCCACAACCTCCTCACCATGATACAATAAAACCGCTGGCCCTGTGAGCCAAAATAAACACATCTTCCCTTGAATTGACTTTCTTGGGTACTTGGTGACCATCACAAATACTGTAACACAGACTCTCATCTCATCTACCTGTGGTGCTTTGAAAGAAATGGCCCCCGTAAGCCCATAAGAAGTGGCACTATTGGTGTGGCTTTGTTGAAGGTGGTATGTAACTCTATGGTGGGCTTTGAGGTTTCAGAAGCTCAAGTCAATTCTCTTCCTGCTGCCTACAGATCAAGATATAGAACTCTCAGCTCCTTCTCCAGCACCATGTCTGCCTGCACACCTCCATGTTTCCTGTCATGATGATAATGGACTAAGTCTCTGAACTGTAAACCAACCCCAGTTAAGTGTTTTCTCTTATCAGAGTTGCAGTGGTCATGGTGTCTCTTCACAGTAATAAAACGCTAAGATACTACCTGCAGAGTTGGCTACCCTGCTTTTCTGGGGTAAGCCCAAATGTTCATAATTCTTCAGTGTTCTTCTCCCTTCTTGCCAGGCCCACCATTATGAGATCCACCAGGATGAACTCCTAACCACACACACTATTTTGAAACCTCCCTGACAGCTTTGAAACCATGAACAAAGTAAACAATTTGTCCATTTACATTGTCATGATCCTAAAAAGAATTTCAATTTCTAAAGAGTTAAATTCTAGCAAAAAATTTAAGACAATTTATGTAGGTATGTGAATAATCAAAGAAAGGTAATGGGGGAAGGGAATAGAGGCTGAAGCCCTTTGTACCCTTGACTGAATCATTAGGCAAAAAGGATGAGGATTTCCAGTAGTAGTGGGTCTTCATCAGATAAGCTGATCCAAGGAGTTTTCAGACCTGAAAAGATGTAGTTTCCATAGTTACAGAAAGTGAGAAATATTGGTAGAGAAATGAAGTGAAATGATCTTTCCAGAAATATTCTAAAAACTCCGTTCCTTACCATGCCTCAAGCTCTCTCATGTCACTCAGTCATGATTGCTAGCATCCCTATTCCCAGGATATGGCCACGGTACCCACGAGGTTATGCCTTCAGTCTGTAACAGGCAGAATCAGGATACAAGAGCCCAATGATTCCCTAAGACAGAAGTTCTTGTCAGGTACGAGTTGGTCCATGGAAGGTCCAGCTGACCCAGTTAAGGCAGCATATTTCATCTTGTGTAAGTTGTGGGGAGAGTAAGATATGTCAGACAAATCTCAGCTCGATAGAGAATCTCTCTAAAAGGCCAAGCTCTTAGAAACCAATAAGGAAGAGTGCTTCACTTTTTACTGACATCTTGTCACTCTCCAGGAGAAGCGTCTCTGCCTGGGCAGGATCCTGCCTCTGTCCTGATGTGCCCTGCAACCCATGGCTCTCAGCGTTGGGTTTTAGAAAACTTTATGTGTGGACACGCCTGTTCGGTTGTGATCTTGATAATATTTCGTGTTGTCTCCCAAAGGTGAGTTTCTCCTAAGTGTCAGTCTTCCCTGTGGGTCCTCAAAATGAACATCCCTGGCAACTGTCTGGTTTTTTCATTTCTAGGACAAAAAAAAATTACTTAGAAAACAATGTAAATGGATAAATTGTTCACTTTGTTCATGGTTTCAAAGCTTATGGTAACCTGGAAGCAGACAAACAGAACACTGAGCTCTTGAGATTCCTCCCATTCTCAGCCTCTTCTACCAGGCCATACGGCACCATCTACACTCCGAGTTTGGCTACCCCTTAGTTAAGCACAGATCTATCTGGAAATGCCTTCATAGACTCACCAGGGGTGTGCTTTCCTAATCCCTAGACACCATTCAACCCAATGAACCTGACAATCATGATTCACCAACACAGTCACTGATGGTACGCTTCTGTTACTGGATCCCAGCATCCATGGATTCGGTAAACAACACTACGCTAACCAGGGGAATAACCTGTTGTGACTAGCCCCCCAGAGTATAGTCTAACTTAGACTCATATTTTTTGCCATACTAGCCAGTGTCTGTGTGTATTTGCTGAAGCCAAGCAGTGCTTTTTGACTGTTGACTTTAATATTAGTCTCAGCCCAGCTTCAGAAATGTAACCACTGAAAATGCACTTAAATAAGTGTTTTGATGGTAAAATACCTTTCTCGTCTCCCTTCTCTCTTTTCTTCACGCTCCCTTATTTTGCTCTTAATCCAACCATGCTTGTCCCTTTCTAGCCTCAAGGCAATTTAAATGAGCACATGCATTAGCAAGTCATCAGTGCCATTATCTGAAACATCAGGGTTCCTAGCACAGTAAGGGCTATCCAAGAAGTGGTCTCAACAGGCCCATTGTGTGCCACTCTCCCTTGTTCTCTCAGGAAAACTTCACCAGTAAACCACATGTCCAGTAGATAGGGCTGCCGATGGTCTGTAAGCCAGCTGGAGTCACATTTGAAAGGAAGGGTCCACCCTTATCAGTGGAACTGTAGGAAAACCTCTGTCCTTGTAGGAAAATTAAACTAAAGAAAATATTTTATTAAGTGACTCCCATTCAGGAGAGGTACTTTCTTGAGAGGGGACTTCTGACTGATCTCAATCTCAATTCTAATTGTCAAGGTTAAAGCCTTGGGGAATATCAAGACAACAGAAACTATCATTTCAAAAACATCATGTACACTAGTAGATAAAAATGTCTGAAGCTAGGACGAAGAGTTTGCTGAGGGGGGTGGGAAGGGACGGAGGGAGAGAGACAGGGAGACAGAGGGGGGGGATGAAGGGAGGAAGGCGGGGAAGGGAGGGGGAAGTAGAATAAGGTAGAAGAGGCCAGTTATTAGATATTGATTTATTTAGCTCTTTGCTTATAGCCATTGCACTGCCTGTTTGTCGAACATGATTTCACTTGCCACCTGGAACAGAATAACTTGGAGAAAATAACTGAAACAATGTGTCACTGTCCTTAACAACCTGGTGACTGCACAGAGGCATCTGTAAACTCTCGCCTGGTTACCCGCCCCACCTGGCGGTTTTAGGGTATAAAATGAGAGTACAAACTAGACTGCATTTAAGCCTTGCAGGAGCTGTCCTGGCTTTGATCCATCGGCAACACCTCCTCTCTTCCGCTCGCATTGGCATCGGAATGCTTATTGCAGAAACAAAATGGAAGACATGTGGCAATCAGGCTGGAGCAGGTAGTGCAGAGAAATCCCCCAGGAGTCACATGGCAGTCTTCAGTGGGATGATATCCACGGTACACAGTCACAGCCAAAATGCCCAAGAAACTGCTTAGAAAAGCGGTCCCCTCAGCCGTGCGCCCCGGAAGCGCTGATTTCTCGAGATTGGCTTCTGTAAATGGGTCAGAGAGGATATAAAATGCGGTAGTTTAACTCAGTCATAAAATATCCATTTAAATTCTGAACTGCTTCCTTGGAGAATCACTTTAGTTTTTCAGTGAATTTCTAGTTTTAAACTGGAAACTGTCATTGTTTAATTACATCACTTCTGCCCCTAAATGTCATGTGGTACACACATTGTTACTTTTTAAAGACATTTAAAATTCAGTTAATTCTATGAATTTAGGGAAATTTTCACAGGACCATTTCCGACAGCTGCTTTAATTTTAAAACTTACTCAGGCCTACTGGTAAAAGTTTATAACCCCAGCTACCTGTGAGTTCATGGCAGGAGAATGAAGTGTAGAAAGCTTGGCTGGGCAGTAGACTTGAAGGACAATGCAACATGAGCGATTTTGTGAAATGTCTCATAACAAGCAAGGGCTAAGCTGTTGCTTTGTGGTAGAGCAAGAAGTTACCTAGGATGTCTGAGGTCCTCAGTTTAATTCCCAGGACCACAAAAAAAATATTTTAAAGAAAATCAGATGAAAAAAATATTCATTCTAATCAGAATATATTCTGTCTGATCAGTATTGATATATAAAAGATAGAACTTGGAGAGCTGCTCTTGTGTCCTATCCAACTTTATATCACCAGTAACTAATTTCCTTGCCCAGAATTCCACCTATCATGAGAAAAATATCCTACACACACACACACACACACACACACACACACACACACACACACACA
>JANHMN010000001.1:131893788-131904074 GCA_030674055.1 Rhabdomys pumilio | reverse complement strand
ACACACACACACACACACACACACACACACACACACACACACACACAGGATGCTCTATGTCCATCAGGAGAAGCTGACTCTGTAGCCCAGAGAACTACTAACAAAAAGGATAAATATGCCCCCCACATACATGCAAACCATAGATAAAATATTTCACAGTGAGGCAGATTCACAGGAGTATTTTTGATAGGCCACCATGGTGTTTTGCAAACCTATCTCCAAAAAGCAATAGTCCCACTGTAATATTAGAGATTTTCTTTAAAATCTCATTTCAGTAAACAGAAAAGGCTTAGGAAATTGTCACTTTATTATGGAACTTTGCTATGGCAATGTGAGTTGGAACTTTCCATTAGTGAGCTGTATCATATATATTCTCCAGACTAATTTGACCAAAGAACTTATTCATAGTGTCT
Organism: Rhabdomys pumilio; assembly: GCA_030674055.1. Taxonomy (NCBI): domain Eukaryota; kingdom Metazoa; phylum Chordata; class Mammalia; order Rodentia; family Muridae; genus Rhabdomys; species Rhabdomys pumilio. The sequence goes on along the minus strand of JANHMN010000001.1, from coordinate 131,903,661 downwards.
GTGCGCATCTCACGGGGTCTCTCGTGCCTCAGGGAACACAGACTGGAAAGGACTGCATTTGTTTACTCTGACAGAGCCCATGGAGCAGTACTTACACACGAGTAACCAGGGAACATCATTCTAGGCAGTCCTGTTGTCAGTCCTGTTGTCTGTGCTTTTGCCACTGAATGCCCAGCGATGATATCGAATATTTTCCATGCCAACTCTGAGACTTCTAGCAGTCATCAGAAGTGGCAGGTTCAAGCCAAGTGACAGACAATTGTACTCGCCAACGTCATTCGGGAGCATTCTCAAGATTCTTTCCTGGCTGCTTCTCAGATTTTATGCAATTGTATACTCTCAGTGCCAGGACTATCTGGCTGTACATTTAATTTCCAGTTTTGTTTCTGAGCCCTGTCATTTCATCAATCAGAGCAATTCCATCTGCTAAAATGCTGACAAATCCAGCTGCTTTGTCACTTCCAATCAATTCACTAATGTTTCCACGTTCTGTTTCAATTAGCAGCCTATTCTTTCCTCTGTTTGATGACTTGATACTACCTACTGTCTGCAGATTAAAAAAATCAAATTACACGTTGCTTTGTCCTTGACATTTAAAAAAAATCCTTTCTTCTTTACTAAATTATTTCTATTTAGCACGTTTACCCCTCTTAAGTTAAATTATGCTCTGCCACACTGAGAAGTAAGAGGTTCAATTGTTACACAAAGAATGGATCCATAGCGGGCGCTCCCCTTGACATTCACTTGGTCCTGGTGTTCTTACTCAGAAGTCAATCTTCTCTCATCTAAGGCTTCTATTGTTGTGATTTTTTTTTTCAGCACTTTCCACTAAACACCTACTTGAAGCATTATTTATTTAACCATAATCCCTTACTCATTTTATTTAATTCACCAGCTACAATGCCTATATTTTCTAGTGTCTACAGCTCTTGACTTTCAGATGTAAGAAATGAATTAAACACAGCCATTCTTGATGCTGATTACGTTATCACTCAACCCCCCACCCCAGCCCAAGCAGTTATGAGGTAACCATTTGAATGGTGTTTTCAAGCACATCCAGTGCCTCTTGTTTTCTCTTCCTCTGAAAAGCAATCTGTCTCCTTATTTTAATTATATAAAATTGTATAGGGTTTTTTGTTGTTGTTAAAAAAAATGCAGAAATAGCATAGAATTCCGACTGTCCTTTCCCATGCTCTGTGTCACAACTGACAGCATGACACTTTCATAGCCTAAAGCAATACAGCAGCAGTACTGTGGGTCATATTTTTAACTTTAATAACAATCTGGAATTGCCTGCAGCCTGCCTTATTTCTGGTCTTGCTGATTTCTCAGGGACCTGTGATAACACAGCTCCCAGTTGCCCGTCTAATCTGCCTTCTGCCTTCTTTTGTATTTTCTTTTGATGTAGTTTTTCACGGTTATCGGGTCTTGCAGCAAAGTAATCTGAATCTATAGTTCTACCTTCTTCGGGGCATTCTGAGGAACTAGAATTTGCTTCCTGCCTGCACGCTCTCACAAGTGTCTACTTTTTCCTGTGGTTGGCCTTGAAATCTTCGTCAGCTTTAATCTTTTTCAGACATTTAAAAAAAAATCAAAACATGACTTGTCAGGGGAAGTTCCGCTTTCCTTCCGTATAACGAGATCCCATTTGGGTTGTGCTTAAAAGATGGGGTCGTCATTCAACGCTTAGAGATTCATTAAGTGTTACAATGAATGCACATGTGCCTAGTTGTTCAGAGCATGTTTAGTGAGCACTGACTCTATCCATTACTTCTCTCTAGCTGAACCTGAAAAAGTCACCTTAAGAAAGAAAGGTCTTATTTTGGCTCATAATTTGAGGGTGCAGTTCACCATGTCAGAGAAGACATAACAGCAAAAGCAGCCGCGGCACCAGGAAGATGAAGCAGCTGCTCACATCGTACCCACGGTCAGAGAGCAGATGGATAAATACTGTTACTCAGTTCCCTCTTTTTCATCTTCTCTCTTTGTGTTCAATCCAGAACATCAACTCATGGGATGATGCTTCCCACATTTAGGGTGTGTCTTCTCTCTTCAGTTAAGCCTCTCTGAAAATGCATTCCCTTACAGACACACATAAAGATTTGTCTCCAAGGGGATCCAAATTCAGTCAAGTTGCCAAGGTATCAACTATGTGTCAAGTACTATCGCTCTCAACCGGTACAGCCGAGTGCAGAGTTCACAACTTCATGGTGTTTCTTTATTCATTCTCTGACTGCTAAAAAGCATTCTCCTTGTGGAGAACTTTATAAACTCCTCCAGTTGTAGTTCTTTGTCTAAAATGTCCTGGAATAAGAACAACATCCCTGTACAAAGCTAAACAAAGAATTCTCAACTGAGAAAACTTGAATGGCCGAGAAGCACCTAAAGAAATGTTCAATATTCTTAGTCATCAGGGAAATGCAAACTAAAACAACCCTGAGATTCCACCTCACACCAGTCAGAATGGCCAAGATCAAAAACTCAGGTGATAGTAGATGCTGGCCAGGATGTGGAGACAGAGGAACACTCTTCCATTGTTGGTGGGATTGCAAGCTGGTACAACCACTCTGGAAATCAGTCAGTCAGTTCCTCAGAAAATTGGACATAGCATTACCTGAGGACCCAGATATACCATTCCTGGGCATATACCCAGAAGATGCTTCAACATATAACAAGGACATATGCTTTATTATGTTCATAGCAGCCTTATTTATAATAGCCAGAAGCTGAAAAGAACCCAGACATCCTTCAACAGAGGAATGGATACAGAAAATGTGGTACATTAATACAATGGGGTATTACTCAGCTATTAAAAACAACGAATTCATGAAATTCTTAGAAAAATGGATGGAACTAGAAAGTATCATCCTGAGTGAAATAACCCAGTCGAAAAGAACACACATGGTATTCACTCACTGATAATTGGATATTAGCCCCAAAACTCACAATACCCAAGATTCAATTCACAGACCACATGAAGCTCATGAAGAAGGAAGACAAAAGTGTGAGTGCTTTAGTCCTTCTTAGAAGGAGTAACAAAGTACTTATGGGAGCAAATATGGAGCCAAAGTGTGGGACAGACAGTAAAAGACGGGCCATCCAAAGACTGCTTCACCTGGGTATCCATCCTATGTGCAATCACCAAAGGCAGATGCTGATGTGGATGCCAGGAAGTGCATGCTAACAGAAGCCTGATATAGCTGTCTCCTTAGAGGTCTGCCAGAGCCTGACATATACAAAGGAGGATGCTCACAGCTAACCATTGAACTGATCAAGGGGTTCCCAATGGAGGAGTGAGAGAGAAGACCGTAGGAGCTGAAGGGGTTTGCAGTCCCATGGGAAGAGCAACAATACCAACCAGAGCTCACAGGGTCTAAACCACCAGCCTGGGAGCACATAGGGAGGGACCCATAACTCCAGCTGTATATGTACGGGAGGATTGCCTTGTCAGGCATAGGTGGGAGAGGAGGTCCTTGGTCCCCTGAAGGCTAGATAGCCCAGTGTGGGGGAATTCAAGGGTGGGGAGGTGGGAGTGGGAGGGTGGGTGGGGGCACATCCTCACAGGGGCAGGAGGAGGGGGAATGGGATAGGCTGTTCTGGGTGAGGGGGAATAGGGAAAGGGAATAACATCTGAAATATAAACAAAATATCCAATGAATATCCAATGAAAAATAAATTTCAAAAATAAAGCAACTGAAAAAAAAACAAGAAAAAAAATTCCTCTTACACCAAAGAAACTTGAACATCCCTCACATTCTCCAGCCTTTTCCAATTTAAGATATCTGCAAACTTGATAGAAAGATCTACCCCATCGAGTCTCCAGTCCATTACTTCAGCTTGAGTACATCACAGAATTTATTATCTCAACCTCTTAAGATTCAACCTACAAACAGAGATGCTCAGTGTACACATCTTTTCCTTACCCCTTATACCTGAGCTACCTGTCTTGTATCCCAAGATGAAGAGAAGGTAAGGGGGATATAGTTCTGTGATCCTAAGTTACTATCCCAGTCACGTGGAGGATAGCAAGGTGGTTTGAGAGGAGTCGTCACAATGTGTTGAATGCGTTGGTGGCAAATAACAGAAACCAGACATGAGGTCTAGACTGTGAAGACCAAATCATTTCACATACCATGGAACAAGGTAGCTTAGACCATGGCAAAATATCGCTGCAGAGATTTCCGTGAAGCCCTTGCGTTGTTTCAAGGGGACAACAGGAGCATTCAGCTCACCCAGACAAGACAGCCTTCAAAGTAGGAAGGCAGGAAACTGAGCAGAAGAGGAGAAAACAGTTTGTTGTTCCTTCTCATAAAGCTTGCTGACCAGGTGAATCTTAAACCCAAACTCTACCCTCACAGTTCTCAGAGTGAGGTACCCAACAGCCACTCCTGCCTCTCCTGAGGATTTATTAAAAATTGGAACCCCCAGACTCCATCAGTAGAAACTCTGGAGTTAGAGTCCAGGATTCTGGGTTTTAACAAGCACTCTAGGTAGTTCTGGAACCTGCTCAGTGCTGAGAGTTTCTGTCCTCTGCTGAGAGCACAGTCCTTTCATAACACCCAGAGGAGTGGTTCTGTACCTATTCAAAACAGGTCTGGAATAGTGTGGGGCTGACAATGGTCAGAAAAGGAGGAACAAGCAGGTGGTAATAAAAAGTGGAAGTGGAGGAGACAGAGACAGAGGGATGGAGGGGGAACAAGAGGCTTAAGTTGCTGTGGGTATGGAAAGCAAGAATCAGACTTCAAGTCTGAAATTACTGATTTTTGCAGATTAGAGGGAGCTAATACAACTAATAAACAGCTGGAGGAAATCAGTGTTCTAGTGAAAAATAGGCTTGATTATTCTACTTCAAATGTAATTTAAGAGTGTGATAAGTACCATATCATGACACATTTGCCGAAAAGCGATTCCACACTGCAAAAATCAGTAGCTAATTAGAACTTCAGTAAAATGCCAGATTTCATACAATGTGTGAGGTGGGGTAAAGAAGGTTATTTATCAGAATGCAAATTACTGGTTTTGCAGCTCTTCTTCTAAGCCAGTTTTACCTCTGCAGCACAGCAGTTTGTTTGTTTTCCCTTTCTTTTTTTCTCAAGACAGGATCATAATCTTACCATGTAGCTCAAGCTAATCTTGAGCTCTCAATCCTCCTGCCTTCCCTGTCCAAATCCTAGAATTATAAGCATATTGTAATGGAACTCATCCAGCTCCATCTAGCATAGAATTACTTCCCTATGCTTACCTTCCAGCCAGCCATACACTACCAAGTACAACGGCAACTAAGCACAGATAGCTGCTGAGCCTTTAAAATGCAACTAGCATGACTTTGTCAATATAAAAACACAGTGAGCTTCAGACTTGGTACAAAAGAATATACACATGAACTCACGCCAGCAGTGACTGCCTGTACAAGACCTGCATAAGATCAATCCAGACAAAATCTTAGCATGGGTAGGGAAGGGAACAGGGAAGTTCCACCCCTAGGTGAGGTGCTATTGGCAGGTAACAGCTGCTGGGAGTGGGAGAGTCAGTTTTCTTCAGATGTCCCCTGGGAGGCGGCTCATGCTCCAGTAGGTACTCCATACACACATTGCAGCACCAAGTGGGCTTAGTGGTGTGGTGGGGGCAGGGTGGGGTGAACAGAACACAAGAAATTTGATGGGTTAGTGGTGTGGAGAATAGGGAGAGGGAATGAGGGATGGATTTTAGCAAAACACACTAAATTTATGCATGCATAAAATTCTCAAACAATAAGCAATAAAGTAAAACATGGAAAAGTAGAACCAGTGAAGGGATTCACTAGGTGGCTGTACTTGCTACCAAGCCTGGTGAACACGGTTGAAGAAGAGAACCAACTTCAGAAAGTTATCCTTTGACCTCCATACTTGCCTTGTGGCAAACACACACACACACACACACACACACACACACACACAAACACACACACACATCAATGTAAAACATTAAAATGTGCAAATTAAAAGATAGTTTTTCTGAATTAGGTTAGAGTATGTGTGAGGGGGACAGTCTGAAGACTTGCTGCCTCTCATCCATGCCTGAATTCAAGCCAGAGATGCCAGGACCCCAACAAGAGCAATGCCATCTGATCCTCCCTGGGAGGAAGTAGCTGGGCCCAGGGCTCTAATATGCAGCTGGGACTGAGGACATAGAGCACATGGAAGGATCACTGACTCTCCTACATTCAGAAGATGGGATGGGGGAAAGAGCAAGCAGACTTGGTACAAAAGAAAAACTGGAAGGGGAGAACAAAGCAGAGGGAAAAAAGAAGAAAGAAATCAAGGACTTTGAAAGCCATTCCATTCCAATTTTACCAAAGGGCAACTCTGCCACTAGGTACGTAATGATTTAGTCATTACAGTGACTCTCAGAAAATAATGTATTCTCTTTTTTTTGTATTATTGTGTTTTACAAAGTAAATGTTCAGTAGAGGCCATTTGAATGAATTAATTCTTGTTGCTTTGCTGATAATAAAACATATTTTAGCTAATGAATATTTATTCTGACAACTCTTATTCCAGTTCCTCCTCCACAGTCTACTCAATATGCCAGAGAAAAGGAAAGACTCAGTCCTCTTCCAGGCTTAACACTTCCAATGCCAAAGGCTCCTCCCTCTATCTGCATACATACTTCTCTCTGCTTGCTTTTAAAGATGCCTGCTACTTTCTAGAACACGTTTCAATCTAGAGTCCACCATGATGCTTCCCAAATGCACTCTCATTCAGCTTTCTCCCGCCCCTTCTAAGCACGTTGAGAATGGTGGATTGTGTGCATCTCCTTCTGACGTCACTTGTCTCCAACACTCCATAGGAATTGGGGTTGTTTTGATGCTAAGGCTGTTGACAGGTGTGGCTATGTGTGGCAATTTCTTTCAATAGTTTTCACAAGAAGCACACCTGTGGGAGCTGTAAAATCCTGCATAACCTTCACAGGCTGTCATAAGGTGCTTTCTTGGAGTTGTATCATTCTGTGAACAACTGCGAAGTCCTTGGTGAAGTCACAGGTGGCCTCATAGGCATTCTTTCGGAAGCCATTCCCGATTTGACAGGCTACAATACGCACGTGTATGGGTGGGTTTGCAGTTCATAAGATCCGATGAGGATGGCAGCAGCCAACGCATTCCTCACAAGGAGAACAATTTATAGTCAAGTACATTGTATTGATTTCTGACAGGACTTTTCATGTCAAGAGGAAATCAGGAAGCCCTCAACACAGACAGCAGAGTCCTGTTTAACATCAAGGGCTTCAACTAGGAGTTCTTGAAAGGCACAATTGAGTTGAGTTGCCGCTGAACTCGTGTGAAAGGGTAGCCCCAAATCCCTGAGGTGCTGCCGGCACTTCTCTTCATTCTCCAGCAAACTGGCAAGAGCTGGTGTGCCCACTAACCCTAATCCTCCCTGCTAGAGCCCTTCTTACATATGCCTCCCTCATTCAAGGGTTCCATCAAAGCTTTTCAACAGCAGTAATGATTTGAAGGTGATATCAAGACTCACATTTTATATCAGAGCTCAACAGTAGGAGAGAAAACCTACTTAATCACATAAAGGTGTCAATTTGGCTGAAAGGTTCTTAAGAAATCTGAGTTTGAAAGGCGACTCTGACCCCAGGCCCTTTTCTCTAGTGTTTGCATCCTCTGCATCTGGTGTTGCCAGAGACAATTGAGTTTATTTCTCTCTTAAACTCCCACGGTCTCCATACCCTCTGCCCAGGCTCTCTGCCCGCTCTCCTAGATGGTTGTGACAACAGCTGACAGGTCTCCTTGTCTTGAACTTTTCTTCTCTGTATTGTTTTTCCTCCGTAGTGCTGTTTGTGCTATCTTCAGAAAACACAGTTTTCATCGTATATTTCCTTTTCCCAAGTTTCAGGGTTTTTTCCTTGTGTCCAAAAACAAACCCACGTATCCTCACCTGGCTTTCAAACTGTGCATATCTGGCTCCCTCCTTCACATTCAGCATCTGCAAAAAGAATGCCTGTCAAAGTACCCGAAAACACAAAGGGTTGCAAGAGGTGGCAAGCATGGTAAGGATTCCCTAGTACTAAGAGAATAAAATAACAAAATACTATTCTTCCCAAGAGTAGCTCCTCTAGCCACCCTGCAGACACATGAGTGCTGTGGCTACCAGTCAGGCAGGGCACACCATCAAGTCCACAAAGCACCATGAAAACAATGAAGGGGAGTTTAGTCATCCTCCTGGTCCTGACATCACAAATGCACCCCTCCCATTAGTTCCCAAGCACAGTAGTTAGAAACCCTCTCCGGAAGCGAGTCAAGCCAGTCCACTACCCGAAACACACGTTCCCTTTTGCTACGCTGCAACTTCCTTCATCTGGTTCTCTCTCTAAACATTGTCTCTACATCCTTCTCGTTCTCTCCCATCCAGCCAGCCCTGCTCACATCCTACATCTCCATGAGGTCCTCTCCAATTCCTCCAGTGGAGTTAATCTGCTTCATTTTCTCACTCTGATGCCATTAAATTTTTATCCAGATGTGTAACATTACTACTTATTTAGGGAACAATTTTTTTTTTATTTAAAATTTCAGAACCTTAAGAGGAAGGATTATACATTATTCATTTTACTTTTGGATTTCCTCAAAGTCCCTATGCTTTGTGGGTGTTGAGGTGTGAAAAGGAAGGGAAAGAAAAGTGGGAGATAGAAGAAAAAGAGAGGTTCACGCCACAAAGCACATTAGGTGTTGGGTTCAGGTTGGAAGCCAAGAAAACTCACTTGAGATATGGAAGCTTAAAACTGAAAGCTGTTTTCTGAGTGCCCAGCGAGGCAGCCAATTCCGGGTCTGAACCTCATTCCTGAAGGGAGATCGTACAACGTTTTTGAAGGATGGGCACACAAGGTGAGGAGTGTGCTGGGATGAGCTTCAGTGTTATCTAATTGCATTTTGACTTTATGGTTAAACAAGGGAGTACCTGTTGGAGATCTGGTTCAGACACTGACTGCTCTTCCAGAGATCAGTGATTTCAGTTCCCAGCAACCACATTGGTGGATCACAACCATCTGTCACGGGATTTGATACCCTCTTCTGGTGTGTCTGAGGACAGTGACAGTGTACTCACAATAAAATAAAAATAAAAAATAAAAAATAAAAAATAAAAAATAAAAAATAAAAAAAAATAATAATCACTTGGAGAAGTAGGACAAGTTTGTTCTTAGGCCTAAAAACATGAACTTGTTAACCCCACCAGCAAGATGGAGAAGTTGTCCTTCAGATGGCTGGACTCAAACAATTGTTTACAATACAAGCTGTTCAGCTATAGGGAAGTTCCTAGCTCCCCTAGGGCCTGGGACCTTGAATTAATCATTCTCCTTGTGGTTAAACGGAGTCTGAAAATGAAATGGTAATGCTTAGTAAACATTCCTTTAGCTAGTTCTCAATGCTGGAAATTTTCAGCAGTCAATCTCACCTTCCACCTTGCTGAGACAGTATCTCTGTAACAACCCAGTGAGCTTCCAGGAGATTCCCTTTTGCCTGCCTATCATCTCACCACAGGAGTACTTGTGTTACAAACATATGCCACCACATCTGGCTTTGTACATAGACTCTGAAGTGTTGAACTCAGTTGTCAAGCTTGCATGGCTGTAGCCTTGACCCTCTGAGTCATCTCTCCCTACCACCTCCTAAAGTGCACAGCGAATTCCGAGAAATGCTTGACAATATGAAGAACCTTAACAATGTGATGGTTGATGTGTGTGTTGCCTCTTTGCCTAGAAATTCTTCATTATTGCTTTGTAAGGCACAAGAAGACTTAATTCCTCCTCCTCCAATCTCTCTCTCTCTCTCTCTCTCTCTCTGTGTGTGTGTGTGTGTGTGTGTGTGTGTGTGTGTGTGTGTGTGTGTGT
>JANHMN010000001.1:131836352-131893778 GCA_030674055.1 Rhabdomys pumilio | reverse complement strand
TGTGTGTGTGTGTGTGTGTGTGTGTGTGTGTGTGTGTGTGTGTGTGTTCTCTAACCAAATTTCAGGGCTGTTTTCTTTCAAATAGTATATGATGAGGAGACTGAAGGAGACAATGTCCCATTTCTTTGCACCTTGCAACTGAAGATTTTTCTAGCTTTCTTCATGGATCTTTTGGTATAAATGGCCATATTGTAACCACAGTGGGCAGAGCCTTATGGAGGAAAAAAATCTGAAATACTTCCTAATTAAATGGTGTGGTTAAATTTCAAGTTACCGTCTGCTCTCAGAGGAGGCGTTTCAATGCTCTATGAGACAGAAGTCACGCCTGCACAATGACTAAACAGCCATCAGCTAATATTTTAGAAAAAAAATCTATTCTCAATCCAGTTAGCATGTATTAGGGAGAATCAAAATGTTTTGCTTTGTTATGTTTTGTTTTTAACTTACATAGACAATGAATTTGGTTGTCTTTGGTTTTCTGCTTCTCAGCTCAATACTGTTTTTATATCATAGACAAGAAATGCTTGGAGGATCCCCACAGTGAGTAAAGCAGCACACTGAGGTAGCTAGTGACTATAATAACCAGCTAAGTCATTCAGCCTTCAAAAGGACTTAGTGTTTAGGAAGATATGACAATATATGAAAAACAATATTAGTTCATTGTTGTCTAATTTCTAAATAATATCATGGTGTTGATAAATGGCTTCTAAATATTACTCATGCCCAGAACTCTATGCTGAGCTGGTGTGAACACTATTTAGAGTTAAGAGGTCTTGTCTAACAGTGTGGGCATATGAGCCAAAGAGAAGTTCAGCTTAACTGAGGATTACAGTTTAACTAATAAACAATTTTTTTCAGAACTAAGGACCGAACCCAGGGACTTGCTTGCTCTACCACTGAGCTAAATCCCCAACCCACTAAACATTTTTTTTTTAAGTTAAAAAGCAACTTAACTTATTTCTAGGAAGTCCAAGATTCTAAGGATCTAAATCACGTCAAAATTCCATAACCCTGATGCTTCAGTACAATATTTAAACAAATCTATCGATACAGTCAGTTACCAGAAAGAAAGGAGTCCTACTACAGGAGCATTGCAAATCCTCATTTTATCCAATGATGCTGTGTGGAAAGTCCCCTCCCATCCATTGTCCTCTGGGCACAGTCCCCACCTGTAGACACACCCTGTTCTGCCTGACGTCTCATCACTCTTAGCTTCCCCCAGAGCTACCTCAGGGTCTTCTGTCTCACTGCCCTCTTCTAGGTCCTACCGCATTGGACTATATTTCTGACATTCCTCGCCAAAGCTCAGCCTTCCTCCTCTCAAAGCTCTAAGTAGTAATCTCTCTTTGCTTTGGACCTGCAGCCACAGACATGTCTTATAATTTAATGAATCACGTCATGAATTTCAGTTACCGATAATTTCTTATCCTACCTCAAACAAGCAGCTTCTTCCTGTACAGCTCATCTAACTTTGCATCTTGGATGCCCTGAACAGTGGCTCGCCCTACACAAGTAGCTACTCAACACTGGCTTTGTGAGAGTAAATTGAAGGGATGAATAGCATAGCTTTATTTCAACCCCTGTTAAAAAAGAAAAAGACACAAAACCTTCAGGATTTTTTTTCAAGCAAATGGTAACTCCCCAGCAATTTTATGAAAGACTCAGAATATAAACAACTGTTTTTAGAGATTTATTTTTGTGAGTTTTGTTTATCTTTTTGTTTGTTTACCTGGTGTGTGTGCACAGATGGTTTTTCAGACCAAAAGCAGCTGTTAAATTCTAGCGTTCTAGGCAGTTGTGAGCCTCTGACCTGCTCGGAACCAAGCTCCACTCTGCTCCTGCCTGATGAGCCTTCTCTCCATTACACCCTTTTCAGATTTTTTAAAGTTTTAGTTTTTTACCTTTCAGATTTTTCTATCACTGGCATCGGACATTTTATTTATAATTTTGAATACCATATAAACTAAAAAAAAAAAATGTCTTTCAAATTTCCCAGTTTTAACTTTCTTTGTTCGGGAATTATTACATTTAAAAAAAAAATAGCAAGTGAATCAGTGAAATGCCATTTAAAAGAAGAAGCAGCCACTGTGCTTGGGGCCAAAAATGACTTACTGAACTGAGTTGGTTCAGCTGTACCAGAGCAGTGATTCAAATATCTTTATTTTTAATCTTTGCACAAGAACAAAAGTATGGAACATAATATCCAGATGGAAAGTGAAAAATATCATTGTCATTTTAAATGAAAAAAAAGGATAATTTTTTGACAAAACCATGGAGGAAGGCTGAATTCTTTATAATGGAAAACTGACCTCATAGTCAAGAGACTGGATTGCTTAGCCCAATATAGGAAAATTCACTACAAATTTCCACTCACGATAGAGAAGTTCCTCTTCTGATTCATGACCCTTAGGACCTCCACTGCCCATGAAATGCACAACAGAGGTTCACTTGAGAACATCTCTAAACCAGAAGGGCGCCTGCCCCAGCATCCCCTTTAACCTCATCCTAAACAGCATCCCAGGAGCTCAGAGGGCGCCCCTCTACGCCTGGACCGACTCAACACAATCATTCTTTTCTGCAAAGACTATTTCCAAACTAAGGAGAAAAATGAGGAAATGAGAAAGCTTTTTAAAGAGGAAGTGTGCTGGGCGCTGGAAGAAAGCATGTTTTGCTGGCAGCTAAGGAAACTTTGTTGCAGTCTCCTGTAGGCTCATTCACCCTGTGGAGGGGTTCTTCTATCCAAATCACTAAACTGCACAGGCTCTCCTAGGCGCTCCATAGGTCTCATCTCTTTCTCCTTTGTCATATCTAGGTACCCACACACTTTGATTTTTGCACTGGTCTCCTGCTCGGTGAGCTGATTTCCAAGCACCCTGTCATTATTTCTAACTCCAATCTTCCATCCCAGCCACCTCCATCCTGTGCATGAGCAAAACAAGGCTTCGTGAATCAGACCTCAACATCTACAGATTCGTATTCTTTCCACACATCAGAAACAAAAGAACAACAACAAAATACTTCTTTCTTTGTTTCTTCCGGGGCTCTCCAGCCTCCCACTTACTAATAAAAAAAAAAAGAAAAAAAAGAAAAGAAAAGAAAGAAAAGGTTTATGTAGCCGATTCTTCCCCTGTAGTCTTCAGCTGTAAATAAATCACCAGTCCAAGAAATATTATCTTAAACTTAAGGGTTTAATAAAATATAAGTAGCTACCTTGAACTTTGGATTAAATTTTATTATGCTGGAGAAGTATGCAAATTCTAAGTAACAACTCAAGAGAAAAGAAAAATGAGCCGGGCCACTGGTTTTTCAATTATTCTAAAGACCCTTATATCAAAGTCACTTTGATTTAGTGACTTCAAAGATAGAAATTCCACTTAGGGAAAGGCCACCCAGGCAGCACTGTTGATAAACTATCCAGGTATTTTTTAAAGAGCAGATTAACCCTGGATCTTAACTATTCTACAGCTTGCTAGGGTGGTTTTTGCTCTATTTAGCCGTCAACAGTTAGCCTCTTTATTCTCAGATGCCCAATGCTTACTCACAATGAATACCAGCAAACCTCTGAGAATTCTCACGGAGGAACTCTTCATTCCTCTGCCAGTTCCATTTGATTAATGTATTAGGTTCAGCATGAGTAACACACTTCAGAGAAAGCCTAAAGCTTACTCCTGTGCTTCAAAGTCTTTCTTCACAGAGCTTCTTCTTTCCCTTCACACTTTTAAAGACAAACTGATGCTCACAAGGCATTAAAACATTTCTAGATTCTTACTGCTATTGCTAATGTTATTATTCACCCTGAATTTTGCTTCTTTCAAGCAGCATGTGCCCTTAACTAACTTCACAATCAACTCGGCCCATTATTTTATGCTGTGTGACTGCAATTCCCACACATTACCTCCCACCTTTGTAGCTTACATACATTGACTTCCATCTCTGACAATCACCAAAACTGCTTTGTAGGTCCAGGGCTCTGTTCTGTTACCATCTTCATTTGCATTTATCCCTTTAGCAAACTCATCTACATCTCTGGGTTCTGGTCCAGCCTCTTACACCTTAGCCCCTAGTCCTCTAAACACTAGCCTCACATCTCACACTCTTGAAGAGAACTCCAGCCCCAACCTCAAACTAATGAATCCCAAATTTGATACAATATATGCTGTCTCAAATAAGATCCCTTTAAAACCACTGGATTTGAAATATGTAACAGTCACGGCTGAGCGATACCTTTAACCTTACCCTGTCTTTCACTGAGTTTCATCTGTTACCTTACAAAATCATCATTTCTTTTATAATTAGGTGATCACTAAAGTCACACTACTACTACTTTACACATAAGTTAACTTTTGAATAAGGTGTCTCTGTTCAATACAGTTTTAATAATAGTATTATAAGTCTAAGCATGTGGAAAGAATGGTTTCATTGGCTCACTTCATCTACAAAAATCTTCAGTGACTCCCCACTATGGGTTGTACTGAGATACCAGTTCTACTGGCTTTCATAGAGTTCCCTCACATTCAGGATATGTTCGACCATTGTCTACTCACCCACCGTGTGCACCATACTCTGCAAGGCTCTGTCTACATAGTTTTTCATACCTATCTAATTGTAGCTGCGCCTTACACATATTCCTGTTTTCAGATCTAGTCCAAGCTTTGCCTTCCAGAAAGCTGTTTAATTCCAGATCCTGTGACCTTTCAACTAAATTGTCATTAGCAACAAAATACTTGAAGCATGTCTGTTCCTCTTGCATGTTCTGGGCTGCACTGGGACATTGTTCCACTTACAGCACTCATGGTAGTCCTTCCACAAATACTTGATAACCAGAGACTATATTTATTGGCACAATTGGTTTTTTGGTTTTTTTTTTTGTTTTGTTTTGTTTTTGTTTTTGTTTTTCAAGAGAATGGACTCCAGGCACTCTATAAGGTAAGATTACTGTAGAGGAATTTTAATCAAGCAACATGACTGTTTTAGCAAGGAATTGCATCCAAAGATCTTCTAGATCTGTATGATTTGACTGGAATTACACACCTTTAATCCCTCTGCTTGGAATACAGATACACCCTTAGTACACACATTTAATCATCAGTGATGGAGATAAAGTTAGTTTATAGAAGGAAGCAGTCACGTTTAAAAATGACATCAAATTGAGGGGCAGATAAAGTGATGAATCAGAGAAAGATTTGACAGAGTGAGTTGGAGACAGGGTACACCCAACTCTCCGAACTGATAGAAAAGATAGGGAAGGCTACTTAAAAGCAGCTTATAGAAAGAGTCAGTCAGTTCAGTTGAGCAGAGTTGAGATCAGTGCAGTTCAGTTCAGTGGAGTAAGTGCCTGCAGTGGAGTTGAGTTGGTTCCCGAGTTTGTGCAAAGGCAGTTGAAGCCAGAGACTAAGAAGGATCCAAGAAATTAGAACAAATTGCCAGAATTAGTTTGAGACCAAGCAAAGAAATTCAGAGAGAAGACTAGAGAAACCAGATTGGATCAGTCAGCTTAGACAGGAGTTTGAGCCAGAACAGTTGAGTTGATCCAACCAGCCAGAGTTCAGAAAGAACTAGAAAGGGTGAGCTTATTTGACAGTAAGCCTCTGAGATGACAATTACATCTGGTTAATAAAATTTACTTTTAACAATTGCCCTAGCAATGCAGTACTGTATGTAGTTTCCAGCTCTGATGCTGGTAAAACCTGGTGCCTGGTGCCTATTTAAAATGAAATCTTTGCTGTTGTACTCCCAGCCTACCCTGATCCTGTCCACACAGCTTTCGAAACTGATTTCACTATTTCTCTCCTCAATCTTCACCTTAGCCAATCCACTCTATTAGGCTAATATCAAATTAGTAAATAAAATCATATTAAAATTATGAGTTAAAGCCAACAACTAGATCTTTGGGAAAAAATATAACAAATCTAATGAAAAATTAAGCCACATGTTAGTAATATAAGAAGAGAGAATATAAAGAAGATAAAAAAATATCTGCAATTATTTTCAAGTATGTTTAACTCATCAGCACTTTTCAAGCAGTTCCAGATTTAAGCTACAAGCCATTGTCCCCCATGCTTCTAGACTGATGGTGGTTGTATAATATTTTGGGAGGTGTTAAAAGCATAGTTACTCCAATCTTGGTTTGGAAACCTGATTCACTGAGATCATAATGAAAATGAAACCATTTTTGTGAAAAATAAATCATTACATAAATAACTAAACATGGCTCAGGACCAAGAATTCTGATTAGATAAAATCATAAAAGCAATTGAATAACTCAAAAGCTGACCTCAAGCAGCTGGTTGTATGGGGAAATCCTTTCAAGTCTTCATAAAGCATAATCTTGAAGAATAGAAAAGAATGTATTTTATGAAGCTAAACCATGCTGCAGATCAAACTATGGTGAAGGGAGAGTAGTATTAAAAATTTGATGCTGTCATATCTGTAAGTGTAGATTCCCAAATGATAAAAACATAAAACAGTCAAATAACACTCTGTGACATAATACAACAAAGAATATTTAATAGTCACAATAGAGATTATGCTAGAAAAATAAATTGGTGTGTTGCTCAGAAAAACTCATTCATACATTATTAGTTCAATATATAAAAAAAAGAAAATACAAATAATTTTAATCAGTACTTTTCATTGAGTAATGTCATCCTCAAGAGGAAGAATAGGACAGGCCTGGAAGCATCACTACTCTGAACAAGCAATGCTTTAGACATGATGCCCAACAAGGATCAGAATGAGGACACACTGTGCTGTTATTAGTATTTAACAGAGTCCTGTAAACCTATCCAGTATTCAAAGAGTTGAAATCAAGGAAAGACAATATTTTAGGAGACACTAAATAAAAATCTCCACCATTTGCATGTAGTTTCACTGTAAGTAAAAAAAAAAAAAATTAAAGAAGAATTTGTTGAAAACTTCATGATTAGTAAACTTCAAAAAATGACATGTAAACAGAAATAGAAAGACTTCCAATACATCACTCAAAATTAGTATATATCATAAAAATTAATCCCAATAATAGCAAAGCATAAAAATCCCTAAGGTTAATCTTATTGAATAACATTTAAAGTTACATAAATAAGACCACTTTGCAGGAATATGGTACTTTAATTTGCAAACAAACACCATGACTCTAGCAGTTTCAAAGCTTCAGGTGTGAGGTTAAGGTCTTTGGTCCATTTTGAATTGATATTTATGACTCTAGCTTCATTCTTTCTCATGCAAATGCACAGTTTCCTGGCATCATTTGTTAAAGAAGCTCTTTTTTCGAATGTGTGCTTTTGACACCTTTACCAAAGAGTAGGTAGCTACAGCCATATGGGTTTATTTCTCTACTCTGTGCAATTGGGCTGTATGTTTATTTTTGTGTTAGTACCACCATGTTCTTGGTACTATGGCCCTGTAGTATAATTTCAAGTAGGGTATTAAGTTGCCTGAAGTGTGATACTTTCTGCTTAGGAAACTTTAAGTATTTATGATCTTCTGGACTTCCATGTGAAATTTAGGATTTATTTTCTAGTTTGTTGAATAATATCATTAGAATTATGATGAGGATTGCATTGACTCTGTAGTGCAATTTCTATAATGTATCGTTTTTATAATATTAAATGCCAGTACATGGGTGTCTTAGTGTTTCAATTAATGTGATGAAACGTTGTGACCAGAAGCAACTTGGGTGCAAAGGGTTTGTTTAGCTTACACTTCCATATCACAGTACATCAGAGTCAAGTCAGTAACTTAAACAGGGCAGGAGCTGATGCAGAATCCATGGACAGGTGCTGCTTACTGACTTGCTCCTCATGGTTTGCTCAACCTCCTCTCTTATAGAACCCAGGACCACTAGCCCAGAGGTGGCACCACCCACAGTGGACTAGCCTTGCACATATCAGTCATGTACATACGTAGTTTTGGTATTAGCATAACAATATTGTTATAGAATGAGTTAGCAATAATTAATCAATTAAGAATCAATAATTAAGAAAATGTCTATGATGGTTTGAATATGCTTGACCCAGAAAGTGACATTAGTAGGTGTGGCTAATAGTGGAGTCAGTGTGTTCCTGATGGAGACAGTGTATCACTGTGGGTGTGGGCTTTAAGACCCTCATCCTAGCTGCCTGGAAGCCAGTCTTCTCCTGTGTTAGCCTTTAGAACAAGATGTTGAACTCTCAACTCCTCCTGTGCCATGTCTGCCTAGACACTGCCATGGTCCCACCTTGATAATAATGGACTACTGACCCTCTGAACCTGTAAACCAGCCCCAATTAAATGTTGTCCTCATAAGAGTTGTCCTGGTTGTGGTATCTGTTCACAGCAGTAAAACCCTAACTAAGACAATGTCCTATAGGATGGCTTACAGCTCAATCATATCAAGACATTTTTTTTTCAATTGAGCTTGAATTTGTTCTTTTAAACTATTATGAATGAGATTTTTCTCATTATTTCCTGGCAAGTTTATTATTGCTATACATGAACTGGCTTTTGTAAACTGAAAGTGTGTATCAGTTCTAAAAGTTTTCTGACTGGAACTTTAGAATCTTCTCTAACAATATAAATATTTTTACCTTTTCCTTGTTTGTTTATATTCCTTCTATTTCTTTCTCTTGTCTTATTGCTTTAGCTAAGACTTCAAACACTATATAAAATATGAGTGAAGAGAGTGGGAGGCTTTATCTTATTACCTATTTGAAAGAAAATACTATCAGTGTTTCTCCGTTTGCTTTAACATCAATAATATGTTTTTCATATGTATCCTCTGTTTTGTTAACATATCTTCCTTCTTTTATAATTTTTTCAGAGTTTCTATTAAAGTGATGTTGAATTATGTAAAAGGTGTTTTCTATGTCAATTAAGATGATCTTGAGATTACTGTCCTTAAATATATATGTGCCATATTACATTTATTAATTTGAGTCCTTTTTACACCAGTAGAATGAAATCAATTTCATCATGGTATATGACTCTCCAAGCATTCCCTTGAATTTGGGTTGCAGAAGTTTTACAGGAAACTTTTGCATCTATGTTCACCATGGAAATTGGTCTATTTTTGTTGTTGTTTTTATGTCCATAGCTAGTTTTATTATCAAGATAATGTTAGCTTCATAGAATAAATCTGTAGTGTTCATTCTCTTTCTATTTTATGGAACAATTTAAAGAGCATAATGTTTGATCTTCCTTAAATGTCTGGAAGAATTTTGCTGTGAATTTGTCTGGCCCTTGACATAAATTTATATTTATATACGCACATATAGATGAAAGATGTTACATGGGGGCTATTAGAAGGTAGCAAGAAGTCTAAATCACGGAAAAAACAAGAAAGGGAAATAGAGTACATGTGAGATGAAATAGAGGGAAAATCCATCTTGGAGAGAAGAAAAAGATCAGCAAGAGGAGACATAACTTGGAAAAGCAGTGAGGGAGCAAATAAAGATATATATGTATGAAAATATCACAATTAAACACATTACTTTATATACTATGAAAAAGTTAATAATAAAAATATTATATTATTCTCTAATAAAAGTTTATTAAAAGATGTCATTCTTTCTCAATATATACATATTAGTTACAAATTTCAAATAAAGTTTTTCATTTTATATACATGAGTCTAAGATTTATCTCAAAAAATAAAATGTTAGCACCAGCTTTGAAAGTGTTGTTTAAGAAATGAATGTGGACTTGGCCTTATAGACATAAAAACTTTTATGAAACTGCAGTAATTTAAATGATGTGATAATAGCACAAGGTTTGACAGATTAATAGTGCAAACTAGATAGCCCCAAAATAGGACTGAAAAATGTAAAAACATAACGAAGAAGAATAAATGAAAAACTGCATACTATAAAAATGCTAGAAGTAACATCAGTGCATATAAAACTAATTTAAAAGCAAACGAATATATCACCAAAGAAAAGTCAGAGATTTAACTGCATAAAATTTGGAATTTTGTATATCATTGAAATAAACTTTAATGTAACATAAAATTCAAAAACTACAGAATTTTACTAGGGAACATGCCCCCCCCACCATACACACACACAAAAGCATCTAAAAGAAAACTATAACCTTAGAAATATACTTGCCACATATATGGCAAGTTGATAACCATAAAAGGAATTATTTATACATCAATAAGAAGCGTGAAAACATAAAAAAAAAAAAATGACACACTTGCCTCAAACTATATCTATAATTATAGATACCACAAATTTTAGAGTTTTAAAACTATTTGCTATTGTTTTACATTTCCGGACGTCAAAAATCCAAAAATCAGTCCCAGTTAGCTGAACTCAACGTGAGTTAAAATCAAGATGTACACTAGAGTTGCTCATCCTGTCTTCCTTTTCTTAACTGTAGATTAAGCCCTGCGTCTTTGTGCATGTTACTCTACTGTTACGCTACACCCCTTAACCAGGCTTTCCAGACTTCTACCTACCTGCACTTCCAGCTCCGTGGCTGCTCAGCACTGCACTATCTTCCATTCTGGTCTGACCTTGGGCTCCACCTTTAGGACATCTGCACTAACGAAACCTTGAAGACTCCAGACAAAAGGTTAAAGTCTTGATGAGCCTGCAGAACATGCAGCAATGTCAATAAGACATTCTAACAACTAGACTGCAAATAATAGTGAGGGGTTTTTGTTTTGTTTTGTTTTTAGTTGGTACAGATTCTCTAAAACATGAACATTTGATTTGAGCAAGAGACTTTTCCAACCATCCTGAAGGTAATTAGGGAGCATCAGATTTAAGACCATTATACCAATTAGTTCAATAACTTGATTTCTCAAAAATTTTAAGAAATTTATTTTAAAAAAAAAAAAGATTTGGAATATGTAGTCATGAGTCCTATCAGCAGAATTTTCAAGACTAATGAGTTAGAAACTATTTCCAGTAATAAAATATTGATTAAAAAATGTTATACAAAAGCACATGATTGACTCTTATATGGTCACTAAAATTAGATCCTGCAACCTTTTTAGCAATAAAGGTTATTATCACAGTACACATGAATGGCTACAACTAGACAGGAAGTGAAGCTGCATCTCTCACAAAATAGATGCAAATAGACTAATAATGGTTAACTTAGAGTCAGAGTGATTTTTATTTTTTTTCATTACACTTTTACATTTTCTAAAATCTTAGTAATAAATGTTATTATGGTTGTAATCATTTTTAAAGGGCAATTAAAATTTTTCCAAAGCTAAGGATGACAGATGTTGGCCATCGAGCATTAGAATTCTACGCAGGATAGAAAATAGAGTGCTTTACGCCCCCAAACTGCAGCTCCCACATTTCAGTGGGAGACCAGCCACGCATATGGTTGCTCTCAGAAACAAAGCCAGTTGACACCATGCGTGAGTCAGCATCATACAGTCATGTAGGAGGCCAAAGAAGCCCAGGACCCAGACTCCAAGGCAAAATGGGAAAAGATGATGGGCGTGTCGCTGAGCTTCCCAGAGACATAGGGGAGGCTAAACAATCCACGTTTTAATTAAATTCTGCCACAGGAAGAAGAAACTAATTGGAATGTGTGGAGCCCGCACCAAACAGACATAACCAACAGTGCAGTTCACAGCAAGACAACTGTTCTCAGTGAATGAGTAGAAAAGTTTATGTTAATGAAGTTTTCCTCAGTTTGTTGTTTGCTCCGTTGTCTTCATCGCTTCATGTTAATTACTTAGGCAATGCCTAGTGCCTACCAGAACTCAATTGTTAAAATAATGTCCGGTAGATAGAATTACTATTTATTTTGCTTTTTGCATATGTGTGTATCTGGTGTACATGGATGGATGGATATGTGTTCATATGTGTGAAAGTACATGCACATATGAATGTACATACACGTGGAGGCCCAAGGTTGACATCAGCAGTCTCTCTCCACTGTTCTCCCATGTTTATCAAGTCAGGTTCTCTCAGTTGACCCCAGTGTGTTGCCAATATAGCTGATCTACCAGCACACTTGCTCTGGGAAGTCTGTTTCTTGGTCTTCCAAGCACTGAAATTACAGATGGTCCTCACCACCCACCTGATATTTACAAGGGTTCTGGGCTCTGAACTCTCTTCCTTACTCTTGTAGAGCAAATGTTTTATCAATTGAACCGTCCTCCAAACTTAGAATTACTATAAACCTTCCCTTTGTCTTCAGGCTAATTAGCTCTTCTGTTCTCCAGAACTTGAACTTACAGCCAATTACAGCCATGTGTTCATAAGAGCTCTTGATACTAAGTTACATGACAGAAACAAGTTGAAGGGGAAAAGGTTTTCTTGATTTACAGTTTCCGAATCCTCAGTCCATAGTTACTTGCTCCCGTAGGTTAGATCCATTGTAAGTCAAAGCACCCTAACAGGGGTCTGACTTAGTTAGGGTTTTCACTGCTGTAAAGAGACCCCATGACCAAGGCAACTCCTATAAGTGTACACATTTATTTGGGCTGGCTTACAGATTCAAAGGTTCAGTCCATTATCATCATAACAGGAAGCATGGCAGCTTGCAAGCAGATATAGTTCAGGAGGAGATGAGAGTTCTACATCTTGATCCAAAGGCAGCCAGAAGAAGACTGTCTTCTACAGGCACCCAGAAAGGGAATCTACTCCTCATTGGGCAGAGCTTGAGCCCCCAAAGCCTGCCTCTACGCGTGACACCCTTCCTCAAACAAGGCCACACCAATTCCAACAAGGCCCACCTCCTAATAGTGTCACTTCCCATGGCCCTAGCATATTCAAACTACCACATGCACTGTTTGTGGGAAGCAGCTCCGCCCACCATTACATGCAGCCAGCCAGCATGAGTAAGCACTGCTAAAGAGAAAAACAACTCCATGTTTGGAGTTGTTTGCACTTCGAGGTGTGGTTACCCGATCAGCACATCTTGCATCATATGGACACAAGCCAATAGACAGTGACAGCGTGGCAGCTGCTGATAGGATCAAGGCAATGCTTATAAGGGGCTGCGGGAGGGGGGAGGGGATGGGGGGATCAAGGCAATGCTTATAAGGGGCTGCGGGAGTGGGAGGGGGTTGGGGGGAAGAGAGAGAAGAAGGAAGAAGCTTACTGTACAAGGGTTGCTGAATAAACCGCTTGAAGAACACAGTTGACGTTGCCTTATTCCGCTGGTCAGACGTGGGTATCGACACTGTTCTGATGGCAGACAAAAAGCACAGAAAACAGTTCCACCATCAACTGTAGTGTCCCAGATTGAAGCCCAAGCCTTTAACATATGAGCCTTTGGGGGAAAAAATCAAAATTCAAATTGTAGTACTTCCCTACACTGACTACAAGGGCCAGATGTTGCCAGCTGAGCGACTTGGCAAGGGGATGCATGCCTCATTGGGCCAGCTGTATAGCATCTACCTCTTTCTTCTCACAAATTGTGACCCATTCATTTGCCATGTTACTCCACACTCCCTATGCCTGCCCCCTGCTGTTTTCATATTGCTAGCTCTAAAATTTAATATGGGCAACATTACCTTTCTCAAAACTAATGGCGAAGATCCACTTCCAACTCAGTTGCCAACTGAGTTAGAATTCAGCTAAAGGAGGATCCTTTCAGAAGACTCTTAGCACTGCCAGCCCACTAGATGCCCACTCCTTGTAATTGTGTTGTTCATCCTTGAAGTCTCTGCATTTGACATTTTGCCATTCTCAGCTCATTAAATAAATTACTTATTAAAATAAAGGAGCATCCTGCAGTAAGTGCCTGGCCTGCTGACATCAAACTGAGGAACAATGCCAATAGGTTTTCTGTTCTGTTTGATTGTACAGAACCAGCTTAGATAGAGCACCCAGCCCCAAAGCACCCCCTGCAGAGGCCAGGGACACACAGAAATTGAGGGCACAGAATGCATGGCAAGGCTATCACTGCTTACAGAGAAGGAGGACACTTTTACAAATTGAGGGCCAAAACCACACTATTAGGCCATTGTAGGCCACTTACTGTTCTTAGTGAAAATCTGTAATATATTAATTACCTCTCTTGTATTCAGGAAAGATACCTAAACATGTAAGTTGCTGGGGTCTCTCATCAGAGGCAAGGATAACCTCACCGTGAACTAGCAAGCCTCAAGAGATAAGAATGATTCAAATTCACTCTCACCTCATTTTTCTAAAATGACACTCAAATAGCAAGCTGCATTAGTGAGGGCCTTCCTTTCCTTCTGCCCTTTATTTTTTAGAATGAGAGACAAGAAGTGTGAGTTTCTATGATCTTATGCAAGGAAACTTACGGGCAGATAAGGTCTTTGCTTAGCTGGAATATGATAAATATTTCATGGCCTGTTGAATCTCACTAATTGGATACTTTAATGAAACTTGAAGTTTCCCTTTCTGGCTTCTAACACCATTTTAGCCCTTCCAACTCTTATGGGTAACTTCTTAAGCAGAAGAATGTATGATTGAGGAGAATCTACTCATTTTATCTATTGGAAGATCTAATGGTAGATTGATAATGGCTTCCCAGAGAGAAAGGACCATTGCTTTTTCCGGCTGCTTTCAGAACAGCTAATGAAGAGAGTTTCTTTTCAGTGTTCACTCAAATGAAAATTAACATTAATTGAACAGTAAGTACCACGGAAACACCCACTAGCTCTCTCTCACTTCCCCTCATGGTCCTCCTACCTTTCCCTCTGTTAACATGCTAGGCGGAAAGATGTCTCTTCCTATTGTACCTAAACAAATCAGTGGACAGGAAAGTGATTTATCATTCATGAAAAGCAATCAGATTGCTTGGAGCTGACAGCTGTTCCCTAAATGCAGCTGAGAAACAGACCTTTGGCAAAGTGTGAAATTTGGAACAAAATCCTATTACTGTACTTCAGCTGGCAATAAAGAGGCTGACAGTGATCTTAATAAACAAAAAGCCATGCAGCCCAAAATGCATTTGCTAGTTCACCATTGTGAGCAAAAATGTTCATCTTCTCCATCTTGCCCGAGTTACTTCAAGTTTAACAAAATATCTAGCAAAGATTTTTTTACAAGCTCTTTTTTTTATTATTATTTTTCTTTATTTTTAAGATTGGAAAAATTTTTGGTGGGCTTCTTCCTCATACAATTCATTTTGGAAAATGATCCGAGGAGGGAGAAAATGTTGAGTGGCATAGAGACATTTAGACAGCTCATGTCTTTTAGGAAACCTTCCTGTTTATAGTGGACTCCAGTCCTTAATTCATTTTTCTTTCCATGATGAGAGTGCTCTCTCTCCCTTCTCTCACTGCTTCTCTAAGAACAAACTGTCCCACCAGGAAAATTCAGCTCTCCTGTACCCTCCAACTGCTGCACTTCTGCAATGATTTCCAGGCTACTTTGCTCTCTAAGATCTCACCTTCCTTTGACCTGTGAAAATCCCTCTGGGTAGTCCCCTCTCCTGCTGTGTTCCTTTCTCACCTCTGACCTCCCCCCACTCCAGCCCCATTTAGTCACAATAAGCCCCTTGTCCTATATGCAAAATGGGGTGTGTTTGTTTGCTTACTTGCTTGCTTGTTTTCACATGGCTCCATGTTTCTTTGAACACTAATCCCTGGACTGGAGATACTTTTTACTCCCCCCCCCGCCGGCCTTCTTTTCCCCCCCCCCCCCCCCCCCCCCCGATCCCCTGCCAACAAGGTTTAGTGTTTAAGAGCCAATACATTTAGTAAGATTCAAAGGTGATTCTAGTGCTGTGGCATAGGGGAAAATTGTAAGACACAGCCTCTTTCATAAAGATATCCATATATTCTTAGCACCAGTAATCAAAATTTTAAACCTAAAATCACTGTGTCTTCCAGCCACTGGCTGATGATTGGCAGGCCTCAGCATCTGGTCTTTCCTTTACCTTGGGCTTCATCTACACCAGCTTTCTCTTGTCCTCAAATCTCCCATCATCCTTTCCACCTCAAGATTCTCATTCCCTCTGGTCATGTGCTGACCTCTGATTGACTAACCCATCCTCTACTTTGTTATTTTCTCCCATTCTTCAGTTACTCTGACAAAGTTCAGTTCTTTGAGGGCTGTCATGGTGCCATCTAAGTCTTCTTCAAGACAGTAATGAAATTCTACCTTTAGAGTTGCTTATTAGCTTTTTGGTTTAGTGCAAGCACCTTTTATAAGTCTAGAAGCTATATGTACCATAAAAAGTAATTCTTCAGCCAGGCATAGTGACACATGCCTTCAATCTGCACTTGGGAGACAGAGGCGAGTGGACCTGTATGACTCTTTGAGATCAGCCTGATCTTCAAGGTGAGTTCCAGGACAGACAAGGCTACATCATGAAATCATTTCTTGAAAAAAAGATGTGTGTGTGTGTGTGTGTGTGTGTGTGTGTGTGTGTGTGTGTGTTGTGATGGCTATTCCTGGTTGTCACCTTGACTACATCTTGAATACACACACACACACACACACACACACACACACACACACACGGTCTCCAATCATGTCCACATGCTTTAACACTCAAAACAAGGAAAACACGAATGTATTTGGTGAAAAAAAAATAATAGCAAGATCACAGCAAAGTCCTTCATGACCCTGACATGAATTCAAGAGGAAGCTATGCATTCAGGCCCACAAGCGGGACCAGACTTGGCAGGTCCTGACTGGTGAACCTCAAACAAACAGCTTCTCCTGATCTTTATTTAGCAAAGTTGGGCTGAACCTGGCCAGGGTGTGAATAGAAAGTGAGATAATGTAGCAATGATCAACTTTCTGAGGCCAGAAGAAGCATCTGTTAGGGTCTAAGAATTGCTGAAGGAAGACCCCAGACTCAAATAGTATGCAAAGCACAAAGAGCATTTATTCTGCAAAAACAATCAGCATGTGGAGGCCAACAATTCATCAAAATGGCAACCTTGAAGGAACTTCCAGGCCTCTATTTATGCAAGGCTAGGGGAAATTTCCAGAAGGATTAGGTAATCTCTAATGTGATTAATAACATGATCAGAAAATCTCTAATCCAAAGTGATGACATTAGTACAAGTTTGATTGGCTACTATGTTAGTACTTCTATATTTGGTGAGACTTTAGAGAGTGGGTTAGGTGATCTAAAATTTCATTGGTGGATGCTGAAGAAGCTACATGGGTCAGTTACTGATAGGCTTATGTCAAGTGGTCTGTGGTCTGCATTTCTATGTCATGAACGTTTAGCCACAGGGTGAGATACCCAAATTATATAAGGCTGCCCAGCCTAGATGGCCTATCCTGAGATAAGATATTTTCCCATTCTTGTGGTTATCTTCAGGCTGCTCTTTGGACTGGGGATTTTATGGCCTTGTTCCTGGAGCTGGTGATGGCCTAGTTCCTGGAACTGATGCCTTAGGGGTTGCAGGGTATAGAGCTAGTGACTTATGATCTAGTTCTTGGGACTATGGCTTTCCTTTAAAAGTCAGGCCTGATCCTGAAATGGAGTTTATGTCATCCTCTCACATCCAAGTAAAGAGAAGGACTCCCCACCCCTTTTTTAATAAATTGAAAAAATATGTTGTTGATAGAGAAGAGTTTGAGATAGAGATTGGATAGTTGGCCGATCTGATCTTTGAACCTTTAGAGGGCTTTAGATTTGAATGGGAGTGAGATAAATTATCCTCAGCAGGAAGAAAGACTTAGTTAAGTTAGAGAATGTTAAAATGGGCAGAAATGCAAAACTCATTGAACAACCAGTTATTGAGAATACATAATGAATTGACATTTCTTTGTGTTTTTAATTACACTGGTAAATGAAGCAAAGATCTCTACCCAAGTGACACTTACTTCCTGTCAAAGGACAACAGACATAAAATGCCTATTAGCAATTATAGTGTATTAGAAAGCTGTATTTGCTACAGGACAAAGGGAACTCTATGTGGAGGGAGTGGAGGGGCTAAAAGTAAATAAAACTTGCAGAAAACATAACAATTAAATGAAGATGGAAGAAGGAAGGAACATATTCAGACACCTGAGAGAAGAGAATGTCAGAAAAAGAGAATTGTTTCAGAAACGTGGGTGGAAACAGGCCTGGCACTCAGAAGGAAGATCATGTATTTATGTAGCAAAAGAAGTTATCTGAAGACAGAGAAACTGAGACTGAACCTAGAACACTAACGAAGGTTTGCAGAAAAGAGAGTGCATGGCAAGTGTGACGGTATGTAGGCAGGATTGTGGGTGGGACATGTTTGTGGAGTGTGTGTGTGTTTATGCCAGCAACACTACCGTTCTAAATCCCACTCCTCGGCGCTCACAACAACGCAGAAGGAAACTACCCAAAGAAAGAATCAAGTCGTAAGAAATTAGTGAGAGATTTAGTCCTTTGATAGTCTGTGGGCTTAGAAAATAAAGGAACAGATGCCAAACCACAACAGATGTGTTCCACAAAATGGAGACACACTTTTCACTTCTTCAGACTCTGCTATAGTGGTTACTATATCAGTCTGTCACACCTGAGCATAAGTTTATATATCAGTCTGTCACACCTGAACACAAGTTCATGTGTAACGGTATTTTATTCTCCTTTTGAGCTCCCCCAGGGCATTGCCTAATGCCCGATCAAGAATGGGCATTTGGAATGCTTTTGTTGATATAAACTGTAAATTCACTGATTTGTCATTCATATCTTGTTACCTTTTGGTAGCATATCATAGGTCATGTCTATGATCTGTTCTTCCTACTATATTGTGTAGGTTAAAGACAGAAATTATTTCTGTGCCTCTTTGTTTCCCTAGGGGCATGCTCTACAAATAGGAAAAGCTCAGTAATTTTCTGCTATTGTTGTTAACGAAAAAAATTAAGATAATAAATCAAGATCAATTTCTAGAGTTTTCTCTCATTGAATTAGTCATAAGCCTAAGCTGAGTAACTATAAAGTTTGAGAGTTGAGCAGAGATGAGAATGACATAATCAGAACTGCTGTGACACATACGTGCTGAAGAAAGAGATCATGAAGACCGATGACTCCTTGTGCCACTAACATTGTCAAATGCTTCTAAATTATTTCCTGCAAGAGTGACATCCCTACGGGTCAGAATGGCATTTGACAAAGTCATAATGGCTGGAAAGAACTAGCTAGCATTCAGGAATAGCCATAAGGGAGTGGAAAAGGATGATACTGGAGACATGAGAAGCACCACGGTAAACACAATGCATTTAGAATTTACTTCTAGATGTCACATTTACATTAGTAACACTAAAAGGACTGTATGCATTTCCAGATAGAATGTAAATTTTCAGTTGGTTTTAATGGTAAAAATTAAGCAATGCTAATTCTGCTGTAGTTTCTAGACTTAGAGATGGAATTATTTTCATTAGCTATTTGGGAATATTCTGGG
The DNA here is from genome assembly GCA_030674055.1 of Rhabdomys pumilio. NCBI lineage: Eukaryota > Metazoa > Chordata > Mammalia > Rodentia > Muridae > Rhabdomys > Rhabdomys pumilio. The sequence goes on along the minus strand of JANHMN010000001.1, from coordinate 131,874,514 downwards.
GAATTCTGGAAGCACTGCATTCTAGTCACCAACTCCCTACCACCTAATTAATTATCAAATGGCTTCAGAATTCAAATGAATGTTTAGTGAGTCTTGCCACCAGGTAGAAAATGCCTGGTGAAGGAAAACATTCACACTCTCAAACCAAGCATATCCTTTCCAAGGAACCCACAGCCTGTCCTTCAGGCAAAACACAACCTTATCTGAGTATAGGCGGTGAAAATAAAATAACCACAAAACAATTCACTTGCCCCTAAACAAAAAGTTCCCTCCACTATGTGCATCCTCCAAAGACTTTAAATAAAATGTTCTGGGTTTTAACCAAATATAGAGGCAGGCCTAGGTTCATAACTTTACCTAATTGAAAAAGAATAGTTAAATTTCATGCTTCAAAACCAGTATCGCAATGTTATTAACCTACATTAATGGGAGGCTTTCTTCTCCTTTCTACATTGATTTTCCAATACTGTCTTGATGGTGTTATAATATATGTGCTCTCTGTTACAAATGTAGCTGTACTTCACCATAGGTCTGATATCTTATAATTAAAATAAAATTAGAGAAGTTGAATCTTTGAGGTGTGGAAGAAATGGAAACATGGGCAACTGCACTCACATCTTCTCCCTCTAAAACTCTCCCACCTCAGCCCTGGGGAAAGGACGTGCAGCAAGTAGAGGGCACATTCTGGAGAAATTTTATCCCCTTGCAGAAAAAAAAATGTTTAAAAAAAAAAAAACAGTAAAAGAGAAAGATAAAAGCCCTTTTTTAAAAAATGTGATATTGTACCCAAAGACAAGAATAAAGAATAAGATACCCAGGGACATCTTCTTAGAAACTTATAATTAATTTATAATTCAGTAATCGTGCTTACTCTCAAACTCCTGCTTTCCCTCTAAAATGTTTATATTGTTAAAATTTAATATTCAAAAATACATATGTGTGGATTTTAATCTACCCTAAATTAAATTTAGATGAGCTTCCATTTGTTTCTTTAATATGTGTATGCATTTATTATTGTATCATCCAAACATTTGCTAATGATTTCTAAGGACTGGATTGTACATGGAGGGTTTTTATGAACTCATGAAGTTTTGTTTCATTTTATTTGACTCTTGTATTTGAATGATACTTATTTTCATCAAATTGACTTACTTAATTGTCAAATGAGCCATGTCTTAGAAGAACTGAAATCCATTTAAAGGAAACCATAATCAGCTTGGAAATTATTCTCATTGGCCTTCATATGGGCATAGATTTTAGTGTTTTCCTAAATATTTCTCAACCAGCAGAATAAACTAAATTATTCAACAACAATGACCCAGAGAGTTTTCCCTCTCCACAAATACCCGAGCTAAGTATTCAAGGCACAGAGTCTCTGAGATCTCCTACCCAATTTACAGGGAGGCTTGGCTTCTGAAAGGCTGCTTACACTCTCTCAAAAGCCCTGACCATATTTCTCAGGATTTCATGGCCAGCTCCCTCTCCTGGTTCTCAGAATACACTCATTTCTGGAGTGCTCACTAGTATTTGCTCCTCAATTATCTCTCCTATTTCACATTTACCTAGAGGGTTCATTGTGAGGTATCTACACAACATCTACAAGCTTATGAAAGGCCTAACAGCTCCCAAAAAGTCTAGCAGACACCCATGTTGCTTGGAAGGTGCCTGTGTGTGTTTAGTGCAATTTGAATTAGAGTCTTGTGTCTTTCTTTCTCCACTTTCCACAAGGCTTCAAATGCAAACAGACAGGTAGAAAACACACCCAGCTAGACTACTTCTCTACGATATTTTACTTGAATTGTTTCAAATTGCATTTCTATTTTTGTAAGCATCTGCATATTTATTAGTGTACCCAGAAGTCAGCAGGTTAAATACCTTTGAACTCCCTTTGCACATCATCAAGGAAAAACAAAACAAAATTGGATTTTAACACAAATGAATTTGATGGTATTTATTGCATCTCAATCTGAAAATAGATGGAAAAAAGACTACTCACATTTAAAAATTGTATCTGAAATTTACAGAGTAATTCCTATTTGTAAATAATATGAGCAATAGACAATGCACAGTCAGAATCTGTCTCAACCTGACATTGGCAGGCTTTGTCCAATGAAGCCCCAAAATACTAGGAGTGTCTTAGCCAGGAAGAGAGACTGTCCTCTCTCCCTGTACTATGTTCATGACAATGAGTGGACTTGGAAACCTTCAAGGGAGCTGTATCAAAAGGCATTGCAGTCTCCAAGGAAACTGATGAGGGAACCAAGCAAGAAAACAAAACAACAACAACAAAAGGCTTTGGTGTTTTATTTTTCCTCATTCCTCCTCTCTTGCACCAACACATATATCCACATATCTTACAATTAATAGGTATTCAAAAATGTTTGAGTTATCAAACATCAAAGCAAGCAAGTAAAACAGAGCTATTTTAATAGGCTTCCAAAGGACTGAGAAGATGGCTCAACAGTTTAAACAAAGAGACCTGGGGTTCAGATTTCCACAATATGCATAAATGATGGGTGGGCATATCAGCCTGCTTACAACCCAAGCCTCAGGAGGTGGGGTCAGGATCCCAATGCAGGTTGGCTAGCTGAGAGAAAAAGGCCTATAATGGAGCTCTGAGGCTGACAGAGAGACACTGTCTATCAAGTAGAAGAGCAATAAAGAAAGATTCCTGCTGCCTTCCCATCTGGGCCTGGACACAGAGCATATCTCAGGTGGCAAATCCACCCCCAATCTCACAGAACCCAGAGAAAGCAGGCATCCCAGGAGCTGTAACCAGGGCAGTATCTTAGGTAAGGAAACAGCAACACCTGCCCCAAACAGGGAGAAACTGGGACCCACTAGGACCCAGGAATTCACTCCTGGCCCAGAACACTGGTTCCTTCCTATCTGGACCCAAGCACTGAGCAGATCTTGGGCCCCAGCTCTAACCCCAGTAGTAACACCCACCCCACACAGTTCTGATACAACTAGAAAGTCCTGAATTCCCCATATCACTAGGGAAGCAAGATTCAGATTTAAAATCACTTCTAATGATGATGATAGAGGACTTTAAGAAGGACATAAATAACACTTTCAAAGAATTTGAGGAGAATATAGGTAAACAGAAGCGCTTAAAGAAGAAACCCAAAAATCCCTTAAAGAATTACAAGAGAACACAACCAAACAGGTGAAAGAATTGAACAAAACTGTCCAGGATATAAAAATGGAAGTAGAAGCAATAAAGAAATCACAAAGGGAGACTACCCTTCAGATAGAAAACCTAGGAAAAAAATCAAGAGTCATAGATGCAACAATTGCCAACAGAATATAAGAGATAGAAGAAAGAATCTCAGGTACAGAAGATACCATAGAAAATATTGACACAACTGTCAAAGAAAATGCAAAATGCAAAAAGTTCTTAACACAAAACATCCAGGAAATCCAGGACATAATGAGAAGACCAAACCTAAGGATAATAGGTATAGATGAGAGTGAAGATTCCCAACTTAAAGGGCCAATAAATATCTTCATCAAAATTATAGAAGAAAATTTCCCTAACCTAAAGAATGAGATGCCCATAAACATACGAGAAGCCTATAGAACACCAAATAGAATAGACCAGAAAAGAAATACCTCCCATCATATGATAATCAAAACACCAAGTGCACAAAACAAAGAAAGAATATTAAATGCAGTAAGGGAAAAAGGTCAAGTAACATATAAAGACAGACCTATCAGAATTACACCAGACTTCTCACCAGATACTATAAAAGTGAGAAGATGCTGGACAGATGTCATACAGACCCTAAGAAAACACAAATGCCAGCCCAGGCTACTATACCCAGCAAAACTCTCAATTACCATAGATGGAGAAACCAAGATATTCCACAACAAAACCAAATTTACACAATATCTTTCAACAAACTCAGCATTACAAAGGATAATAGTGGGAAAGCTCCAATACAAGGAGGGACATTATACCCTAGAAAGAGCAAAAAAGTAACCCTCTTCCAACAAATTCAAAAGATAATTCCACCTCTAATAACAAAAATAACAGGAAGCAACAATCACTGTTCCTTAATATCTCTTAACATCAATGGACTCAATTCCTCAATTAAAAGACATAGGCTAATGGACTGGATATGTAAACAGGACCCAGAATTTTGCTGCATACAGAAAACCCACCTCAGTGACAAAGACAGACTCTACCTTAGAATAAAAGGCTGGACAACAATTTTTCAAGCAAATGGTCCTAAGAAACAAGCTGGAGTTGCCATTCTAAAATCTCCAGCCTGAGAACACAAAGGAAGGGACTCATGGCTCCACCTGTATAGGTAGTTGAGGGTGGCCTTGCCAGGCATCAGTGGAAGTGGAGGGTCTTGGTGCCTTAAAGTTTGGATTCCTTAGTGTTGGGGAATTCGAAAGAAGGAAGGTGGGAATGGGAGGAGGGTGGGAGTACACCCTCATAATAATAGGAGGAGGAGGGATAGGGTAAGGGGTTTTGAGGGGGGGTGAAATGGGAGAGAAGATAACATTGAAAGGTAAATAAATAAATAAAATATCCAATTTTTAAAAAAAAACAGATAATGGGTTTGGCAATTGTAGTTGAGCAGTCGAGACTTTTTGTCAACCATTTATTATGGGGATTTTGTATAATCCTCAAGGACAAGGTATTGTGGAAGAGGCCCATGGAACTTTAAAAAGATTGGTAAGACATACTGTTGCTGAGACAAAGAATGGTGCCGACCTGTGAGCTTGCTGAGTGCCCTGACAAGGGTGACTGGGGAGCTGTATTGGACATATGTTCCTTACCCTACTTTGCTTGACTATATCCCAGATGGGACAAGCTGGCTTGCCTCAAGATTTTAGACCTTGTGGGATAGAGAATCCAAAAGAGAAACTATGTCTCTTGTATTCTTTATAAAGATGCCCAGCTATTAGGACTCAACCATGTACTGGTCTAGAAATCAACCCAATATGGAAGATAACAGTCTACTTTTGGAAGACTGGATCTTGACTTTGTCAAGAACATATTTGGAAGCTAGCTGTAGCTCGATATGATGTTAAGATAGCAGGAAATAACGTTGGGACAGGATCTGGATTTAAAACAAGGGTTAGTACATGTTTTAAGACTCTTTTAATTGTCAAGCTAAAATTAGTTTTGTCTCTTCTACAGCATTTATTGTAAGTTGCATTGACTGTATAATTTCCAATTATGTTAATGTTGAAATCTGGCATGTCTGTTATGGGGGTCTATCAACCAGCTTTTGTCTTACTGCCCTGAGTGTTAGAAAACCTTGATTCTCTGAAAAAAGCTTGAAAGTGCTGGAAGAGGTGAGTTAGGCTTTAAGTAGAAGCAATAGGTAGCAGGCTTGATTATTGCTGGTATAACAGCTTTAATTCCATTAATTGCTATCACTACTGCTTCTGCAATAGCATTGACACAAGAAGTTAAGACAACTATTTTTGTTAACCATCTAGCAAAAAATGTTACTAATGTATTGAGTATACAAAGGGATTTATATAGGTAGCTGGAACAACGAATGATGCTCTATAACCCATTCAAATTATCTGAAGGAGGTTCAGGGTTCAAGAGTTAGGAGCCATCCCAAGTGTCATGACAAATATTATTGGAGTAGTGTTACTTTTGAAATTCACAATGATCATCATTATAATTAGAAAAAAGTTTAAAGACACCTGTAGGATATTTGGCATAATCCTAACCCCTCTCTGGGTGTATTAACTTTGCATAATAAGATTATGAATTTAAAGAATGCTGCTCTGTTGACCTTTGATGCTGCAGATAATGCCAATAAAATTATCCATGGCCTGAGCTCAGTAATTCCATTGTGGACAAACCTCAGGAATGGCATATATAGCTTGATCGGGCTTGCCCTTCTTGTCCTGGGAATACTTTTATTCCTGCCCATCATGTTAAAGCTTATCTTTAACAACATCAACATGTTGGCAGCCAAAGTACAAGGCTTAAACCTGAAAATGGACCCCTAGGCAAAGTTATTAAATTAACAGGCTGGCAAGCCAAGGACGAGTAAGATTCTGCACAGAGCCTTACCAACCTAAGACATAAGTGCATTGCCTTTTATAATGCACATTCTATGATGGGTAAGGAAGGCATTCTTGTCAGAATGACCTAAGACAGGCTCAGTCTTGTTAATGAAATAAAAAAGGGGGAGAGGTGGAGAGCCTTTGAGGCTGCTTGGCAAGAAGCTGACATGGGCCAAGGATATGGAAAGGGGCTGCTTGACAGGAATATGACATTGACCAAGGACAAGGAAGTAGGCTTCAAGCAGGAATCTGACATTAGGCTAGAACAAAGAAGTAATTTCAGGTAGGAGTCTAAATCATAGGCTATAACAAAGAAGTAGTCTCAGACAGGAATCTAAATATTAGGCCAGAACAAAGAAGTAGTTTCAGACAGGATTCTAAATTTTAGGTTAGAACAAGGAAACAGGCTTCAAACATGAAAATGACCTTGGGTTAGGATAGGGAATGTAGATACTTCCCTATCAGATACTTTGGTCATCCTGATAAGCCTTTAGGAACAGTGATCATGGGAGTATTCATGTAGCCTTGGGGTTTTTTTTGTTTTTTTTTTTTTTTTTTTGACTCTTTGTGTTTATTGTATTGCTTGTTCCTCGACTATTTGCATCTATTGTATTGCTAGACCCTCAACCTAGAACTGACCTTATTACATGCATGTAATCAAAATGGCATTAAAGCATAAAGGAAGAAGGGGTATAGGATAGGGGGTTCTAGGGAGGGGAAATGAGAAAGGGGATAACATCTGTACTGTAAATGAATAAAATATCCAATAAAAAATTAAATAAATTGGAAAAAATTAAGTGAAATAAAAAAATTCCTGCTATCACATTCACACAGGTACACATGCAACCACACACCTGTTCCAACCCACATGAGAACACATACATACCTTCTGCACACACAAAAATAAGAAAAAAATAAGACTCCAAATGTATAAGCTGCTACATGTCAGATGACTGTCACTTTGACACCGTCTTTTCCCGGCCCAAGATACTGCTCTGGTCCATGGGTCAGGGTCTAGCAAGAGAGAGAGAGTGGGGATGGAGGGGAAGAGACTGAAGAATGGAGACAAGACAGAGGGTCTGATCAAGTCTCATTTATTGAAAGGAAATCCTGGGTATTTATACGCTTTGCCACGTGCCTTGGAGGTGTTGGTACCAAGTGTGCCTTGCAGCTGGGGGCACTAAACAGCAAAACAAGATATGTGGGATAAACAAGATGTTTATCAGAGTGTGCTCAGCTGTTGTAGGCTGTTGAAAACAAGTCTCTTGTCAGGGTATGTGGCTCGAGATGGCTGCAAAGATGATAGCTGCTTTCTGCTAGGAGTTGGCTCCCAACACCCTCTGAAATTGCATTCCTCTATCAGAGGCCAGGGGAACATAACCACCATGTTGACTACGATAACTGGGGCCTACATGGTCCCTGGCTCTACCTTCCCAAGAGCTAGACAATCCAGTGCACATTCTAGTGAGGAAGAGGATAAACGGCTCTGTGAGATGGGGGTGATGAGAGTAATGGTCAGAGAGTAATGTTGCTGTGAGCCCCCTGTACGTATGTAAAGTCCTTCACCAAAAGAGAACAGAGTCAAAAAAGGGGGGGGGGAACCGCAGCTAAGGTGAAGGACCAGTCTTTGTAGCTCAAAATTCTGAAGATCATGAGAATTCTAAGTTTGAGCACAGCTCCTGGCTCATCTTAACAGTGTATTTGTCAAGGTAGGAGGATGGAGCATATTTTATTTAGCAGTTTGTAAACTTGTTTTATAATTTCAAAACATTGACATACATAGTAAGTGGCCACTCATTTGTATTCTTGCCCCAAGCCTGGCAAATGTTTGTGTAGGAGGGAAAAGATGGAAGAAACAGTGAATGATTTACCAGAAAGGTTCAGGGATGCTATCTTTCAGGAGTTTCTTGCTGTTTGTGGGTTCTGTTTTTCTTTTATTCTTCTGAAGACAGAATCTCTGTGGGTAGCCCACATTGGTCTAGAACTCTGTGGCCTAGCCTTCTAAACTCCAATTAATTTTCTGCTTCACCTCTTCTGCCTAGATTTCAGGGAGCTTCAGCATGCCCAACTAGGAATGATACTTTCTTAAGCTGTACTCTGTCCAGTAAAATGCCTAGACCATTTTAGATGCTGACTATAAATTTGTAAACTAGTCAAGCAATCACCTGATAATGAGGAAACAGGACAGTTTTACTACAGACATAGACGAATTAGTGATTACAAAACTTTCAGTGTGACCTGCCAATTCCTCAAGTGCCTAATCCCAACAGCAAGCATGTAAAAGACAAAATTAATGGTTCACCTGCACAATCTTCCAGACAGGTCAACAGAATGAGTTAAAACACAGGAAAGCTCAGGTCTTGAGCTCCCAGCCAACCAAATCATCAACTCATAGAAGAAGGGCAATCTTTGGGACATTTTAAACTATAACCATAAGAAACCAGAACATTAGATTTGGGAAGATCAAAAACAGAAGAAGAATAATTCAGGAAGTGTTTCAACAAAATTCCACTTGGTTGACTGAATACAGTTAGAAATGTTGTTCTTACGTTTTATTTTTCTTTATTTGTTCTTTATGTTTTATTTTGTCAGGGGTATTACTGAGTAGGACACACACTGGTCTCCCTTTTTTCTTTCCATCTCCTGCATTTTTTCATTGACCTACAGGGTGATTTTCAATATTGGTTTTCAATCTAGAATTACTTGAAGGCATTAATTTTTAAACCAATGCCTGGAGCTCAGCTGCAGAAATTTTTGTTAAAGTGGTTTGGGATATCCCTTGGAAATCAGTATGTTTTCTAAAATATCCTGGGATGGTCTAATGTAAATTCTAGACTACCAACTACTAAGCTTAGTAATATAGCAATTCCAGGTAACCTATGAAGTCCTGTCAATGCATCCAGGGGCAGAGCTAGTCTGACAGTGCTGGATTTTGTCTCCTTGACTTTGCCATCAAATCTCATTCTGTTTTCACCACTTCTAGGTTTTTTCAACCTCATTGATTTGTCTTTAAGTTCTCAATACTAACTGCACCCTCATATTTAGAATGTTGTATGGGTTTATTGATATTCTTCATTCTTTACGACTTATTTATTTATTTATCTATTTATGTTTACTTAGTCACTTTACATCCCGTTCACTGCCGTCCTCCTTGTCACTCCTCCCACAATCTTTTTCCCCATTTCCTTTCTCCTCTGGGCAGGTGGGGCCCCTCTGGTATCCCCCTACCCTGGCATTTCAAGTCTCTGTGAAATTAGGGGCATCATCTCCCACTGAGGACAGACAAGGCAGCCCTAATAACAGAACATATATATCCCACAAGCAGGCAACAGCTTTTGGGATACCCCCTCTCCAGTTGTTTGGGACCTTCATGAAGACCAAGTGGTACAACATATGTTGGAGGAGGCCTAGGTCCAGCCCATGTATGTTCTTTGGTTGGTGGTTCTGTCTCTAAGAGCCCCAAAGGTCCAGGTTAGTTCATTCTGTTGGTCTTCCTGTGGAGTGTCTTGTTGTAGATGGCCCTGGTGCTATTTGGTTTTTGATGTTAATTCAACTTCTCTAAGAGGGACTATCTGGACAAGGAGTGAATCATGTACTCAGGACTTCATGTGACCCTTCTAATGAATAAAGAAACCAATCACTGGGCAAGTAGACGGGACTTCTGGGTCAGAGAGAGATTGGGGCTTTTGGGGACAGGGACATGGAGAGGACAAAATGTAACTACAGTGAACCCCAGTTTAGATGACAAATCAACCAGGATTCACCACCAAGATTAGGATTCTCATTTGTTGCACCCAGGGATTGAGTTACCATTGATTCTGAACTAAGTTTGTATGGTGTTTTCCTTCACATGGCAGCTTGACTGGGTTCCAGAAAGGTACAGGGGCAATACATGGGTTTGCCAGATGTGCACCTCAAAAAGCTGTGGGAATTTTGAAATATAGGGCTGGCATGGTATCGACCAGCCAGTGGGAACTTAGCCAGCTGGGTGGAGAGATTTTGGAGCTCTCAGTCAAGAGAGTCTCCATGAGATGAGAACAGGCTGGCCATGGCCACCAGTGCCTGGCCGGCTAGCCCACTGGGACATGCTGGCATAGCATGGATTGAATTTTTTAATATTTCCTGTAACAGGTGGCCCCCATTTCTCAAATCAGTTCCTATCCCTTTAGAACCTACAATCATTCCTCCTGTTCTTCCATAGGAGTCCCCAAGCTCTATCCACTGCTTGGCTGTGGGTGTCTGCATCTGTCTGAGTCATCTACTTGGTGGAACCTCTCAGAAGACAGCAATGCTAGACTCCTATCTGCAAGCCTAACAGAGTATCATTACTAGTGTCAGAGACTGGTGCTTACCCATAAGCTAGGTCTCAAATTGGGCTGGGCTTTTCCCTCAGTCTCTGCTCCATCCCCCATGCCTGTATTTCTTGTAGATAGGATAAATTTTGTGTCAAAAGTTTTGTAGGTAGATTGGTTTCCCTCTCGCTCCATTGAGGTTTCTGCCTGGCTGCAGGAGATTGTCTTGTCAGATTCCATATCCCCAGTGCGGTGAATCACAGCTAAGGACACCCCCATTGATTTGTGGGTGCCTTTGAGACATTTTTATAATAAGAATGTTTATTATATAATGAATAACACTGTATTCTCTGCAAATCTTAAACTTTGACACTTGTTAAGATCCCTAAGGCATTTGCATTCTGAGCTCTATTCTGTATCTTCAACTTAGGAAACCTGCACGAGGAGAGGGATTTGACTGTTTATCAAGTTCTTCACATGGTTCTACAACCTATAGATGGGCAACCTATAATAGTCTATGGGTGATCTCCAGACTTGAAAAAGTTTCTCTACCAAACATTGGCATCGTGTAAAGGATTCAGCTGTTCCAGTTCTATCAGTCGCAGGAGCTTAAATCCCACTGATTTTGAGTGTACAGTGTGTTCAAATTAACCTGTAAAAAATTCTAAGAAATTGATCAAAGCTTTATGAAACCTTTGAGCTGATTGCTTATCCCATTATCATTTTGTAACATGGGACATACAATATAGCTTATTACCAGTTCATGGATGATAATCACACACCTTATGCCCCAAATCAATGACACTAGGACTTTTGAATGGTTCCATTTACATTGATAGCTTAACAATCACATAGGGTCCCACCTGTGGTTTCCCTGTTTATGGAGACTGCTCCTCAGTTATAGGGGGTAAAAAAGCCAGTGAGGCACACTTGTTACCATCAAGCCATATGGATTGTTTCCCAATTTCTTGGTTATTTTAAATTTTCACTAATTAATTGATTGACCATTTCTTCTGCTGGCTCCCAGCATATCAGTTGTAAGTTAAGATACTCACTATCTTGAGGGAAAATGTCCTTCCTAATTTCTCAAATGTGGCAACTGGCAGCTGCACAGTGGCGTTTGCTATCCCCAGATTCTAGATCCAAACAATGCTTCCTGATGTATTCCATTTGCTCAGTACAACAATCCTACCAAGCAAGCAAAATTGTGCCCATTTGGCAGTTTAGAGGGCAAGGCTCAGAGGCCTTCTCTGCCAGGTCGATAGGTACATAGACTAGGCTGAGAGTAAAGCCTGAGTCTTCTAAATCCTCACCCAGTTCTCTCCCCACTGCATACTGGTGCCAGTTATCTGGCTCTGCTGGCTTAACTGTGTCATTATTCCAGGTACTTCTTAATTACCTCTTTGCATGTCCCACCTGGCCTTCCAATCTTTCCTGACAGATGAGGTTTGCTCTAGCCAAGTGCTCACACATGGCTATCTCCATAAAAGACAAAAATAAAAACCACCTAAAAACACCTGCCATTTCCCTCTTCTCTGTGTCACACATGGCACCATCTGGGGATGGAATGTCCTGATCATCTTCTTTGTCTGTTATTTGTTATCTCCAAGCACAATGAGTTAGTTGACCACAACTGTGTAGTTGGCTTTATATCCGACACTACTATAGACATACAACAAAATGACGGGTTCAGGCTGCCAAATTCATACTAGCTGTGAGTAATAACCAGGAGATGAAGTAAACACAGGAAGAGAAGTTGGGTCAAGCTTAGCAAGGCCCAGCGATGGAAGAGTGTGAAGAGGAGGGAGGGGATTCTTCTACCCTGTACCCAATGCCTGATTGCTACCCTGTGCGTGCCTGAGAGTAGAGATTGGTTGGCCTCAAAGTGATCGCTACATATGCTGCTGATCAGAGGCATTTCTGACTGCTAACATTTTCACCTACCTAGGACTTCTTGAGAACAGCGCCCTCCACAACACCTGGGTTTCCTTAGAATGAACCTAACCCTGTTTGTAGCAGCTGTTTCTTACCACATGTAAAACTTTTGACCACTGATTAAGAATATTTCCAGTTGTTCAAATTTAACTATTATAGTCTGATGTCAAAATGTTCCTATTAGCTCATGTTTTAACAGGGAAATGAGTCCCCAGACGGTGATATTCATGAGGGATGGTGTAAACATTAGGAAGTGCGGCTCATTTCAAAAAAGTAGAGCACTAAAATGAAAATTATACTAGGACCTGAGCTTTTGTTCGAATTCTCTCATAGACTCCCAGACATCATGAGGTGAGCAAATTTGTTCCAGCCTACCCTTCACCATGATGTCCTGGTATACCAACTGACAATGAGCAGAAACTTCTGAAGTCTTAACTCTCCACATACTCTATGAATAAATAAACAAACAAGCAAATAAATAAATATGTATGTGTGCATATACATATATATATATGATATATATGTATACACACACATACACCCACACATATCTCTGTGTGTGTGTGTGTGTGTGTGTGTGTGTGTGTGTGTGTAATTTTAAAGGAGTTTATCCTAAAAGCATCAACACAATTACAAAGCAGTTTGTTAAAATATTAAGTAAATTCAACATTATTGAAATGTAATTCCATGTTTGGATTCAGAACATCTGATTTCTTGTTCATAAACTAATCTAAACATTTCTGCCAAATGAAATTTAGCTATGGCTTAAAATATTTGAAGAAAATCTGTCATCCAGAAAATTGAGGTCAACCAAAAACAGATGGTGTCTATAAAATAGTGTGTTGACTTCCTGTGTTAAAAGACAGTATGTATATCTCATCTGGAAACACATAAATATTTTTAATAACACAGACCTTTAAAATGGAACTAAGCTTTTCACGTGTTTTAATATGACTTCTATTATTGAAAATACAGGTTCAGGAAGCATGGTTTGGGAAGGAAATATGTTTTCAAACCACATATGGGTCTCCTCAGGATTTATTAGACATTTTGCATTTTCATCCATATTTATTAGAAGGAAAACGTCCCTTTGATATTTTGTTTTTAGAAAAATTTTATTTTCAATGTAGTGCTATTTGGGGGGCAGAAGGGTTCCCTAATTATAATGCATAAGGGGAAAAAACTATCCCTCAATGCTCAAGGGACCAATGTGCTTAGGGCCCAGGGAAGTTTAGGAGAATAAGTGGCATTGACAAGGGAACCACTGAAATCAAGAAAGATGAGCCAAAGACACCATGTAAGAGGTGAGCTCCTGTTATAGAGCTGTGTCAGCGTTCGCTTCCAGGACGTCCATCCATCTTCCACACATAATGAGTGACCCAGAATTTTTCATGTGAAAACAGAGACAGCCTCTGTCTTTCTAGGGCATTAGAATGAGGAATACATGAATAAAGATAAAGAAATGAGCATTTTCATTTTGATTGAAACTAAGTAGTTTTAAAATGATAATGAAACAAAATGTATTTAATAAAAATTATGCTGTGAATAATAAACTAGCTATTGCAATTCTTACATCAAATCACTTTCTGCAATATCTTACTTTTTCAGTAGAATGAGTTCAAAACAAAACTAGAAAGTACATTAGACATTTTTCTACCCTGAAGGTTATTTTTCTTCTTTGTTAAAACAATAAATACAGAACTATGCGCTAAACTGATATTTATGAATAACACAACATACGGTTTTTAAATGAATGTTTTGTGAAATGCTTTACAAATGTTAATTCATAAATCATTTACTAAGTTTTGTGTACAATATAGCAAGATGCTTTAAAAGAAACCTTGCAATTGTCTTACCTCCAAGTGACTCTGCCCATCCTGGGAGCTATAGTGAAGGGTTCTGATATCTCATGATCATTTATGTTCTTGGGAAAACTTTAGCCTTTTGTTGATTTCTGATAGAATTTTTTCCAGGCTTCTAATTTCCCAGTTACAGAATAGATGGTCACAGTATGGGATCACTTCAACATGGCTTTCCCGCAAACCACATTTGCTGATACCTCACTGAAATCTAGTGATAAAGAAATAATGATTAATCAAAAACATATCCTTTGTATTCCTCATATTTTCACCTCAATAAGCATAGCTTTCAATTATAGTTTTTGTCTATTAATTTGTTTGGTGGTTGATGATTTTGTGGAATATAACATGTCATATGACTTCACCTTATAGTAAAGAGATAAAGACAGTAATCAAGATTATCACGGTTAATTTCACTTAAATGAATCTTTTTCCAAGTCAACAGAAAAGAGGAAAACTGAAGTTAGACTTGCCATTAAAAATATTCTGACTTGATTCTTTCACTCTCTCCACATTCATCATGGAGGCGTTTGCCTCCTCTCACCAATGCAAAAACAGCCAACCTCTTTGGGATGTGTAGTGTATAAGATCCACACACATTGAGAAATGACCAAAAGTTATCCCATTTCCCACAAAGGCGAACCAAACCTAAGAACCATTTAGCATAAGGGGTTGGGGAGAAGAAGCTGTGGTGGTTTGAATTTTCTTGCCTCATCGAAGTGGCACTATTAGGATTTTTGGCTTTGTTGTAATAGATGTGGCCTTGTTACAGGAAGTATGTCACTGTGAAGGTGGGGCTTCAAGATCTGTTATATACGCTCGAGTCTGGCCAGAGTGCTCTAGACCAGCCTCCTTGCTGCCTGCAGAAGACAGTTCCCTCCTGGCTGCCTTTGGATCAAGATGTAGAATTCGTGGCTCCTTCGGCACCATGTCTGTCTCCATGATGCCATGCCTCACAACACAATGATAATGGATTAAACCTCTGACATTGTAAGCCAGTTCCAACTGAATGTTTTCCTTTATAAGAGTTGCCTTGATCATGTGTCTCTTCACAGCAATGAAACCCTGACTATGACAGAAGCCATGCTCACAAATAACAATGACAAAAGCAATATGGGGAAATTTCTTAAGAGAAAAAATGTGTCTATGAAGTCTAAAGACCTTCCTTTGCGGTTGAGTCCATACTCCCCTGCTCGAATGTGTTCACTGTCTCCTGCATCTGATAAGTCTCTCCCCCCCCCCACTCAAAATAAAGATGCAGATTGTGGTGGTTTGAATAAGAATGGTTCCTACAGGTTCATCTGCTTTAATGCTTAGCCACCAGGGAGCTGCTCTATATAAAGGGACTAGAAGGACAAAAGGTGTGGTCTTGTTGGAGGAACTGTGTCCCTAGGCTTTGACATTCAAAGGTTCATACCAAACCCAGAGTCACTCTCTCTGCTACTGCTCCAGCACTGCCTGGGTGGCACCATGCTCCCTGCTGTGATGATAAACTTCTGAAAGTGTAAGCCAGCCCTCAATTAAATCCTCTCTATAAGAGTTAGTTGTCTTGCTCATGGTGTCTCTTCCTATCAAAAGAACAGTGATTAAGACACATATTCACTGCCTCATCATGGGTTCCTTGTAAATTCCTTGCTTAAAATTTTGTTCCATACTTAGGCCTCTACTCAGGATGGTACTCAACACCTGTTTCCGTCTGTTTCCACACACCACTGGAGTGAGCCTGAGCCTTCTTTCCCTGAAGAGCTAGTCAATACCCTGCCTCCAGCTTATACTTTCTCTCAAGAACTGCTTAGGGAATAGTATAAAACAACCCAGAATGACTCCTGTCTAAAGGAAATACGGGGACAAAGTGTGGAGGAGAGACAGAAGGAAAGGCTATCCAGAGAGTGCCCTACCTGGGGATCCATCCTGTATAGAGTCACCAAATCCAGACACTATTGAGGATGCCAAGAAGTGCTCACTGACAGGAGCCTGATATAGCTGTCTCCTGAGAGGCTCTGCCAGAGCCTGACAAATACAGAGGGGGATGTTCACAGACAACCATTGGACTGAGCACAGGGTCCCCAATGTAGGAGTTAGAGAAAGGACTGAAGGAGGTAAATGGGTTTGCAACCCCATAGGAAGAGCAACAACATCAACCAACCAGACCCCCCCCCAGAGTTCCCAGGAACTAAACCACCAACAAAGAGTACACATAGAGGGACCCATGGCTCCAGCCGCATATATAGCAGAGGGTGGCCTTGTCAGGCATCAATAGGAGGAGAGGCCCTTGGTCTTGGAAAGGGTTGATGCCCCAATGTAGGGGAAAGCCAGGGCGGGGAGACAGGAGAGGGTGAGTGAGTGGGGGAACACCCTCATAGATGCAGGGGAAGAGGAATGGGATAGAGGGATTCCAGAGGAAAAACCAGGAAAGGGGATAACATTTAAAATGTAATACATAAAATATCCAATAAAAAAAAAAAAGGAAGTATTGGGGAAGAAGCATTGGAACTAGGAGGGATTGGTAGCAACCAATTCTTCCAATGCAAGGTCTAAGATCTAAATCTATATTATATTTAGTGTAAGTCTATCTGACAGCTAAAAATATTTACATATTCACCATCTTTCTCTGCCAATTTCAAGAGATGGGTTGTTGCTGCTCACTTCCAGAGCCTTCCTTATGCTGTTCTGGCATCCTCAGCAAACAGGTCAGAAAGTTGCAACCGAGGAAATTGGATATGTCCACCTAGAGGCAGGATGGGAGTGGGGTATGGAGTTGCTAAGAAGCCTAGGACTCTCTAGGAAAGAGAATAGTACTTCTGCAGTGTTGTAGCCATGTATATGATGAGAGAGCATCATGTCTCATTCACAGTAACTCCTCTTTGGCATCTTTCCAACTACCCCAGGAAAGGTATACAGGAATTTTAAAGGCATTATATAATGCACTGGAGTTTCTTTTTCGGTTTGACAGAAGCAAGGGTCAGGTTTCAGCACATGTGATGAATTGCAGTGACAGGTATGACAAGAATGAGCAGGCAGAAGAACAAGATACTCAGCCAGCTAAGGGCACCAAGAGAACCAGTGGAGTGTGGCTCTGAGTTGCCAAAGCTTGAAAAACAAGCTTTATTTAGGAGATATGCCCTTACTTTTGCTAGACACTTCTTGCAGCCAATTTTTTTTTCCCTTTTACAAGAAACATTGTGTCACGCTACTCTATTTAAAAACCAAAGATCCAGGGAACCATGAAAACTCTGCACAAAAATCTGAAACCCATGATGCAGGAAGCAGAAATGTGCACAGAGTTAGAGGGCAAAGGGGCAACAGGAACTCGGTTGCACTGGTGGAAATAACTCCTCTTCTAATTGGTCTGTGCCGTCAAGTTTGTTTCACAAGTCTGTATATCTGTTTGAGAGAAGAAATTTGTTTGTGGGTCAAATAAATTTCAAAATTAACTTTGTATATTAAAAATATTATTACATATCAGAATTGACTTCATTTTAAGATTGAGAAATTAAAGAAATGAGAAGTAAACCCAGGAGAAGAAAGATTTTAAAAAACAAATGAACCTTTCAGGCTTTCTTATCTTCCAGAGAACTCTGTCCTACTTAATCTTAATTTTGTCAGTCACTGAAGAAATGGTGACTCAGCTGCAATTTGCAATATCCTAAGTCAATAGTGACCTTTCATTTGTGCATGCCGCTGACTCATCAGGCTCATTTGTTACCATATTTTAGCTTGATGAATCCAGAATTTTCAGGACTCCTTGCCAAAGGAACTCCTATGTGTACCTGTGTTCTCTGCAGTCCCTCTGCAGGACATGTATTCGAAACACGCTCTGTGTAGGCTCTATAGAGGTCTTCTAAGTCTTTACAGAGGTGACTGCTCAGTGACTTCGCCTTTGGGACTTCCTAGAAACGCTTCTTTATTCCCAAATGAATGAGTTGAGGCAAGGCAGGAACGATCTCAGGAGTTCTCAGGTTTCACTCTAATCTGACTTGCCCAGCTCTCTGACCTGTTCCTGTGGGATAGCCTTAAGCCTTGCCAGCATCTTCTTCAGTCTTTCACTACATCTTAGAATCCTTTACTATACTTAGCAGATGAAGGATGTAAACAGACCTTGTGTTTCTTTGGTTAAAAAAAACAAAACCTACAAACAAACAAAAATACCCACAACCAACAAATGAGGCAGACAACTCATCACTGTGCTATTTCTTTTCTTTCCTTTTACCTGTTAAAGCTTGAAAAATATGTAATATTGACTTCCCTTAAGTTTCACCTGAGTAAGCACTTACTTTCCAGGATCTTCTATCAAAAAAACAACTAGATTATGAGATTGGCGCTAATTCAGGAAACAAACAAATAAGCATTGTTCTTGCTTATTGTCCTTGAACAATCCCAGATCAGACATATTGAGTGGTAAGAAGATATAAGTGATGCAAAGATGCTCAAATCCAAATTGTTCATACACAGAGACTGCATGGTGGTCCCAAGACAAAGCAGTGTTGCATACCTCTTTATTTGGTTTTAGGGGAGCTGAGAAGAAAATACTTATTGTTGACCATAAAAAACTCTGTATTGTCTCGTCAGATGTACAGGATTGGGGGAGGCAGGTTAAAGCAATTACTGTTAGGCTGTCCTAGGAAGAGCAGTCAAACCAGAAATTTCAAATTTCCTATACACATTGAGGAAGTCCAGGGATGGTTTCAGTGAAGCAGTGCTTGAGTTGAAGATGTGAGCACCGGAAACAAAAATGCAAATACCGACTGACACAAGCTGGGTATGTAACAGAGTCGTAGAAACAAGGCACTTGAGTCTTCAAAAGTCACTGAAGATGTTGCAGTCTCCACTGTGAGGGTTCTGTAAACAATTACAGATGCTAAGGCTGGAATGCCTCCTTCTGACACAAATTCTTCTTACCTCTCTCAAGATTTTAATCGCCTATGCTAAGCTTTTCCAGGATGTAAGGCAGAATTTCTCTCCACACAGTTGGCAACTTGCTGTACCTGACAGACCCTAGTGGCCTTCACATTGTGCCTTTGCTGCCTTTTTCACAAGAATCTCAGGCAGTTCTTCCGTCCTAACCATTCTTGTATCTTCTATTTCTTCATAATGCTTCAAACCTCTTCATTATCAACCCTCCAGGAAATTTTTTTTACATTAATACTAGGCTTCACCATACCCCAAGATCTTAGTTTCTTTTCCCACTACTATGATAAAATACTGTGAAAACAAGCAACTTAAGGGAAGAAAATGCTTATTCTGGCTCACAGTTCAGGGGCAATCAGTCATGATAGGGAAGTCAAGGAGGCAGGAACTTGAAGCCTCTGGATATCATCACATTCACAATCAGAATGCCGAGAACAATGAACACGTGCCTGATACTCAACTTCCATTCTCACTCATGTAGTCCTCAGGATCCCATCTTGGGAAAGATGCCATACATAATGGGTGGGTCTTCCAACCTCTATTAAGGCAATCAAGATAACGTCACACAAGCATGGACAGAGGTCTTTCCTGAGTAATTCTAGATTCTACTGTTGACAGCCTTAACCAACATAACCCAGATAAGTTTCTGCTTTTTCTCTTCCAAATTGTTTATTTTTATGGACAGCTATAGAACTGTATCCACAATTACCATTAGCCTAAAGTCACATAATAACTGTAGAACCATGGAATGAATACTTACTGCTAATGAATTTCTGGAAAGCTTAAACTCCGAGCTCAGAGGCTGTAAAGCTGAGTAGGTTCACGTAAATAGCACAGTGTTGAACTGAATGAGACCACTGTTGACTGTTGTCATTATAACAGACAGGCTACAAGGTGACTCATATTTGTGAAATACTTATTATATGGGATCATTTAACCCACACAACTTACAAAAATAACAGAGCACAGATTTGTGTTATTTACTGTTTGCAGGTGAGAAAATTGAGGCTCTGAAAGGTTAGGCGGCTTGCTTGGGATCAACAAATTTTAAATGTCAGCGCAGATTCAGAACCAGAGCACATGACTTCAAGGCGGGTACTCATTGCACCACTATCTCACGGTGGCCTTTTCTTTCAGCCCACATTAGAATTAGTCTCAAACTAAAGGGCACTCACCATTTTGCTGGCATAGCTGAGCAGCTAAATGTGTTGACACATTCCTTCTTGTGTCTTTATAGTTGTTTCCTGACTGCCTTGTCTTTACATCTCCTAAATTCCTTCCATATATAACCAGTGTCAGAGACAGCAGTCG
The DNA here is from genome assembly GCA_030674055.1 of Rhabdomys pumilio. Classification (NCBI taxonomy): domain Eukaryota; kingdom Metazoa; phylum Chordata; class Mammalia; order Rodentia; family Muridae; genus Rhabdomys; species Rhabdomys pumilio. Next base: position 131,854,161 of record JANHMN010000001.1, on the reverse strand, counting down.
GTCATTGTGGTTACACTTCTTAATGATTTGGTAGAGAATGTACCAACTGCCTATGCTTAGTCAATTCAGGAGTCAGCTTGAAGCAGTGAATCATGACAAAGAGAAGCAGTTAGCCATTATATTCATTCATTTAAGGCAAGCCTACCATTTATCATTTGCACTTTCTTTTGGGACCACTAAAAATGGACAGCTCTTCCAATTAATTTTCACGACAGAGAATCACTTCTTTATGGGAGTCAGAGATATAGTTCTGTTGGATAAACTACCTATTCTAGAAGTCCCAAACAGGCCCTTCAGTCTAACTTCTTTTATGCTCATTTGAATTAAGAATGAGTTGAGCCCACCCTTCAAGATGCTTGGATGAGGATACTTTATTTTTCATCACACTTGTGCCCTTGAAGCACATATGAACTCTGGCTTCTCCTACTATGAAAAAAAATGGATATATTGTCAGTCTGTGGGATCATTCTCCACTATCCCTGCTCAACCATGCATCCCTTCAGGCCTCTGGCACTTCTTCCCTTTAGGTTACCTATAATGATATCATTTTTAAACAGAAAGATCTAGTTTCTCTCTCTCTCTCTCTTTTTTTTAGGGCAATCATTTTGGTCTCTATTGAATGAGAAAGCACAAAAATGTTCACAGAGTGGAGTATTAGAAACTGTGAGGCTGTGACTCCAGTACTGTTTAAAAAAAAACAAAACAAACAAACAAACAAAAACCTTCATGTTTTTTGCACTAAATAATATAGTATTCTTTTCTTAAAAAAAAAAAAAAAGACTGCATATGTAAGACACATTTATGTTTGATCTACACATGAGTTTACAGCCATCTCTGTTGGAATGATCTTCTTGTATACTGTGTAAAGATTATCTTTGTATTTTTCAAATGCTGATTTCTATACTTGTAAAGAGTTGAGTACAGGCTGACTTTGTTTTTATGAAGCATCACCTGTTTTTGTGTTTTGTAAATATTCTTTTCCATCACCTTCTGATAAAGACCAGATTCAGGCTATGACTGGGCAGAGGAGACATGGGAAGGCTACACTTTCGATGCCAGCCAGTGGTCCCAGGGAGAGGGTAATAGGAGAAAAACCAGAAGAGAGAAAGAGAAGAGGTGGTCATGAGGCAGAAGGTGAAGGAAGAGTCATGATAAGCAGATCACCAAGAAATTTACCATAAGGTCACATATGGAGCAGAGTAAGCCAGGACGAGACTCAAACTGCAAGTAACATGGGCCTATGCAGTGATGTAAAGTCACTTAGAGGATTAGAATAGATGGATATGTTCCTAGTCGTAGTGCTTAAAACTTGTTAATAAGCTTAATAGATCTTTGTGTCAATTATGTGGGAGCTAGAATGGGAAAAGATAAAGCTTTCATCCTTAAATTACTGCCTACAATCTTCCTATCGTGTCCATGTCTCCTCCATCCCTTAACTCACAAGTTCAAAAAAGTTGGTCAGAAAGTTTTGGCTCAGAAAGTCCATTGTCTGAGAAGTTGTCATAGCCCAGTTTCCTATGAGCTCAGCCTGTATGTAACTTCTGACAAACCTGGGAGTCTCCTCTTGACCCTTCAGCCAGCTTTCTTTTTCTTTTTTCTTTTTCTGTTTTTAAAACTGAGCACACCAGGTAATGAATATCATTAAGGAATTTTCACACATACTTTATTCTCATTTGTCTGTCTCCCATGTCCTCCTGATCCTACCTCACTCCCTTTCTCATTTTCCTCCTCGGGTATCCTTTCTGCTCTCATGTATTTTTATGTATTTTTTTTCTCTCCTCCACTAAGGACCTTTTCTTCCCTCTCATGATTGCCTGTGGAGCTTCATAACCCAGGAATTCCTGAGCACACACCAGTTCTTCCGATGCATGTAGATAAAACGGGGTGATTTCTGGGAAAGTCCCTCCCCACAGATTCCCAAAACTTAACTAGTCATTCCTTCCCTGTACAGGAAAGATCTCTCAACATGCAAATTTCTATAGCAAAAATAATACATTAGTAGTGTCTCAATCCTATACAGTAAAGTCACCTGGAGGACTTCACAAAACTATGTCTGAGTCCCATCCCAAACCAGTTGACTCTACAGGAAAAAGAAGCTAGACACCGTTGGATTTATTTTAGATTTTTAAACTTTTATTTCTATGTTTCCAAATAATCTAGTATGGTGACAGAACCTTGAATTCCTCAGTTTTTCTAAAGGGCTTAAAGAGGAGAAAGTAAACAGGAGGACGTGGAGAAGTGACCCTGAACGTGAGATACCCACGAGCTCGGATCAGCGAAGCAAAGCAGAGAAATCGGTGTCATGAAGATTAATGTCGTCCGTGTCACAGCTGCACCTCTGGCCTGGCCCCTCTCTTGTGCTGAACATTTTACATAGGATGTTTTCATCTAAAACTGTTTTCCTTTGACTAAGCTGTGTTTCCTTACTCCTTTAACAAACTCTGATGTTTACAAGAACATACTGAGTATCAGGCACAAGTCAAAGTTCTTTCTGATGGGGGAAGAGAAGTAACAAAACAATAAATTTAGAGTCAGTTTTGTGCCTATAATTACCACCTCTCTCTTCAGTTCACTAGAATTTTCCAGCTTGTTATGATCAGATAACAGTGGGTCTGTATTAGACCTTTCCAAGCCGTTGTGTTCGTGGACATTGCCAAGGCTTTAAAAAGGATATTTAAACTTATATGGCACAAATCTATTTCTTAACTAACTTGGATACTATACCCTCCAAAATACAACATCTATTATGGTGACAGAACCTTGAATTCCTCAGTTTTTCTTTCAAAATGTTTCTGTCTGTTGGTAAGGTTAAAGTAAAACCAGAATCTTAAAACAGAGAAGACAACACGAAATTCTGATTTAGCGACACAACCTCAAACTAATTACAGGAACTCTTCAGATCTCAACATTTTCCATCATGAAATATAAATGGCAACAGAAATATCTCAAGTTCAGCAGTGAACAAAGAATTAAAGCCACCATTTCTATGCCTTCCACCTCTGTCATCAAATGGGAAGAAATTCGTTCCTCTTCCTCATCAAACAGAACCCCTGCCCCCATAGGTCTTCACAGCTATTTCACTGTACCATGGAGTCTTGCTTTATAACAGCCATAGCAAAGCCTTTCCCAACACTAACATCCACCCTCCCACAAAGTGGATCATGTACAGTGTTCTGTCACCTTCTCCTTCCAATAGGCCTGAAACCACCTCCTGTGACTTCTGAAATCCATGAACAGCACTTGCAAATACCTTATTTTAATCGTCACTTTCTTCAGCCAGTAACAGCTTTGCTGCATAATAAATGATGCCAAGCACTATGTCTTAAAACAAAGACATTTTTATATCACAGAGCATAACTCTTTTTCTTTCTTTATTCCTCCCTTCCTTTCTTTTCTCCTCCTCCTCATCCTTCTTCTTCTCCTTCATTGAGTAGGACTCAATGGACTGTGATGGAGGCTTGCTGTTATAGCTAGTTTTACAACACTTCTTGGTCTTGCCTCTTTGCTGATCTTCACGTCACTGAGAGAGGCACTGCGAAGAACTTCTCCTGGCTCCTGCTGACTCATGCAGATTTGGCTGCAGCCTCGCTGTTTCTGCTAGGTCATGCTAGCTACCGCTGTTGATTTGTGCTTGCTACCCCAACACAACTAAACTGGACTGCTGGTGTATTTAAGAGTGGATCGAGCTGCTGCTACTAAATCCTGTGAACTGAACTGATAATTTCCTGACAAAGCAAATGGGATTTGCTCCAAAGAACAATTTCTAAACAGGTCCACTTCCCCTGAATCCTAATAACCTTTCTTTTCCACTACCTCTGATAGGTGGGGGCTGGAAAAGAGGTTAAAGCATTTAAAAACCATTTTTAAAATTAGGGTTGAGAAAAATTTAAACTTAGAAGGACTCTTAATGGAAGAATAGGAAGGATTATAGGCCCAAGAGGGGATAAGAACTCCACAGAAAGACCAAAAGAGTCAACTAACCTGGACCCTCAGGGCTCTCAGAGTCTGAACCACCAACTAAAGAACATGCACAGGCTGGACCTAGGCCTCCCTGCACATATGAATAAGGTGTACAGCTAGGTCTTTATGCGAGTCCTAAACAACTGGAGTGGAAGCATCCTCAAAAGTTGTTTGTTGCCTGTATATTCGTCTAGCTGGCCTGCCTTGTCTGTCCTCAGTGAGACAGGAAGCACCTAGCCTCTCAGAAACTTGAAATGCCAGGATGGGGGAAGGATTGTGGGAGGGGTGACCAGGAGTGGAGCAGTAAGTGGGATGTAAAGTTAATAAGTAAAAGTTAAAAGGAAATTAAATTTAAAAACAAAAAATCAGTTTAGCCAGATATTTCCCCCAACATCTACTGAAAACCTTCAGAAAGGACAATATCCCCCAAAGGACCCAGTTTTCTTCTGCTCACCCTGTGAGCAGCTTTGTGCACAATCGATCACTGTTCCTTTCACACATATCGATTAGTAGGCCTGCAGGAAGCCCCACTCTCTCTTTCTCTGCTTTTCCATGTTCTCAGCCAATTCTTCTCTCAGACCTTTCAGAGCAGTGCTTGCCCTATAGATTCTCTGGGGAATTGCCACAGTGTGTGGCTTTAAAAATGGAAACATGTTGCCCCTCCAATTGAATGCCTGCACTGACTTGTTCTCACAAACTTCAGCTCTTAGACATAAAACAGACACCTCAAGCACAGCATGCCACATCCACACCCTGGTCCTGTTCCCTCTCCTGTTCATCAGTTGAAAGCCTGAAGTCCTTGGAAAGCTGCTGTTTCTTTGACACCCTCTATCTGCTTCCACCACAGATCTTGGTTGTCCTTCCAAATCTACACAGAATCTGAACATTTTTCTCTGCCTCTCTGATGCCACCTCATCTACATCATCATCTCTCACCTGGCTATGGAGTTTACCTCTTAACAGTTCTCCGTGTCTATCTTTGTCTCCCTCACGTTATTCCCGATGTGGAGTCAGAATGGACCTTTCAAAGGATTGATACCACTTTCTGTTTGAAACCCCGTAACTGTATCCCCATTTCATCAGATTTAAAGATAGCAGGACTAACAATGCCTTACTTATCTCTTTAATATCACTTCCAAGAACTTTGTTTTTGTGCCAGGCAGTGGTGGTGCACGCCTTTAATCCTAGCACTTGGGAGGCAGAGACAGGCCGATTTCTGAGTTTGAGGCCAGCCTGGTCTACAGAATGAGTTCCAGGACAGCCAGGGCTACACAGAGAAACCCTGTCTTAAAAAAACAAAACAAAACAAAAAACAAAAACAACAAAAACAAGAACTCTGTTTTTGGATTATCCTGCTCCATTCAACTGATTTCTTCCTCTTAGAAGAATGTGAACCAAGTATATCCTTAGCTTAACACACATTCTTTATCTGGTGCTAATCATTCCTCTACCTGGATGTTATTTCCATATGAATTAATTCACATTTTTCATTCTTTGCTCAAATGTCAACAAATCGTGAATGCTTACCTTCAACACCTCACTCACATAATATTACAGATGCACACACACACACACACACACACACACACACAAAATCCCTATTTAGTTCCATTCCATTCTATTTCCTATCATATATTTATCTTTAAAATATTGGATAACTTACTTACTCTCTATTATTTATAAACTATCTTTCTCCCCCACCCTTTACTTTCCCTTCATACAATGCAAAACAAAAACTCTTTAAGACCAGGAACCTTTCTAATATCTACTGACAAGCATAACCATATAGATATATGTAGCATGTTCAAATGTTTGATGACTCATTAATATCATTCTCCTAGACTTTACAAACTATGGAGTTTCAGGAGTAATTCGGGGTATTGGTATCAAGATCAGCTCTGAACCCAGTGAACTCACACCTAGGTAACAGCTACCCATATATCTGTTGCCAAGACAACCACCACACATTCCCAGAATCTAGTTGGCTCACCTCCCCCCTTTACCTTCGAGCTGCTAGTCACCATCCAAATATATAGCCAGACCTTTCTGACCTCTCTCTCTCTTTCCCCTCTTCTTCGCTGCCACATTTGCCCTTTTCTCCTACAATAAACCTCTGACACGTGCAACTGTTTGGCCTGATGTGATCTGTCCGGATATGAGCCACGTTTGTAACTCAACACAGGGCTTTATAGCAAAACAGTAGGAGAGCTAACTAACCCCTGAACGCCTACATTCTGAACCCAAATTCAGTGATCTTTCTACTATCCTTCTTCACCTTGCAGACAACAGTTTGTCCTCAAACCCATGAAACACACATGTTATTTTTTAATTCTTTCAACTTAAAAATAAGTATATTATTTTAATTAAGTAAATGATTATTAGCACAGAGAAGTGTTTTGTTTTTTCCACACTTCTTTACTGAATTAACTGAGAATTCATGGTGTGCTTTGTGCCTCCAAACCGTCTGCCTTTTGGCATGGAGTCATTGCTTTTAACTCTTTTTACTTTCTTTTTACTACCGTTAGCAACACTCACAGATGATTTCTTTTATAGCCTATTTTACACACACACACACACACACACACACACACACACACACACACACACAAAACAAAGTTTTTATCACTTCAGGAGAGCTAGCTTGCATGATAATGAGCATAGAACAACACAACTAAGTTTAAATTCAAAGGCTGTTTCTGGCCCCCTCCCTGTTGGTTAGTCATTCCAGCACATTCAGTACTGCAAAGCCTGCAACTAAATCCATTCCTCAGCAAAATTCCAAATCGCTACATATTAACTGGCTGGAAGATGATCAGAACTACAAATGTTTATTTAACCTTCACATTCCAATAATCTATTGTGACTAGACTGAGTCATTACAGCAGATACTGTGTAGTAGTGAGATGAAAAGCCCAGAAGAGGAGATCCAGAGAACAATGGGCTCTGTCAAACACTCTGCCCCTCCAGGTGCTGGGAGTGGGGGCAGCAAAACTAAGGAAAGCCACAAGACACGGCTTGTCTACGAATTACAGCTGTGACCCTTACTAGAATTTACATTCTTCATACTGAGGGAACCAGAAGAATGATAAATTGGGCTACAGAGGCTTTGGAGACAGGATGAGCTACAGAAACTGAAGGATGTTAGTGTTAGGTTAGACACAAAACCAGTTGGTATTTTTACTATAATAATAAAACCATAGCCTATAGGATTATATATTCTACTGGACAGAAATTATTTGCATCTTCACCCTGTGGAGTCCTAAATAAAGAAACTTCCCCCAAATTAAGTAATTCTTGAGTGGGTTACTAGACAAAAATGCCTGACAGGAGCAAATTAAGAGAGAAAGGGTTTATTTTGATTCATGGTTTCTAGAGGAATTTCTGTCCACTGTAGTAGAGAAGCATGGTGGAGGGGTCCCATGGTGGGGGTTGCTGCGGGGAGCCCTCATAGTGAAAGGTATAGAAAACTTATGAAAAATATAGGAAGTTCTTATGACCCCTAACCTGAGCAAAAGAATGCAGGCTCACTAGTTCCAAGAACTGAATATAAGATTTTAGGCCTTCACTGCCTTGGGATACATTCTGAGAGGGGTACATTATCCCTGAGTCAGAGGACACTTGCTGGATTAACAATTAGGATAGGAGGGGAGGGGCTGATTAACATTCCTCAGACCTCAGGGAAGAGAACCCACCTGCAGGTGGGGAAGGCCCAAAGCAGGAAGACACATTCCTGACCACAAAGAAAGATGCAAGTCATCTGGGTGGTCCCAGGAACTGGCTGACTGCAAGATAAGTGGTTGGGCAAGGTTACATCCTTAAGTGTATAAGGTGTTTTCCGCATGACCCTGACTAAATTTGGGTTGGGACTTTTTAAGACTTTCTACTGTTTTTATGTTATGTTTCCTTGGTTACCCCCTCACTCCCCTCCCCCCTGATTTGTGGTTCTTCCCTATATAAGCCCTCCACTCCCAGCTGACGGGGTTGACACTCCTCTGCCCCTGCTCCTCTGCACTTGCATGGGTTACAAGTCTTGGTCTCAGTCGACTGACCCCGGAAATATACCTCTTGCTGTTGCATCAAGAACGGTGTCTTGTGAGTTATTGGGTGGCTGCAAATTCCTGAGGCTTGAGGGAGGTCCTCCTTTCATTTTGGGGGGGTCTTACAGTAGTATGGTGGAGTGGCTCCATGGCAGTAGTGTCATTGAGGCCACCATATCAAAGTAGATCAGGGGGCAGAAAGTATACATTGGAACCAGAGACAGCTATAATCTCCAATTGCCCACCCACAATAATCGATCCACTTCTGCCTGCTAGCCTCCTACCTCGTAAAAACTCTACCAAAAGAGCACCACAAGCTGGAGCCCACGAACTCAAAACATTATAGTTTTGCATCTTTACTGGCAGCACTGCAGTTTGACACAGAAAGGACACATAGCCATCTCTGCTGACTTTGCACCTTTTAAAAGAACTAAGGTAGAAAACCTGTGTCCATAGTGGGTAGGGGGGAAACATAGTTACAATCAAAGGTGCCTGGTCTTTTCTGAAACAGAAATCTCTCCTCGTTCTCAAAGATTATTTTATATTATAGCCCACTTTATAAATGTAATGTTTTACCTAGATAGACTACTTCTTCTACAAAGCAAAAACATGGTCATTTAATTAATGATTAAATGAATGGATTACGCGTTTCAGCCTCACTCATAAATTCTCTGAATTGAATGTATCCACCAACTATATTTTAGAGAAGAAAAGCACTTTAATGAAGAATCTTGGAATGAAATGACATCTAGAAAGGCTAATCAATTTACCCAAGGTCATAGTGTATATCTGAAACTGAGCTTATAACATGAAACCAAATTAAAACAAGAAAGCATATGATATCATAACAGGTACAAAATTTCAGCTTAGCATTACTGGTCTGTGAGCAACAGTAATCTCATAGCACTCAGAGAATGCTACTTGGCCATAATATAGCTTGTGTAGTAAGGAGTGCAGAGTTAAGGACCATGAGGAAATGTTTGTTTATTAATATTAATATTATATATTATATAATATTATTTAATAATTTGGGCTACAGAGGCTTTGGAGACATGATGAGCTACAGAAACTGAAGGATGTTAGTGTTAGGTTAGACACAATTATTATATTATAATAAATAATTTACATTAAGAAATAAATAAAAACTAATGTCTTTTCTCATTCATCATAAGTCTCATGGCTGGTACTGTATAACAAACAATAGATTAACAGTAGAAAACACAATAAACTCATCTTGTATATTCTTTGTATCGATGAGAGACTTAAGAAATGGAAGACAGAAACACCAGGGGAAAATATTTATATGCTGACATCTAATGAAGAGTAGGCAGCCATGTGATTAAGACAAAGAGAGAGACATGGCCGACTGATGATAAACTGGGACACTTAGCAAAGCTCATTTGTTTAGATTCTTCACCTTTGTATATTTATCCCTTTAATGTGGGAACAGGGCAGGACCCCTATCTTATAGAGGCCTCTCCTGAAGAAGGAAGAAGGTCAGGGAGCGACTTTCCTGCATCCATAGTTTTTCTCTTTCCTTCAAGGTTAAAATGTTCAATATGCCAACATGCCATGTTTTAAAATACTGTGTTTTGAATCCTGATAGTAATGTTCACCAATAAGATGCTTAATGGAAGAAATAGATGGATGCTACAATAGAAAAACAGGGATAGGGAAAGAGAAGGGGAAGGGGAAGAGAAGAGGCAGGGGAAGATGACAAAGATGAAAAGACAGGAGGAGATTAAAAACTGAACACAGTGATGTTTATATTACCACCTTGAAATTGTTTATTCTTATAACTTCTCTTTCTTCTTTCCTGATTTTTTCTCTTACAACTTTATTTTTCCCCAAAAGAAATCTTCCCTCTTGAGAAACAGAAATATTTTCATTTTAGAAAATGAGTCTGTATTGTCATAATAATCCAGTATAAGAAGACATAGAGTGTATTATAAAGCAAAAAACAAACAAACAAACAAACAACCCCCAGGTATCTGGCAATCAAATAACTTTTGACATTAGATTCGAATTCATGCCGTTTCTGGTCTTGATTCTTAGCTACAAACTGAATTTAAACATAGGATGGCCTGAATATGTTGGAAGAACATTTTGTTATTTATATTAAGACATCTGTGTTGATTATGCTTGGCCAGCAGCATTCTTCCATAATGAATTCATGGAATGCTGACTCTTCCTGTGAAAGTACCTCTCCTAAAGCCCTTAGAGCTGGGGCATTGTCATCAGAGAGGGAGTAAATTCATGTTCATATTGGTTGCCAATTGCCACCTTGATTCTGCAATTCCTAAAATGTCTTTGAAAAAGAAGCTTTACTCAGTTTTAAGTTAATGCAAGTCTACATTAATTTAAACTATGCATGTTTGCCACGTGGCACTTTTACATTGAAGAAAATAGAGAAAAGCTTCAGAAAAATAAGATAAACCAAACTAGAAGATCAGAATTCTGAAAAGTCTGCGAATAGTTGTAATATCATGAATAGTTCAAGTTTTAAACCCTCATTATCATATAATGATCTTAAACCCTAATGCCCAATTTAATACTCACTACCTAACTCTATATATCCAACATATATTAGTTATCCCAGTGCTCCAAATATCTTAGTTTACAGTTCTGGATAAAAAAATATTTTAAATGGAATCTATTATTATTTACCTCTCTCATCCACAAAGTTGCTAATAAATACTTATCTTTTAAGATAATAATATATGGGACTGGAGAGATGGCTCGTCAGATAAGAGTGGTTTCCTGCTCTTTCAGAGAACATGGGGCTCAGTTCCCAGCACCTACAATGTGCAGCTCACAACTGCATGTAACTCCAGCTCCAAGAGATCCAAGAGCCTCTTCTTGGCTCTGTTGGCACCTGCATTTACATGTGTGTACATCCACACAGAGACAAATAAGGATTTAAACATAAAAATAAATTTGTTTTAAAACTTTGAAACAACTAATGTATCCAAATTCTGAATACGTGTCTTAATGAAGTTTGGGACCCTTTAAACATTATTCTCTAATTGTTTCCCCCAGTTCACACTGGGTAAATATAAACTAAAAACAAGTATTACTGGTTTAATGCAGGTGGGCATAACTGTGGGAGAGACCTAATCCATATGAAGGTCAGGAATCCTTCTGACCGAGGCCCCGGCCATCCCCAAAGCCTTACATCCTGTCTTCCTTGAACAGTTAGACAGCAAGATCTTAATGTCCTGCCCTCCCATGAGGTAGAGACCACTAGTCTCTTACAACAGCTACTAACAATTTTTCCTCTAAGCTAGAGGAGATTTCCATTTCTCCTCTACCTCAGAATATACGGGTTTTAATTGTTATTTAAAATATGACATGAACAGGTTGAAAGGCTCCTCTGCTATCCAGTGGGACCTGCATCAGCTGAACTTACTTTATTCTTTCCTTAAGCTACTAGAAAATTGCCTATTTGGTAATTACTATCATTTTGAAAATGAAGTCTCTCACTAGAAATGACACACAGAGGCAAAGTCACACGTGGACCTCCTCTGGTGGACTGACGTTTGGCATGGCTGCAAAGTGCTAGGCTTCTCTGGGACACCTCGAACTTCCTCCATCAGCCAGAATTCATATATATATAAATATGACATCAGTATAAATTCAGCTATGATTTATGCCCAGAGAAAAAGAGATGCAAGTTCAGCACTGTATCAACTTACAGAACATTATCAGCTAAAAAAATAATAATAATAAAAAATAAAAATAGTTCTCATTACATAAAAAAAAAAAGTTCTATGTTGGAAACGTCAACTAACCCAAGCTAAGAAATCACTCCAAGAGTGACCCCATCACCGTCTTCATTTTACTGTCAGCATATGCTAGCTATGTCTTTTCAAATGACATTACATCAAACATGTTCTCCCATGATTCTAAAAGAATAAAATATTGATATCTCAAGAGTTAATACAATTTTTCAAAATATACATGCCCTTGGGGGTTTTAGATTGGAATGTGATATGTGTGACCTGAGCAAGGCTGAAAAACTGCTGTACTTGATAATGACATGGGACATGGCATGCCCTAAAGTTACCATTTATAATGAAAACAAAAATAATCGGAGAATAAAGACTTTAAGCAAACAGGAAAAAAATGTCACAGTCAACGGCAAAGTTAGAAATGGAGTTTCTTAATGTATTCTATGTCCCTTTGGTAATAAATTCTAGAGGTGTGAGATTTCTAAAGTCTATTTAGTTTCTTTGTATCTGTCTTTTATTTTTGTTTAAATAATGGAAACATTTTATACATGAAAGAATTAATAATGATAGCTTTTACTACAATATTTGCAGCATATGCTCAAGATGCAAAATAAATCACATGTTTAAATTAGTCACATCCTAACTCGCAAAGAAGGAAGCACATCAAAGGAAGCACAAAATCAAGGATGGAGTTGTTTTCGTTGTAAGCAGCATCTCTCCTGTCACCATGGCAACGAGTATCAGTTCTGATTGCCTCTTCTACACAGATATGCTATTCCATGTACTGTCACCAAAATGGACAATTTTTACATGCATCAGAACCCCACTCATTACAAATGTTAGGAAGACCTTCCCTAAATAAGAGGAAACAGCTTCGTTCTCCCAGCTCTTTAATATTAAACTTTCTATTTTAGAATAATTTTAGGTTCTTAGTAAAGTTGGAAAATGATTCAGGCTCATTAACCTAACTTAATCATTACTATCTTACATTAACATAGTACATTTGTCAAAGCTTTTCAAACCAACATTGGTACAGTATTACTAACTAAACCAGATTTACTAGAATCTTACCCATCTTTCCATGAATACCTTCTGTTCCAGAATACAGCCTCATATACCATGTCGTATTTATTTATCATGATCCCCAATCCCGCCTCTTCACGGTTCCAACAGTGTTTTATTATCACCTGATTTTTGTGACCTTTCCAGTCTTGTGTACTGTGATGGATTGTATGTGCTCAGCCTAGGGAGTGGCACTATTAGCAGGTGCCGCCCTATCAAAGTAGGTATGGCCTTGGAGTAGGTCTGTTACTGTTGTGGTTGTGGTCTTTATGACCCTCATCCTAGCTTCCTGGAAACCAGTGTTCTGCTAGCAGCCTTCAGATGAAGATGCAGAACTCTCAGTTCCTCCCGCATCATGCCTGCCTGGATGCTGCCATATTCCCATCTTAATGATAATGGACTGAATCTCTGAACCTGCAAGCCAACCCTAAATGAATGTTGTCCTTATAAGAGTTGCCTTGGTCATGGTATCTGTTCACAGTAGTAAAACACTAGGTAAGAGATATACTGTAGCAAGTCTTCAAATTTTCTTTGTCCTCACAATGTAGAAACATATGAAACGAGCACCCCCAATTTCACTTTGTCAGATACTATACCATGTCCATATATCTCTGGCCATTTGTCCATAATCATCAGCCTGAGGTTATATTTGCCAGGTTTCTACATTATAAAATTATTATTTCTGTCTTTCCAGAATCTATCATTCTAAATTAAATCACAAATTCCTGCCATCACCAAGACAAAATAATTCCACCTTCTGAAGGAACACACACACACACACACACACACACACACACACACACACACGCGCGCGCACACACTCGCACATGTACACACATGTACATAGTCTTCTCTAAAGAAGATTCACTTCTTGTCTTTTTTCCAGTTATATATGTTGGTTTTATTCTTTAGGTACTTTTACATATTACACTATCTTGTTACTCAAATTGTTCCAGCTCCTTCCATTTGAATGCTGTGTTGTTAACATAGCCTCATTCTTATGGGGGTGGGGGATTCTTCTAAGTCTTTGGGCCTATGTCTTTGTGTGTGTGTGTGTGTTTCATATAATTGCTTGGCTTAAGGTAATAGCTGCATGCCAATGACTCTCAGTCCCAAAGCTCCTTTGAACTCCAGAAGTATTCTCTTCTTCCTTCTCATAAGCTCCTCTTGGATATCTAGTAAGAACTACACCTCAACAAGTCTATATCAGAACAAAATCTTCCCCCCACATCCCATCCAATCTCCCCATCTGTGGTGGTTTGAATACGAATATTGCCCCCCTCCCCCGGCCTCAAATGTTTCAAAACTTGGTGTCCAGTTGGTGAATTTAAGAGGTGTATAGCCTTGCTGAAGAAAATATGGGAAAGAATGAGATGTTAGGTCTCAAAAGTCTCAAACTATTCCCAGCATACTCTCTCTGCTTCCTACATGTGGCTCCCTATGTGTGCCCTCAAGCTTCTGCTCCGGCTGCCATGTGATAGATTCTTGTACCACCACAACGGTCAGCCAAGTAAACCCTTTGTCCATAAGTCACCTTGGTCATGGCGTTTTATCACAGCAATATGAAAGTGACTAACAGACTTTATTAGCCAGTGAGAAGCCCATACTCCCCGTTCTCATGTCTTACATCTGTCTTTTCTATCCTGTCAACTCCAGTGCCATCGTCCTGCTCCAAAGGATGGTCACCTCTCTCCGAGAATGTGAAAGAGCTTCTGCACTAGTCTCCTGGCTCTTAAACTGTTTTTATTTTTAAATTATACTTTGTTGAGAATTTTAGACATAAACGCAATGAAATATGATTATATTTATTGCCCATGTCCTCTAACTCCCCCATATCCCTCTAGAGAGGTCTCCCTCACAGCTTCAAGTCCTTTCACAATGTAACCCACTATGTCTAGTTAGTATTGTGTGTGTGTGTGTGTGTGAGACAGTGTGCTTGTGCGTGTGTGTGCGTGTGCGTGCGTGCGTGCGTGTGTGTGTGTGTGTGTGTGTGTGTGTGTGTGTGTGTGTGTGTGTAAAAGGATAACTCATGAAAGTCGGATCTTTTCTTTCATCCTCTGAGGATTTCAGGTGTTGAACTGGAACTGAGATGGGTCGGATTGTCTGCAGACGACTTTACTCCTTGAGCCATCTTACAAGCCCTCCTTGATTCTGTCCATGTAATTCGCCAACATTCTCACACAGCTGCTGAAGCAATCTTATTAAACCTAAGTTGGACACAGTATTCTCCTTCAAGCCCTTTATTGATTTCCTGTAACAAACAGCAAGACTGAAAGTTAGTTCCCAGATGTGCTCTATTCCCCCAGAATTTAACTTTTTTTTTCTTTTTTGAAAATTCAAAAATTCAGACTAATTTATTTTTTGTGATTTAGTAGTTTTACATTATTTTATATGTTTGGGTATTTTTTCTTCATGTATGTCTTTATACACCACTTTCACACCTGGTGCCTGAGGAGGACAGAAGAGAGTCCTGGATCCCCTCAAACTGGAGTTATAAACAGTTATAAGATGCCATGTGGATGACAAGAATTGAACTCAGGTCTTCTGGAAAAGAGCTCTTACACATCACCCGTCTCTTCAGGCCTGACCACCTAACTAATTCTAAACAAAGGATGAACCAGGGCTTCTCATGCTTAGCTTTGGATTAGAAATGTCTAGAACCTGGCCCAGGCTGCCTCACCTAAGGCAGTGATAGATGCCACAGGCCTCTCAGGTTTAATCTCAAGAGAAAAGGTAGCAAGGAAAACACAATCGCTCAGTAACTCATGTTCTGGGATTGAGGTCTCCAAAGGGGAGGACACAATGTGAGAGTTCTAAAAAAATTAAAGTAGAACTGTTGTTTTTATTTCTATTCTATTAAAAGAGAAATAGCAGAGTGGTTAGCTTTATTATTATTTATGTGACAATTGACCCTGGCACCATGCCTTCTTCTATGTGTAGAGCAATCCTGTACACATTCAGTTCCTAATGTGTCTTGAGGAAGGGAAACCTCCTGCAACGTGAAGCTGCCACTAGCACCTGTATTGCACTTGTCTTCAGCAGATTGTAATACATTGTGGTTAACCTGGGCCTGGTAGTGCAGCCAAGTTTATCTAATGTTAGATTTGCTGGTGCAGCTTTTCAGGAAGGCAATCAGCCTCTGCCAATGAATACAGCAGCATACATGAGGCATCAGAGAAAGTTTGTTAACATAGGTAAAGGTGACATGACTATATTATCTTGTTGTAACTAAACAAATCCCTAAGTGTTAGACAAGTGGATTAAAAGAACTTCCAGCACTTGGGAGGCAGAGGCAGGCGGATTTCTGAGTTCGAGGCCAGCCTGGTCTACAGAGTGAGTTCCAGGACAGCCAGGACTACACAGAGAAACCCTGTCTTGAAAAAAACAAAATAAATAAATAAATAAATAAATAAATAAATAAAAATAAAAGAACTTCCACCAAGCAAGCATGAAAGTAAGGAAAGCACTCAGGAGGGAGGCAGAAGTGAATTAGAAAATGTTTGTGGTGGCATCTTACTTGAGCCCTGACTATACCCAGACATAAATAAGGAGCCCCTAATGGGGAGTGGGCTACCACATTTCCCACCTCATAATTTTCTTGGTGCTTCAATGGTTTTTAGAACACTCTAAGACAAAAAGAAAATTAAATACTCAAGAGTTTCATTTACTGAGAAGTTATGCCCAATGGCTATTTCCCAATGACTTAGTTGCCACTTGAAAAACTAATGCACAAGAATTTAAAATGCTTTTACTTTACTCTTCAACAGTACTACTAATAGGATATGTATACCCATGGTGAGCTGCATAGTTGCCTAAAATTAGGGATCCGGTGGGCCAGACCACCCGCACTGCCTGCTCCTGATTTCAGCAGGCACTTGCTCTTCATCCTAAAACTTCAAAAGCCGAGCACAGAGATTGCATGACACCACTGCCACAGCCCTGCACAGGGCTGTGACACCTAACTAAGCTTGTGCTTGCTCTTTGGTTCCTGTCAGTGGGTGTCGGCTGCCACTGTGCTTTATACAGAAAGTTACAGCAGCTCTCCGACACACTACGCTTTTGTAGCACTCTTAGAAAACCATCCTGGCGGGGCGGTGGTGGCGCACGCCTTTAATCCCAGCACTTGGGAGGCAGAGGCAGGCGGATTTCTGAGTTCGAAGCCAGCCTGGTCTATAGAGTGAGTTCCAGGACAGCCAGGACTACACAGAGAAACCCTGTCTCAAAAAACCAAAAAAAAAAAGAAAAAAAAAAGAAAGAAAGAAAGAAAGAAAACCATCCTGGCCCACGTCTAAGGAGGAAAACACACATCTGAGACATTTTATCATAATAAATTAGGGGACAAAAAAATCCTCTCAAAGATGACTAAAGTTGTATCACACTACTGTGGAACAATTTTAAAACATTTACATTGGCTAAAAATAGGCCACACTCACCATCATGGCACTAACAGCTCTAATGAGTAAAACACGCTCATAACTTGTTGATGCTTTAGGTAGTTGGTAGGTTGACTTCTCAACACACTAAGTCATCATCATGAAAACTGGCAGCTAAAGAAACACAACCTAGCTTTTTCCCCCTACATTTTCTGTATAAACTGTACTACACCACTGGGCAGCCAAATATCAGATGCAAATGTCTCTTTGTTACCATTATTTCAGATAGCTAATAAAGAAAGAAATAGCAGTAGAATTATTAACATATGAGAATATTGCCACTTTGCAACTTTAAGAAAGTGTAAAATTCAAATATTGCTTTTAAGTGCTTGATATCAAAGTGGGGTGAGGTGGGTATTGTGCTGGTTTAAATGAGAATGGCAACCATAGGCTTATATATTTGAAGATTTGTTTCACAGTTGGTGGATTGTTTAAAAGGGATTAGGAAGTGTAGCCTTGTTGGATAAGGTGTGTCACTGGGGGTGTGCTTTTAGATTTGAAAAGCTGACACCAGGCCCCGTTTCTCCCCTCCTCTCTCTCTCTCTCTCTCTCTCTCTCTCTCTCTCTCTCTCTCTCTCTCTCTCTCT
>JANHMN010000001.1:131825529-131836342 GCA_030674055.1 Rhabdomys pumilio | reverse complement strand
TCTCTCTCTCTCTCTCTCTCTCTCTCTCTCTCTCTCTCTCTCTCTCTGTGTGTGTGTGTGTGTGTGTGTGTGTGTGTGTCTCTCTCTCTCTCCTCTCTTCCCCTCTTTCTTTGCCTTCTACCTTCAAAACAGGATGTAAGCGCTCAAGTTACTTCTACAGGGCTATTCCTGCCTGTCTGCTGCCTTGCTCCCTGCATGATGGTCATAGACTAACCCTCCAAAACTGAAAGCCAATTAAATGCTTCCTTTGAAAGTTGCTGTGGTCATGGTGTTTTGTCACATCAAGAGTAACCCTGGACTCCCATCCACATGTGTCAGAATGATCTACAAAGTCATCTTAACAAAAACTCAAACTGTGAGTCCAAATGGCTTTGAAAATCCAAACCCCATTTCCAAGAATGAGGCAACTGAGGATGTCAAAGGACACAAACAGCAAACCCAGTTTTTTAACAACATGTAACAAGCGGAAATTAATGAGGAGAATCCATGGGAACTTAGAGCATGATAAATTGGCATTTTATATCTTTAAGGAAAAGATAGAATTATTATCAAGCATTTGAAAAAGTATAACTGGATCACTTATCTGAAATAAAATCAATGAAATAATGAAAATAATTAAACAATGTATTAGAAATATGAGATTACTTTAACAGATATTGGCATACATATGGATCTTCCAATCAAGGTACCAAGTTACAAATTTATAGTAGAAAACTTTAATAAATGTTAGTGCTTACAAATTTTTAATTTTTTATTAAAAATATTAATAGATGAACAACAAATTGGAAAAATATGTGTAACAACGATATCAGAAAATTAGAGTTTTGGCAATTAAAGAACTTTAAATTTCTTAAAAATCAGTATTACAAATAGCCACCATGAATGGATAAATTCATGGAGGTCAGTTTTTCAAAAAGATAAGGACAAGAACATACAGCGAAGCTATGTTAAACAAACAAATCCTAGAAATATATGTTTGTGTAAGACAGAAGGGAGAAAAAGAAGGTAGAAGAAGACAAAGGAAAGCACATTGATTAAAATAAAGCTAAAAACTTATTAATCAATGGGTAACATCAAGTGCAATTCAAATACCAATATTTTTAAAAATGAATACTTACAATGAGAAACTGAAGATTAATATATTGATGATAAGAAGTATTATTTTTGGCTTGATGGTATTTACATTGTAAAAGACTTTGGTTTTAGAGAGTCATGCTGAAATATTTACAGATAAAATTATATGTCTGAGATTTCCTTCAAAATAAATAAAGGAGACAAAGAGATTAAATAGGAAAAGGCATGAATTGGCAGTTCAGTGCTGAATAAATGTATTCTATCTATTTTATTCTATACTCAAAAATATTCAAATGAAACCTAGAGAGATAATTCAGCAGCAAAGAGCACTTGCTCCTCTTGGAGTGGATCAAGGTTCAACTCCCAGCATCCACATGGGTAGCTCACAACTGCCTGTAATTCCAGATCAGGGGAACTAATGCTCTTTCCTGACCTTCACTGTCACTATACACATATATTGTGGAGGTACACGCCTTTAATCCTAGCACTTGGGAGGCAGAGGCAGGTGGATCTCTGAGTTCGAGGCTAGCCTGGTCTACAGAGTGAGTTCCAGGACAGCCAGGGCTACACAGAGAAACCCTGTCTCGAAAAACCAAAAAAAAAATTTTTTTTAAAATTTAAAAAATTTAAAAAAGTACACACACACACACACATAAAAAATGAAATAAATAAAATCTTAAAATAATAAGTAGAAAATAAAGGCTCAGTAAGATGGCTCAGAAGATTAAGGAACTTGCTAACAAGCATGACATCTTGAGTTTAATTTCCAGGACCTAGTGGGAGAATGAGAGAGCCTACTCCTCAAGGCAGTCCTCTGACTTCCATGTGGACATCCTAACACAGACTCCCACATACCAAAATATATAAACTCAACTTAAAAATTAATCCCTAAAAATAGTAATAATAAAAAATCCTCATAGACTAGAATTTAGAATTTTTTACAAGTAAAACTCAAAAATTGCATTTAATTTGAAAAAATAATAAATAAAATTAGAAATAATTTAACTTTAAGCATGTAAGCACATATTAACAATTCCAGACTTAAACGAAAGGATCATAAGTTTAAGGCCAGCCCCGACAGTGTTGTGAGCTCAAGGTCAGTCTGAGTTACATAGCAAGGCCTGTCTCAAAATCAACGAACAGGAAGTACATGCTTGAGAGTTAATTGCTTCAATTCAAACCTTAGCTCCTTGCAGTAATGACCTAAGCGAACTCCTTTTCAACTTCTGATCTGCAAATTAAATAATAATAATTACCTAGTTGGATTGTCAGGAAGAGGTAAGTGGGTCACCTTACTGGTGGATGGCCCAGGCTGGTAAATCCTCCTTCACATGGCTTCTGCTCCAGTGGACAAGTGACTCACTCACCTGTAGGGGAAGTTAGGATGCAGACCCCTGGCTAAGCCTCTTTCCTGATTCACAAAAAGAACAGCTAGTACCAAGAGAGGCAATGCCTGCTAATTGAGCTGCATAGCCAGAGTTGGGAGTAATTCACTTATTAGATAAGATACACATAAAATTATGTTAACATTAAAATTCACAGGAAAATATAAATTCCTCTGTAAGATCCTGTCCTAACTTACATAAGTCTCAGAAAAGTATCCTAAAATGAACTGCAAAGTAACTTCACTACATCGGTGGTGGTCATAATTAATACACAAACCAATTAACACAGCTCAGGAGACATTAGCTCCCACATCGTGTTCTTTTAAGATAGAGGATTCAGCAGGAAGAAAGAATACTTCTGAAACAATAATTTTTATTTAAAATTACCTAATGTAAATTGTAAGATGTAATATGGATTGTCATCAAAAACAACTGTTCCTGGCAAGTGTATTTTGGGCTTATGGTCATCTTTTTCTCAAGTGATCCTGGTATTTCTGTTGGAACCATCTGGCAATACTATTTCCAAATATACATTAGATGCTGCAGTATGGAACTTTGCATGGAGCTATGCAAATAAGGTCAGGGATAGTTAAAGCTATAAACTATAATTGATGAAGACTCCAGTGGAACAGAAGGACTTCTATTTGCCAAGCACTGTGCTAAATGCTTAAAACAGAAAACTCAATCAAATGTGCATTTTAAGAAAACTCAGAGTCTGAGAACTGTTCTGAAGTATTAAAGGATAGATACAGAAATTTATCAATTTCAAAAAAAATGACCAGGCTGAAAAGCCTGGATCACAAAGAACTAATGATCTAAGAAGACAGAAGCTGAACAAGACATCACAATTCCCTTGCTGAAAAACCAATTACCAATACCCAGAGCTTGCCTTAGACTTGCCCTTCATGAACCATTGAGTAAACACAACTCTTATTCTGTAGAGTGAATTCAATCATATGTGCTACTTCTGATAATTATATAGTTTGCATTTGGGAAATTTTAAACAGAAAACCATGTAATAAGCCACACAGTGATTTAAAATTTTTAAGACGTTAGTGTTTAAAAAATAGAAGACATGGTGGCTCAGACCTATAATCATAGTATGTAGGGCATGAAGATTGTCACAAGTGAAAGGTAAGTGTGAAGCACAAGATGAGGACAAAACCCCAAGCACACATAAACACATGCACACACACACACACACACACACACACACACACACACAAGCACACAAGCATATAAGCATATAAGAGAGAAAACTGTTTAGAAGATGTAAATATCCTGTATCTACATACCTGTCTAAGATATCCTAGAGAAAAATCTACAGGAATACATGTGCATAATACATGTATATTTATATTACAGTGATTCATAGATAGACTATTAAAGCCATTAACAGAATAAAGCATAATGTCTTCCATTGCTCTTTATTTAGCATAGTGGTTTTCAATCAGTAGGTCACTATTGGTCACTATTCCTTTTTGGAGGGAGTCACTTATCAGATATCCTTCATATCACCTATTTATATTACAATTCACAACAGTAGCAAAACTACAGTTATGAAGTAAGATAAGACAGTTTGATGGTTGGGAATCGCTACACATGAGAAACTATTAAAGGGTCACAGCATTCAGAAAGCTGAGAAGCACTGATTTAGCAGCTGTTCTTTAGTGGTCCTAAAGTTTTTGTTTCTTTCTTTTTTTTTTTTTAATTATCTTCAAACTAAATTTGTCATACTCTGGGAGAAGATTCACTGGTGTTTTTAGCTACTCTTAAACTATTTGTTAATTTAATAGAATTGACATACTTGTAGGATTGAGTCATTCCATCTAAGAACAAAGACTGTCTTCCAACTCACTTGGGTTTTCTGGTCTTTTTATTTTCTTAAAGTGAACAGAGCCACTACTCACTCTCAGCCCACTGGTGAGAGTGGGGTTGTATGCACTGTGACGTGGGGAAGGAGAGTCAACCTACACTCTGACAGTCAGAGTCATGGTCATGGTATTAGATATAGGATTGGATGTTTGTCCACATGGATCAACAAACATCAACCTGAGACTGATTTCTGGATCCAGAGGAAAGAGATCCTCTGTCAGACTGGTAACGGGGCAGAGAACAAGCCTGCAGGTGTTTGTGGAGGGCCTGAAAACAAAAGCAATACTATCCTAAAATAAATCACATTAGGAAGGGAGTTAAATTCCTGTCAAAAATCTTACATGCTGCACCCACTTTGCCTGATCACGCCTCGTCTCTTACAGTTGGTGCCTTCACTGTCTCTTTATACAAGTTCAAGAAGAAAACTGAAAGAGGCAGCGTGGCTAATAGTAGTTTTGAACTCTCGGCTGAGCACAATTCCATTGTCAGAGAACCTTGTCTGTTTCCTGCTCACTTTCCTCTCTCTTCATCTGGATCAAAGTCTCCTGAAAGAGGAAACACATAGTGGGGACCATTGAAGCATTTCTTCCTAGAGAGAGCTTAGGAGAACAGTCTGTAAACATCTCTTTCTCTGGAAACTTTTGCCTATTTAGCTGGACCAGAGGCCTTTGCTTAAGGGCACACAATTAAACATACTGTAGAGCTTTCAGCTGGGAAGAAATAGCCTTTCCAGATCTGTCTCTTCCCACCCACAAGACACCGTTCCATATGCATAAGACTCTATATAACACGGTTCTGACATGCCCCCATCCCCTTTTTGGTTGGAACATAAAGATCAGTCTCCGAGTTATCATTTTACAAAGCAGAGGGGTGCCTTGTAACCAATTAAACACATAGAAAAGACAGAAAGTATGAACAGTTTATTCGCAGTTCAAATATGTGCAACCAAAAACTACAAGATACCTTTAATATACCTGTTCTTGGTTCGTATAGTCCGCTGCTTATTGCAGAATAATGCAGAGAGCCCAGCAATAGAAGCAACCCAGCAAATGTGCCGCTCACCATTTCCCAGCGGGGGCCTCTGCGGCTCTCAGCATGAGGCTCTGCCTCTCAATGATCTGAAAAGCCTGCCACAGACTGACTTTCTGCTGATACTGCAGCTTCTTATGCTCAGGATAAGCAATTCCTATACTGTTATTCTCACACAGATTGTAAAAAATGATTGATGTGAATTTGGCTCAACCTAGCTATCTGAACTAACTAACGAAATAGCATTTCTACCTGTGGAATTACAAAGTAATATTTAAATATTAGGTATTAACATTATTCTTTGAATGTTGCTAAAGATCATGTTATGTATTCCAGTTATATTGTGCCTACTGGCAATTAATAGCCTTGCTTCCCTTCATCACCACTAAAATAGAGGCTATACTAGTTATGTATACTCTTGTAAAAATGTGATATTGTGTAATAACAACAGACCATTACTTATTTCCATCCATGCCTCTTCTTAATTATTAAATTTTTTATGTACTCCTTGAGCTCTCTAATAAAATGTACCCTTTATTTCCAGTCCTCGTCTTCCATTTCTTTCCCCTCTCCATCCCCTCACTCTTGCTCTTTCTTCTTACTGTGTGAGGTCCTTTGCTAGAACCTAGATTGATTTTTTTCTCTATGATGAGTACATGTATTTTGCCAATAACATTAAATTGATCTATTACACATGCATTGACTTGACCTTGAAGTTATTCACGAGGGATCCGGGATGTCTTCAGTTACCTGGGAGGAAGATGGAGCAGGGAAGCAAAGAAACAATAATAAAGGATTTTCAGAGACATAATTCATTCTACTGGAATGTACATTTAGTCATTTGGCTTGGGGAACAGGAACCTAAGCTGAGTAAGAGTTGTTAAGAACAGCCAGGAGCTTGTGGGGATGGAGGAGCCAGCACCAAAGGCATTAGGTCAAAGGTAGCAAAGGGTGCTGCCATTACACCTCATCATCCTGAATGTCCTCAGCCTGGACACAGAGCCTCATTCACACCTTCTGGCAAGAAAGTATGTGAGTCACAGGAACCTTGAATACGGAACATAAACCATCATCAATGTGTTAGTCCATTTTCCATCTCTATAGCAAAATACTTGAGATGATAAACTTGTAAAGAGATGTGTTTTATCTTGGCCTATAATATTGGGAGGACCAGTCATTGGTGGACTGGTTCCATTGCTTTGGCAGGGCAGGACATCATGCTGGGAGGTGTAGTAGAACAAAAACACCCACAAGAAGTCAAAAGATGAAGGAAGGAGCCAAAGCCATTTCGGCTCTGCAGGGAATGGAAACTATCACAATACAAGGGGAAACCTCCTCAATTTTCATTTTCTTTAGAGTCCGAGGACGACCAGCCAGTGCACATCAGTAATGGTTAGTATTCATGGACAAGTTGCTTAGATTTCAAATTGTCTGGGAAATGGATAAGATACAACTCTTGGGTGTGTCTAGAGGAAATTAATTGAGGGGAAGACCCACTCTAAATGTGGATGGTACATCCATAGTCTAGAAGCCTGCACTGCATAAATGAGGAGACCAGAGCAGCACTTCCATGTCTCCTTCTCTCTTTCTTTCCCACCATGAAGTGAGCTCTGCCTTTCTCTGTCACCCCCTCCCCACCAAAGTGGATGGATGAAACGATGAGCTAGCATCAGTCCTCTCTGTTTCTGTCGTGTATCTGACCACATAACAGTAAAATAACTAATATATCTCTGTTAACCACTTTCCCAGTGCCTAGCATAGTCCCTGCCCATAGTTGATATACAATAGTTGGTTATGAAATGAGTGAATTACAAAACATCTACAGCAACTTTTTCAGTGATGAGAATAAACTTCAAAGGTTGGTTTTAAAAGTATCTCAAGGGAATGTTTGTGAACACTTAAAACTCTGGTCCTCTGACTGAGGGCAGTCTCAAAAAGGCAAAAGTAAGCATTTGGTTATAAGTAGAACCTTAATCAAGTATAACAGACCTATGTTTGAAAGTAAAAAAAAAAAAATGGATAAATTATTAGCCACAAAAGCGAGAGGCAGACGAGACTGTAGGGAGGGGAAGGTGACTAAACATGCTAATAGTGCCCAAAGGAACAAACATTTGGAATTGTGAATTTATTGATGGTGTCCAATGACCCCTGGTGATTTTTGTTTTCTTGTTCATCAGAGTTCTGCCAATCCAGGCACTTTTAGTTCTCAGTGATTGTCTTGTTCCCTGAAGTTTGAATTCTGCACCTGTAGGACAAACTTGAGAACTAGAGTGACACCCGGCTCACCTAAAAAGATGGCCTTTCCTCAGTATGCTAAGAAAATGGTGTCATGCTTTTTGTCAGTTTGACACTATCAAAATTGCCTCCATCAGACTGGCCTGTCTGTGTGTTTATGTGGCACTTTCTTAATTGCTAAATGATTTATGAAGGCCTAGTCCACTATAAGCCATTCCATCCTTGGGCAGATGGGCCTGGGCTATTTAAAAAAAAAAAGTGGCTGAGCAAGTCAGTGAGAAGCACTCTTTCATGGCCTCTGATTCAGTTCCTGCCTCCAGATTCCTATCTTCAGATCCTGCCTTGCTTTCCTTTGCTGATAGACTATAAGGTGTAAACTCTTTCCTCTTTCACATTGCTCTGGTCAAAACGTTATCACAGCAACAGGGGAAAAACTAGAACTGCTAGGATATCACACCTCCCTGGCTAATCACTAGCTCTGCCACAATGGAGCCAGCCTTCACACGCCATGGAAAATAGTCATTTTTTAGATAAGTGACTTCTCTGTCTCATCTTGTGCTTTTCTCACTATTACTTGTCTTTCAAGAAATAAAAAGAGTCAACGTTGCTTGACAATCACTCATTCATCACGAACACAGAAAACACTTGGGATCTCCAGAAATGTACTATCTCTCTCTCTCTCTCTCTCTCTTTCTCTCTCTCTCTCTCTCTCTCTCTCTCTCTCTCTCTCTCTCTCTCTCTCTCTGTGTGTGTGTGTGTGTGTGTGTGTGTCACAGGGGACTGATCCCAGGGTCTCACATATTTTACCCAAGTTCTCTGCAATATGCTATACCCCTTAACACAGGAATGTTTTTACATTCTGGATTTCTCTACAGAACTAGAAGTAGATTTAAAAAACAAACAATCAAACAAACAAACAAACCTACTACAATTTGTATATATCACTGTGGTTCCCTATTTTGATCAGCCCCTGTCTCTGGAAAGTTTTGTTAAGCCAGTGTTTGTCACAAATCTTTTAAGATCCAGGGCCTTTTACTGTTTGTTTCTGTCTTTTTGATGAGTCACCAATTGCAACCAAATTACCAACCTCATCTTGCCTCTGGATCATATGACGTCAGAGAATACCACTTCTTCAAGGACACTCTTCATCACTAGACACATTGACACATCAATATTCTGCCTCTCTCCCTGTCCCACCAGTGGCTCCTTCACTCGTTCTAATGGTTTCTTCTAAGGCTAACCAGAGCTTCACTCTTCAAGTCTCTGCTACCAATGCTCAACCTTACCAAGTAGTCTCAGATTGGCATTCTGAACCTTTTGCCTGTGACTCCAGTACAGGCAGGCATGGTATCCCTGTGCTTGAGAACCACACAAAACTCCTGGACCTTATGTGCTAACAACCTATTGTTGTCTCCAGCAAACCACAGAAAAGCATCTGTACTATAAGTTTCAGGTAAATGAAGGCATAAATAAAAACAGCCTAAACAGACATCGCAATTACTAACTCAAACCCAGAAAGAACTTCAGAAGTCCAGCTAATTTATTTTTAGTTTGGTGTGTGGTTTGGTTTTAGTTTGAGACACAGTCTCTATGTAGCACACTCTAGCTTTGAAATAATGTGTAACCCAGACCGCCTTAAATCTCCATTTCTGGGAGCTAGAAAGGTGGCTCAGTGGTTAAGGGTACTTGATGCTCTTGCAGAAGACCCAAATTTAATTCCAAATACTCACACAATGGCTTTCAACCATCTGCAACTCCAGTTCCAGTGGATCCAATATCCTCCTCCAGCCTCCACAGGCACCAGGCACATCCATGGTGAACAAACATATATTCAGGTAACACACACACACACACACACACACACACACACACACACACACACACACGGAATAAGATTAAAAAAAAAAACACCTTTTTTAAATTTTTTTATTTTTTAATTTAATTTAATTAGCCTCCCAAGTGCTGAAGTGTGGGCACACACTCTCAAGACTTAGCTTTGCTTTCTCTCCCTGAGTTCTGTCCTCCTTTCATGGGCTGCATTAAGCACCAGGCCCACTTTGCCACGGTGGCTTCATCTGTTAGTGCTGCAATATTACAATTCTCAGATTAATTAATAACTTGTAGAAAATTATTTCTCCCAGCTCTGGAGTCTGGAAAGTAAGATGAGCCTGTTCTCAACTAAGGTTTGCAACAGCCTTGCAGGGTAAAGCAGCAAAGGGAACATTCCCTTGGGAGCTTCCTGTAAGAGCACTGACTTCTCCTAATCCTGAGCCTTCATGTCCCACACACCTCTTAGTTCTGTAGTGCTGCATACTGAATTTCAGTACAAAGTTTGAGGACTACAATCACCCAACTCATAGCACACAGTAACAAAATGGAAACAATAGTTCTAAAACCCAAATGCAAATCTTAGCTTACCCTTTTTACTATGCTGCTTCTGACTACTTAGAGAAAGCGCCCATCTCCATATTGTTACTGCAAGCAAAGCAATGTTAGGAGCTTCTGGTTTGGGAATGACTGCAAGCTCATTCCTGAATTGGTTACTATGGCAATTCACAAAAAGAACTGACTCAACTACCATAATTAGCTTAGGCCAAGCAAAGCTCTTCTCAAGAGCAAGAATTGTGGTCCATCGCCCCATGAGTGTGTTTGCTACACAGTGTGTGTCTGTGTGTGTGTGTGGGGGGGGGGGGGATGTTGAGGGAAGGTAACCATTTTTAACTAGATACTGTCTGTTTAGGTCATATAACTAAGTTTCCCAAACAGCTGAGATTTTTCCTATTGTACATTACTGGTTTCAGTTATGTAGAATGTAGATCTAAAATATATTTGTGTACCTCTGACAGAAGTATTCCACACTAAATTTAATCATTTACTGATGATTAAGGACATCAAGATGTAAATTTACTGTTGAACCAGTTACAATAAGTGACTGACTGATCCCAGGAGTCATGATCCAAGGTTGGGTGCACTACAAACTGAACCTATTTTTATGGCTTCTTTCCCTCTCGTTCTATAAATTGCTACTTCTAGTCTACAATGGGACTGGAGGCACATAAGGGAGTGTTTCAACTGCATACAAAAGTAAAACTAAAAGTGCCTAGAGGAAACCATGTCCAAATGCAAACAAGCTTCTGGGCAGGACACTAACTCCCTCTAACCTTCTCTTTCTTCTTCTTCTTCTTCTTCTTCTTCTTCTTCTTCTTCTTCTTCTT
>JANHMN010000001.1:131782889-131825519 GCA_030674055.1 Rhabdomys pumilio | reverse complement strand
TCTCCCTCTCCCTCTCCCTCTCCCTCTCCCTCTCCCTCTCCCTCTCCTCCTCCTCCTTCTCCTTCTTCTCCTTCTCCTTCCTCTTTTATAAATAAGACTAATTTTATGATCACACATAGAAAACGTCAAACCAAATTGAAGTAAATAGAATTTGAACAACACCCCCAAGTTTCTTAAGTGGAAAGGAACCCCAGCTGTGGATCCTTGCATTGTAAAGCAGCTCATTCTGTACTGAACTCTTGGTTGCCTCTTATGAATTTCTCACTTGAGTAAAGTTCATAGAAAAGTCAGGCATCTACTAACGGCGAGGTCTTTCCAGGGACCCTTGACCTGGCATGCAACCACCATGCAAAGTCTGGCCTTCCTTCTCAAAGACAGGAAAAATCCATCTTGTCTGTTTCCCAAGACAGAGCAGGTGATTAGACACCCAGGAACAATAAACCAATGACAGATAATATAAGGGGACCTGTTAATAAGGAATCTCCTTCTGGAGTAGAAAATACATGAAGATCAAAGTTCCACATAAGAGCTTGATTTGGTGAGCATAGAATTAAAATGAGCTATAAAGTTTATCAGTTTTAAATAGCTCAGGGCATATGTTCTTCAATATACTCATTCCTGACTGCTAAAGTCTCTTGCTACTAAAGCAATAGTGACCTGTCAGACATCAAACATTGTCACAATTAGTCGCCATTTTCATTACCAAAATATCTCATTTATAATAACGCATTATTTCTTTGGATAGAGATGAACATTATTATTGTTCTTTTTTAATATATATATATATATATATATACATATATATATATATATGTTTTTAATTGAAATAAAATGACATCACTCTCCCTTCCTTTTCTCCCTCCAGCCTCTCTCTGTACTCTCCCTCTAATCCCTCTCATGTCTCCCTACACACTCTCAAGTTGAGGGCTTCTTTTCTTGATTATTATTACGTGTGTGTGTGTGTGTGTGTGTGTGTGTGTGTGTGTGACACACTCATAAATTATATTGTTCTTGACATTACTTTCCCATTTGTCTGTATAAGCAGAACATGAGTTCAGACAGTTTTCACAATCCAGGTCTATTTCACGGTTATTTTTCATTCTACATAAAGAACTCAACTCCTGAAAGGTTAAACAGCAAAACTAAACTCATCGTCTTCCTATAACTTCTCAACCCAGCAAATCAGTTCCCTGACCTATTTTATCCTTTGTTGCTGTTTATCTTTTCTCTCCTGTCTTGTGGGACAGGCCAACCCTTCCTTCCTTCCTTCCTTCCTTCCTTCCTTCCTTCCTTCCTTCCTTCTTTTTAGGCTTTCTTCGTGTCCATTTTCTTTCCATTTCTACTGCTCACGCCTCTTTATCTCAAACTGAAGTCTTGCAATTGTTCAATTGTTTACTGCTCTAGTGTTAACCTGGGAGAGTGGGGCCTAAAAGTGAGGTGGACTAAAGTCTCATACAATCGCCAACTTTACTGAGAGCGTCAGGTAATTTATACTCTCAGGGTTAAGAAGACTCACACAAATAAGTAGTTCAATCACAAAGACAAGCTGTACATGGCAAAAACATTTTTTCATAAGGCCATGTGAATCACAACTGCTGAAATGAACTCCTATTTGCTACCTCTCGGAGGGACATGAAAGTCCATTCCAAGAACAATTTCATGTTTTTGAAGACACTGAAGTCACAAGACTGTTGTCTTGTTTTCTTGGAGTTTTCTCACAAACACTCAGAATTCTTATACAACTCCATTCTTGGACTGGGTTCCAGTATCTTGTAACTGATTTCCCTGTCTTCTGTCTCCCCCTTCTCCTCCCTTCTGCACAGTTGCTCTTGCAATTTTCTAGAAATGTTTTCATTTAAAACATTCAAAGGCTCCTTTCATTACACTTACAGTTAAGTGCAAGTACTTTGGAACAGAACTCAAAGCTTTCCCAGTGCTAATATTTGTGCGAAATTTTCTCTGTGCTTTTAGTAACATTTCAGCATGGATTCTATCTTAGTCTTCATGGGTAACTAAAAACTAATTTTAAAATTAAATAAATTTTTTTTTATGTTTTATAATGTCTGCCCATGGGAAGAACTCTTAGAAACTGATAGCAGTAGGTACAAACGTTGACTCTCACTTTAACATGTTTCTGTTTTTTATCTCTGCATATGTCTTCATTGACACCCAACCCTATATCTCATTGGCATCTACTCATACAGCAGCAGTTGCTTACAGATGACCATGGCTTTAGATATGGTTTTGAAGGAAATTGAAAAGTATAGGTCCTAATCCAATGACAACATCATACAGGCATAATATACTTCATATTTATAGGGACTCGGACTCGTATTGGGAAGTAAATGTCTCTAGTTGTATTTCTTGATAGAAATCCTGACTATTCTTTATGCAAGGCTCTGACCCTGAAAGATATGATATGAATAGGCAGATTTAACCACATAGCATTAAGGCCATGAGCTAATTTTTGCAATAAAGAGAATCTACTGACTCATGTTAACTCAAAACCTAGTTAATTCCTAGTGAACAAACATTGTCAGCAGATGGGCCTTCACAGTCTAGCTCTGTATTTCTCTGTACTTCATTCCCAGCAGATTCGTTCTACACAGAAGCAAAGATGATCACGAGGAACCTCAGATGTAGCAAACCCAGGAAAAGGACCAACTTATGAACCAAGGATGGATTCTCATTAGTCCAGTTCAAGTTACAGAGCCAATCACTGTGGATGAGGTGAAAGTATGATATTTGACTGTCCAGCCACGTCTCATGTATTCCTTCACCCTTTTGAAGCTAGACGCTGATGCCTCCATGACACCATATTCTTCTGGATCCGTCTAAGAGAAACTACTACAGGTGAGAAAAGAAAGATAGACAGTACAGGATGCTATTTATAAGTATTTGTCCACCGAACTCAAGTGTGAAACAAAGTATCAATAAATTATGTCAACCTACATATGTCTCTTCATTATTGGTAAATACATACTAAGTTCTTAGTTTAGAGAATGATAAAAGATTAATGACTTTCTTGTAAGGCTGTGAAGTTAAAGTTTGTTCGAAGCAGCTGCCTGTGCTACAAAAGCATGCACAGACAAGGTTAATCAAACACAGGAAGTCTCTGTACACTGCTTCAAATCTATCAGAGTGTCAGTTTATCGTTTAGGAAAAATTGAATATTTAATCTTTACAACCACTCAAAATAAATCTTTATACGTGTTAGCTGTCTATTGTGGCTGAAGGGAGCTTTAGGCTGAATTATTTAACCACAAAGATGCTCAGCACTGGACCACTACATTAAATGGGAGAGTTGCTGGCCTAGGCCAAGAAAGCTGCAGCATTTCAGTCAAGGCTGCTTCTGATAGGAGTCAGTGCGTGGCTCACAGCAAACGTGGAGGGAGCACAGAGACCCAGGAGCTAATAAGGAACATTAGTCATCACAGCTAGGAAATTTGCAACCATGATGTACACCTTCTGACACAATGCCTGAGGGAGGAAGGAAGGAGTCTGCAAACACGACCCCTGCCAGTCCATCCATCCCTCACTTGTATTTGCAAGATGCAGGTAAAAGTCCTAAGGTCAAGGCCTTCCCAAACCTCTGATTTTATTAGGCTTCCCCTGCTTTTCCTTTCTTTAACCTCTTGTACCTAGAGAGCTCAATTAGTTCCTAAGCACGCCCTTTTTTTTTCCTATTAGGCCCCCACTCCTCATTATCTTCAGGAATGTATCCTCAGCAAATACAGCTCTAAAACGAAGCTGAGAGGAGCAGCCCATTTGCACAGGAGTAATGATTAAGTCCCCTGCACTTTCATTTGCATAATCCCTTTTCCTTCCTGCTTCATAACGGTCTTTGATATTTTTTTTCTCCAAATGGCATGGGTTGGGAAAACGAATTAAGCAAGCATCAAAGTTCTGGTTCCTGTGTTCTCAGCTATTACATTAATCTTTAAGATTTTCTCTCCCATTTATTAAAAATCAGTGACTCATCCAACTTTACACACAAATCCATATCAAAGTTAATTAGAATTTCCTTAGTCTGTTTGTCTTTTCCTTTATTAATTCCTGGAAGCGTGAAGCAAGACTGTGAGTATGCTTATGGAAGAAAGAAATAGAGAAGTCAGCAGGCACAGCTGTCAGTCAACAACCAGCAGCATTTAGAACTGGGCCCAAGTCCGCTAGACTGAAGAGGGAGGAGCAGCCCAGAGGGTCTGAAATTGAGGTTAGTTAATCTTGGTCCCAACCTCAAAGACAGGGGCTAGACAGGAGGTAGAGGTTAGAAGCAAACAATGGAGAATATACCCCTGTGTGCTTTTCTCCTTATCCACGATCAGAAAAACAACCAGTTCTTTCTGTCAATTGACTTCCTCCTTCCTTTAAGAGGGTTGGGTTTGGGGAGTCTGTGCGTGCTTGCATGTGTACATGTGTGTGTGTGTGTTTATGTGTGAGTGTGTGTGTGTTTATGTGTGAGTGTGCGTGCGCATGCACGTGCACGCGCACACATGTGCTCATCCAAGTACCTTTGCAAAATTTCAACTGAAAGCAGAAAACAAGTGTAGGAAACAAAGTGGATCTAGACTGGAAGGAAGGAAGTCAGCAGGACAGAGCAAGCCTGGTCAAAAGCTAAACAAAGTACACTGGAAAGGCAGGGCTGGGTTCTGCGCTTGCAGCAAAGAATTGAGAGCCACTGCTCCAGTACCAGGGTTTTATTGCATATTGATTTTGCTTTAGGAGGTTTGTGTGGAAATCACATAAAACAAACTGAAAAGTAATTTTCTTCCCAAACTGCTCTTGAAACATGTTGGGGACTCTTTCAATGTATTTTCTTATTTAAAAATACCACTTGCATTCACCACGCTCGAGTCGAAAGGAAACCCAAAAGAAAAGGTAAGAAACACAAGCTTAAGTCACGCACAGACAAAACAAGTTGGAGTTCATTTATTTTACATTCATACAAAAATAAAGTTGTGTAATCACATACTGTGTGGAAGGTAGCCATTTGGAGCTCAGGGAATCGGGGAACCTCAAAAGGTAATCAGGGAACCTCAAAAGGTAATATATAGGGTTTATCCTGGACTGGAGAGCTGACATGGGCATGCCAGATCTCTGCAAAGCATTTTCCAACTCAAATTCTGGGAGCACCCTCTAATTCAGGGGTCACAGATTCTCCTCTAAATATATGCCCCCACCTCCAGCTCAGCAATGGCCCTGCTGCTACCATGGGACCAACAATGGGCATCCTGTTTGGTAGTGTTCAGGTCTTCATACCAGTCTTGGGGAGCAGGTAGAATAGAACCTTCTCCCTCTGCTTTGGCCCATCAGTTCTCAGCCCCTTGCCAGATGACTCAGAACAACTCTAATGTGTTGTATCACTCAGTTCAGTTCTGCAGCTGGCCCCTTTCTCAGGGTCCAACCAGCCTGCAACATGCAGAGGAATTCTGAGCTTTAGGCATTTATAAATCCATGTCACTTCCAGATTACCTTTCCTGCTTCCTGTAGGTAAATAAAAATGTGATGTCATAGTTTGCTGCCATCATGCCTACCTGCTACTGTGAACCCACCCCCACTCCCCCCGTAGAATCATAAGGTAAAAAAAACTTTCTTCCAGAAGTTGTACTTGGTCATGGGATTTTGTTACGACAACACTTACACTTCATGATTTACACAGCTGAGCCCATGCTTGTGGAGGTCTAATCACACTTCCATCCCTGAAACTTATGCCTTTTGAGATACTCAGCATCCTTCCTCCTGCATCCATTGATACCTGTTTCCCAGTCACTACAATTAGCTTCACTATCCCTTCTCCTGCCTCTTTACAGCTGACCTTAAGGAATTACTTTAGCTTTGTAGTGCAATAATAATTTTGTAGATTCCAGTGAGCTATTTTATTCAATATGTGTACTGGGCAGGGTTCTCTAAAAGAGCACACACATACATTATAAACAAAGATTCACTACATTGTCTCACAAGATACATACTGGGTAATCCAAATATGGCCATCTTTAGACTGGAGAGGCTGAGAAGCAGATATCACCTCTGTCCATGCATCTGGATTCCTTCGCTATGCCAATCTGGTGCTGCAGAAGATTCCTGGAGTTTTGTTGGAATCTGAAGAAGCTGGAGTCTGGTGTCTGTGACTGATGACAACAGCAGGAGTGGTGGTGGCAGTGACAGACACTGAAATACTCACCCCTCTCTTAGCTTGTGTACTCAGGAGCACCAGGAGTGTAAAGTGGCCAGAGGGAAGTCTTATCTCCCATGTAATGGGATGTTGTCATGCTTCCTGGCACCTGAACTCCCTACCAGCAGAGCATAGGCTCCTTGACAAGAGAATTTATTAGCCTAGATAGTAACTGCAAACACTTACTAGTACTTAGAATAGTCCAGGTATACCTAAACTTACCTGTGGGGCAAAAGACAGTGAAAGGATAGCTTAGTTTCTGGTCGAGCACTGGCTAGAGATGGCTGGAGACCCAACAGGTATCCCTGCAAGGAACGACATGCATTTTGCCCTGCTCCCATACTCCAGGCTCCTGACACTTGGCTGAAGACCTCCATTGATCAGTACCTTTCAGTCAAGTAGGGCAACACTGCTACCAACCCCTCCACAGGTAGAGGGCGTGACTACATTCCCAGAGCCTCAAGAGATCTCCATAGTAATGAGGTACTTAAAGATCAGAGGGTGTGGCCAATTAAGCATTCCTTCCCAGACCCTCCTCCTTACAAACAGTATTTAACCTCAAGCCCACCCTAAGGACATGGGGTACAGGGTACAGCTATATCTACTTTCCAACATGACAATAAACCTTTTAAAACCATGCACTTCCTCGTGTCATTGGGGTCCCGCTATGGAGAACCATAGAGGGGTCTAGGCCTGAAGTCCCACGGGGACAGAGCTCCTGGGTTGGGGGTCTTCGAGCCAAAGCAGCTGACAGGGAGATCAGTGGTCCCTGATCAGAGTGAAGGCTAGGGGATTGCCGCCATCTTGCCCTTGAGTTGAAGGCTGTAGCTAAAGGTCAGAGGGAAGAAGCTGGCCAGTAACACTTGGAAGGTGTGTATGTGTGTGTGTGGGGGGGTGCGGTTAGTCTTTTGAACTAGGCAGGAGTTAGACTGTAGCTAAGTGTCAAAGAGGAGAAGCTGGCCAGGAACACACTTGGAGAGAAAGAGAAGGAGGGGAACAGAGAGACGCCTAGTCTTTTGAACTAGGCCGGGAGTTACTCACTGTCTTTGAGTGGTTCTTTGTGGGCACCAGCAGGGGTACTCTTGGAACTGGCTTTGTCCGCATCCTCCACAAGCTATGAGTTTGTAACTCTCTCATGGGTGTGGGTCTTCTTGGGCTGAGTTGTGGATCCTGCATGTCTGCCACCCTAGGTGGCTGGAACCAAGGCTCCAGGGAGCAGAAGTGTCAGAATTTGACTGAGTTCACTCCACATGGTGCCAGGTGGATGGTGGGTTATGAGAAGCCGATGGACTCTGCCCAGGTGTGAAGAGGTCTCAGCCTGAAGCCCCTCGGGGGCACAGTTCCTGAGTTGGAGGTCTCTGGGCCAAAGCGGCTAGATGGAGACTGGCTGGTGTCTGTCCTTGGGCTCCCAGACAACACTGGGAGCCATGGAAGAACTGAGATGTGGGGACATATGGGCTGGACCGGCCCACAGCCAAGAGGGGCGAGCGGGTAGAAACTCTTGGTCACACTGTGACTTGCTTGGCTGGGTCAAGGCTGGCTCGGCTAGCTTGCTTGAGTTGGCAGGCCTCCATGGCAGGAATTTAGAGAGGTCCTCCTCGGGAAATTAGGTGGTAGGTGTCGGCTGGGTAGTCAAAAGCCCCCTCCACGATTCTCCACAGTGGTCCCCAAAGATGAAAGGAAGTCCATGATTTTAAAAGGTTTATTGTCGTGGCGGAAAGTAGATATAGCTGTACCCCATACCCTGCGTCCTCAGGGTGGGCCTGAGGTTAAATACCATTTCGCCCTCTGGCCTTTAGTTATTTCATTAATATGGAGATCTCTTGAGGCTCTGCAGCCCGTAGTCACATCCTCTACCTGTGCAACCTGTGCTGCGTGTCCTAAGGCCACAAACCTTTCTTTGGGAGGGGCTGTGGATAAGTGAAAGGAACCAGGGCCCAGGAGCAAGGCCAAACACCTACCGCGCCATTAGGGTATTATCAGGATTCAAGGCCTGTGCTGAACCAGGCACCCAGCTGCCTCTCACAGCCCACCACCCCACACTTAACCAAGGAAACTATGTTGTCAGTCCCTTTCAATGTAAAGATTAAGCTTGTGTGGCCTCCTGATGTCAGCCTGAGGCTTTCCATGAAAGACTTCTTTCTGTCCCACAATCAGCCAGGGTGCCAGCTCCACCTTCCCAGCCGGGGATCTATGCAGTGTGAGGTTGATCCCTAGGTCCCCTCACATTCTAAGCAACACTAGATTGTTAGATAAAGCTTTAGTGTCCTCCGGTAACATGCCAATTCACATTTTAAGGTGTTATACTGGAAATTTAAAAGAAGGGGAGAAAATAGTTGAGCCCTTCACTGTAGTCCGCCTTTACTATTTACATTGTGTGAGTGTTTCTTTCTCTACCTTCACGATTGGTTTGAAACAAACCACAGACGTCTTGCTATTGCATACATAAATACTTCAATGTAGTTGCTGGTTACAAGTATATTCTTTTTGTTACTCCTTTTTATTCCCCTAGATGGCATGATGTAAAGCTTCACCAGTAGAGGGCAGCAGGGAGACTGTTGGAGGGAGGGACACTAGTACAACTGCTTGTTCCTTGGTTGGAAAGCAACTACTGCTCAGGAGACACTAGATAGTGCTCACCTCCTAGGGAGTGTCGCCAACACTCCAAAGGTTGGTCCCCTCAGGTCTAGCTCAGCTGGTTTCCCAATGTGTCTTACACATACCCAGCTGGTGTCTTCCAGGCTGCCAGCAATCAGCGGCTGAGCCCCAAGCCTGAACCACCTCAATGAACTTCTCTGCCCATTAGCAGACCATAGCACACTCCTCCAGGAGATCTGGACTCAACTCTGGGACCAAGAAAGGGCATCTCTTGGCTGGAGAGG
This sequence comes from Rhabdomys pumilio, assembly GCA_030674055.1. Classification (NCBI taxonomy): domain Eukaryota; kingdom Metazoa; phylum Chordata; class Mammalia; order Rodentia; family Muridae; genus Rhabdomys; species Rhabdomys pumilio. The sequence goes on along the minus strand of JANHMN010000001.1, from coordinate 131,816,465 downwards.
TGGCTCAGAGGTTAGGAGCTTTTGCTCCTCTTCCAGAGGACACAAGCTCTGTTCCCAGCACCAGCTGCCTATGATTCCAGCTCTAGGAACCTGACATGCTGCATTCACACACAGGCATACCTATACACATGAGTAAAAATAAAATTTTTGTATTTGAAAAGAAAAAGGGCCTTCAAAAGAGAGAGGGCTCCTCAAAAGAGAGAAGGCTCTTCTGGACTAATTCCTTCCTTAGCTGTTACACTTCCATTTTAGAGGAAGTCCAACCCTTCCACCTCCTATTTCACTAGTCTCTGCTTGCTTGTTGTTCATTAATATTAATGCTCTCTTGTTAATTAGTGAAGCTTGACTTTGAATTTCCCTGCTGAAAGCACAGTGGTAACTATCAGTAGTACCTTACTAATACAGACAGGAGGCCCGAGGGTTCTCTTACTTTCTCATCTTTCTCAGCACATCAGTGAATCTCAGCCCCCATCCCTCACCTCAGTGTCTGCTGCAGAGATTGAAATATACACTTACAACCAACCCAAACTTCAAAACAACACTGCACTCTTCATTTTAATATCCTGCTTCATTTAATATTCTGCTCCTTCATTTTAATATCCCCACCACGCATAGTGACACTGCTTGAAAGGGATCTGCTATTTTGGGGTATGTGTTCTCCCCCACCTTCCCCCTATTTTTCAGTTCTCAATGTTTCTATTGAGATATTCTCATGCACAGACTCTTCAGTAACATCCAGTCTACTAAAAGGTTTACCTAGTCAAGGGATGGGGGCAGATATGATCAAAGCACACTATAAGAAATCCTCCAAGAATTAATAAAAGAGGCTAACTCAAAGTATTCCTTTTTTCACATTATTTATGGTTTTTAAAATGTATTGCTGTTTCTCTACCATTGTCCATCCATAGTCCTGTACATTACCCACTTTATTTGTGAGAGTGCTTAGGAGATTTATCATGGTTGTTTTAAATTATCTGATAAAGCCATCATCCCTGCTATATCAGATGGTTCTGATGCATGGTGTCTTTAAAGACTGTGTGTGTCTGTGTGTGTCTGCGTGTGTGTGTGTGTGTGTGTGTGTGTGTGTGTGTGTGTGTGCTTCACCTTTTAATACACCTTATATTTTCATAATAGCCAGTCACAGTGCACGATAGAAAGAACTTCTACAAACAATCACACAGTAACATAGTAAAATAGTATGAAGGTATCGGCAAAGTTTGGGAACTGTCTTATAGTCCTGTGATTGGATCTCCATCTCCCAGTGAGCCTTTGTCCTGGACCAGAACTTCACATGTATTTCTTAACTTTTCTGGCCTCATTAAGATGGTACAAGATTGCTGGCTAGCATGAAGTTGTGCATTTTCCTTCCTTAAGTGGTACACTGATTAAATTGTTTCTTCTAAATGAAATAATTTAATCATTCAAAATGATCTGAAAATAAAACTCAGAAAGATCTGGGAGATCCTAGTGTGTGGCTTCTTGTTTTTATCTCAGATTTCTTTAGGCTGAACCTCCAGCGTTTCATTGATTACTGAGCAGATTTTCCCCTGCTGGGCATTAGTTTCCACAGTTGTCTGTTCCTGGGTTTCCACTCCGGTGTGATTTTCTGTATTTGCCTCTCACACCAACTTCAGGGACAATGACTTGCCCTCTGACCTTATTGCTCCTAGTGTTCTAGGAATTGCCTTTTCAGTTTATTCAGCTTTGTGTTCCCTGTTCTGATACAGTGGCAACTCGTACACGTCTCAACTCTAAGTAGTCATCATACTTTATTGCCTAGGGATTATACAAGAAAAAGACTGTCCATGCTCAATTCAGACGCACACTCTCCATGGTGGAATGAATTCATGGTTGCAGAACCCACAGATATGAAAGCTGTGTCTATGGAAGCCCCGCCCTACTATGTGCTGAATTGCCAATTTAGTCCACTTAAGAAGTTCCTAATCAACCTTTCCAAAGTGGCTTTAGAAGACATTGGTAATCATTTTTTAGATTAGTTCATTAGAGACCAAAAAATAGTAAAGTTTTGATATTCTCATTTCTCATTTAGTGGAATTAGTGGTAAAGAAGAAAACTTGTATATCAAAAGTTTTGAGCTCATGAGAGGAAGTATAAGCACCCTTTGTTTTTCAGAACAATGTCTTAGCATCCTGCCAAATATATCCATGGTTTTTAAATTCATAGATTTTGCACGTGAATTTCAATTTATTGTAATTATCTTAATATATATTTTCCATTTTTGTCAACAAATAAGCTCTTTGAATGCCCTCAAGTCCTTTTGAAATGAACCACTATTCATTAAAAGATTTCTTTCTTTCAGGTCCAACAAGTTGTTTCAAGCTATTCTCTGAACTTATTGCATATCTCCAAGATATCCTTATTTCTTAACAGGAAATGGCATTTAGAAACTATAATTGTGGTTCTAGGGGCTCATTACTACACAGACAAGGACTAGAAAATGGGTCTTTTCAAAGAACATGCATCATGATTCCATAGTGATACTTCCCAAGAAAACTGTCCACCTGATTACAACTTACAGACTACTTAGCATCTTTTTGATAGAATGTTTTCTGAATTCCTGACAGTAACAAAAACTGCATTTTACGGGTTTCTGAATACTTACTAATATGAATGTTGCTTATTTTCACCTTGATGCATCCCTACTAAGAATGCTTAGACAAATACTTATTTTTATAATACTTTAAATGATTTCTATTTTAAGAGGCTAACATAGATAGCTTCATTTGTTTTATATTCACAGTGATTCTATATTTTTTGTCTTCATTTAGGATGTGTGGAAACAAAACATTAACGTAGTTCCAGTTCCAACCCTTTGTAGAAAGCAGTCTAGCATTGACTTTCTCTGTAATAAATCATTGCGGGGGCTGGATAGCTGTTGAGAGCATTGCCTGCTCTTCTGGAGGTCCTGAGTTCAATGCCCAGTAAGGACACGATGGCTCATAACCATCTGTAGTGTGATCTGATGCCCTCTTCTGGCATGCAGGTGTATATGGAGATAGACCACTCATATACATAAAATAAGTAAATCTTTTAAAAGGAAAAAAAAACATAGTTAGTTTCCTATTAACTTGTCATCTTTCATTTTGTGGGACTGGAATTGAACCCGGGGCCTCATTAATGCTCAGCAATCACTCAGCCAGTTCTAATTTTTTTTCCAAATAAAATGAAAATGCATACATAGCAGTATTTTCTTTTTTTTTTTTTTAAAGGGGCAGCATACTATACACTGTTCTGTACTGGTTTTGGCTTTTGGGTTGTTTTCACATCCTGCAGATCACTCCATGGAAACCACCCACATGCAGTGGCAAATCCACTAAATAGATACTCTGTGCTTTTTGAACCATTCCTGAAGAGCACCTATTTCCAGCCTCTAATATAGGTGAACATGTCTTGTCATGTTCTTGCCATTGGCTCTTGTTTTCTCTTAGCCTTCACCATGCATACCACACTACTTCAAAACGCAGCGGTGCAAATCAGCTTGGATGAGCTTAAGATTCTCCAGGTCAGCTATTCTGGCTGGACCAGCCATATCTTTCTCTTGTTCTCACCCTTGGGACTCAAGATGGTTGGCAACTCAACTACATCTGGATAAACTATGTATTCATCATTTCTGCTAGTTGGCAGGCTGTCACTGATGTTTCTCAAATGGCCTTTCATCCCCCGGTAAATTAGTAGTATTCATGTTGGAAATCACAGGGCTCTAAGAATCAAGCAAGCACTGTATACAAGTACTTTTCAGTCTTTGGTGGGTGTTTATCACTTTGGTCAAAAAAGTCACCTCAGCAAGAAGTCAATGCAGAAGGTGGACTGTCAAGAAGGTGTAGTGAGGATTTTGGTTTCTTTAAAAACTCAGGCATGTGAATATGTTTTTGTTTTAATCCCAGGTGTGGAATAAGAGGCTGCTTCACAGCAGGTGACTATGATTTGCCTCATGCCCTAGCAGGGGCAAGTTTTACCAGCTGTAGACAGTTTAATTCTAGGGACTCTGGAGAAGGTACAAACAGAAGAGTCTTGAGAGGGGCTGTAGCAGCTGCTGGCCTCCCTGCTGCTGCTAGTTGCCAGCAGTTGTGGTTTGGAGATATCTTGAGTACGAAGACTGAACTTGCCCCTAAGAGCCTGACACCCTTAATCAAACAGAAAGTAGTCTAAGATCTATGCCTTTTTTCTTCTTACCTTCTTTTTCTCCTGTCTAGTGTTGGAGGGTTGGAAGGGTGGTAGAGTGGTAGGTATAAAAGCCCAATAAAAGAGTCAAAAAAAAAAAAAAACTTCAAGAAGGAATGGTTTAGCTGGGCGGTGGTGGTGCACGCCTTTAATCCCAACACTTGGGAGGCAGAGGCAGGCAGATTTCTGAGTTCGAGGCCAGCCTGGTCTATAGAGTGAGTTCCAGGACAGCCAGGACTACACAGAGAAACCCTGTTTCGAAAAACAAAACAAAACAAAACAAACAAACAACCAAAAAAAAGGAATGGTTTAAGAGCCCTGCCCAAAGGCAAATTCAAGTGTAAACTATGAAAGAATCTACTCCTCAGTCACCAAGAAAGCATGCCAAACTTTCATAGATTTTTCTAAATGTGAATAGTAGTCCAGCAGTATTTTATGAATTAAGTTGGAAAGCTTTGTATATGCCTCTTATATACTTTTTACATGTAGGAACACTAGCACTTTTACAGTATAAAATAAAATATACTTCCTGGTTTTTCATTTGGTTTTAATTTGTATTATATAAATGTAGTCAAATGCATCAGTCTTTGTTTAATCCTTAGAGATTTTGAGCCACTTCTTCTCCAAACACTGGGGGAGTTTAAGGCTTTATTTTAAAGTTTGTGTGGGGGTTAGTGGGAATGGTGCTAGACTGATGCTCAAAGTTCATATTTCTCTTGTTGGTAGAATGTGCCACTTGGCTGTAGATCTGATTAGTCATATCTGTATTAATTGACATTTAAAGTATGATTAATCCCAAGTAAAATGTTAAAGTCTGTGCTTTGCTCTCCATCTTCCCCCGTCTATAGATTTTTATAACCAAGCACAATCCTATCTCTTCTGAATCCCTATCCAGTATGCCAGCAAGAACCTCAATGCATCAATATCACTCAGCAGTTAAAAGTACAGGGATTTTTTATGTGGAGTTTTGTCACTTCCTTCTTGTATGATCTTGGGCAAATTATTTTATCCTTTTATTGAAGACAGAAACATCCATCATAGGGTCATTTTATAAAATAGCACAACATAGGGAACTGGGTAGCATCAGACATGGCATACAATCAGTGCTCAATAAACTTGTCTATTAAAGGAGGGAATCCTAAGTACCCAAGTACTAAGAGTTTATGCAAATGAAAAATGTGATCAATGTAGAAACAGAACTGGAAGTGAAACTGTGTTGTATGTATGTAAGCACACATCTCTCTCTCTCTCTCTCACACACACACACACACACACACTCACTCACCACTGTCTTTGCTATGCAAGCCATGTGCATACTCTGTATGCCAACTGAATCCAACCTATCAGTGAGCACTATGAAAACAAAACAGCAGAGGGCATTTGGACTTGGCTTATACATAAAGTAACACAATAATAAAAAAAAAGCTTGTGGAGAAACAATTCTCAAAGAGCTGAGCACCTGTCCTGAAAACACTCAAGTTCAGGTAATGCTCTGCTCTCAACTTTCCACACCAGAGTTGGTGCTGTCATACTACAGGCTCCCAGAGGGTAGAATAATGGTGTGTCCCTTAAGCCACTCCTCCATCAGTCCCAGAACTGCAGGTCCTCTAGCTTAGTCTCTAGCTCAGCCCTGCCTACCTCTGCCCCACCCCCCAAAAAAACCCTGGGTTGCCAGGAAGAAATCTAAAACTTTAAATCCCTTTACACTGAAATAAACTTTTAACATTGAATGATGGCTAGTGGGGAACATTAGTTTCATATTGGGGTTTTTTTTTTTTTTTTGGATATTTTATTTACATTTCAGATGCCAATCCCTTTCCCCATTTCCCCTCCCCAGAAGATCCCTATCCCGTGCCCCCCCCCCCTTTTCCATTTGGCTTTTATACAATTTTTTTAAATGTTAATCAAGGGCTTTATAAGTATGGTAATGCTCAATCAGAAGTGTAACCTAATACCCAACCTAGTTATGTAAACTATCTTTGACTAGTGGAGACACATGAACTTCTGCCTCCATGTCCCCTCTCTCTTTCTCTCTCATTACTGAGCTTCTCATCTACTTCATCTTCTCTTCTCCTTACTCCATCTTTTCCTCTCGGTGCTCCTTTCCCCTTAGCTCCTCCTACATATTACCCTTCCTGTTAAAATAAAGCTTTTCTCTCAGAATACTACTAGAGCATAATTATTCCTATTTGTACCAGTGAGGTACAAGATAGTCTTAATACCCAGTCCATCCTTTTGTTGACTAGCCAGAACCTCTGCCGTCTCTCTTGACTAGAACACTTAGTTTTGAACCTGGCTTTTTCTTGGCTTTAGAATGAATGTCAGCTGAGAACCCTCCACTCAGATCTTTTCTCTCAAGGTAAATAGCCAGGATTGGCTATGAGTCTATAGGTCTTCAATGCCGTCAGAAATCCAGAATGACTAAATTAACTGAATTTATGGGAAGCAATAAGCATGCTTCTAAAACTTAGCCAATTGATAGAGACCGCTGAACACCTGGACAACCCCTATACTACTGAACGTTAGAGCATCAAATCTTCAGCCTTCTGGCCCAAACTCATCTGACAGACTTTAGTGCTGCAGAATTATTAAGGGCTGGTTACTCTGTCTAGGCAGATATAATCAGTCGACTGTTCTGCAAGTGTGTCCTTTTTTGGACAGTAATTTGTCTGTAGATGGAGAGAGGCGATTCTTGCCTGGTGGCTGTCTCACCACAACTGGAGTAACTCCAAGGATGCTCAATTTCTTCTTAGAATCCAAGACAGGAAGCTGTCAGGAGCAGACAGGTCTCTAATCAAAATGGACATTAATATAGAAATATTTGTGACGTCAATTCTATGGATTTCTGACGTTTTGAAATCCAACTATCCATGTAAGGTAACCTGGACTGTTGTCTGTTAACTCCTCTCAGCTATCTCTAAATAAAATATAGAAAACACCCTAACAATAAACTCAAAGTCATGAATTTGCTATAGTCTCTTAACTCACAGGCTAATCATCCCAAGTCAGTTAAAAAAGTTAAAGGACTGGGTCTAAGCCTTGTATTTCTAAATGTGTTATACAGGCACAATGCCCATGAGAGTATCAATATTCATTTCACTTTTATATCAATAAGAAGCTTATACCAATGAAAACCTTACACTTGAAATCCAAGTGAATTTTGTACCATTTAAGAAATTATAACTTCATCTTGATACTAAATTATACAGATTTCTACCAATAGGTTATGGCTATGCCATAAATCCTAGCTAATCCTCCCTATTCCAACAAAATCACTACTTTTCCCCAGAGAGACAGCCCCATATTAACCATCTTAGTCCCCAAGCCCGAGGAATAGGGGCACTGACTCTTCTTTAACTTCTTCAAGCTGATTACGGGCGTTGAGATATTAGAAGAGGGGTGGGGGGAAGAGTAAATTGATAAGCTTCTGACGCTGTGTCTTCACTGCATCCAGATGGAATTCCCAGACACTAGAGGTTTGAATAGGTCTGCTCATTTTGCTTGATGGGTAGATACACCAAGGCTGTGTCTGCTTCAGACCTCAGATCCAGGAGAGAGGCGGAAGGCTCATATTGTTTTAAGAAGCATGGCTGAAATTTCTAGTGAAGTGACAATATTTTGAATTTTGATGGGATTTTATGAGTGTGAGGCATTTGCTAAAAGCCACAAAATGCACCTAAAACAGGAGCATTTCGTTGTATATAAATTTACCCTAAAACTTGAATATTCCAATGAACAGCCATGTTGGAATATTCAAGAAAAAAATGTTTGAAATGGGTTTAGGTGGACTGACACTGATGGATAGATGGAAAGTTAGATGCTAATGCAAAATTTAGATGAATACAGGTGTTTTTAAAATTCACCATTTTTTTTCAAAAAGTGTTGAAAACCTTATTCAAGGCTATAGTTATAAGCAAATTGCTCTATACCTGCAAATGCACAACCACCTTGCCATATAAGCAGGAATGCCTTCTAGCGTGCCTGCTTCCCCTGGGCCCCTGACCTTGTCCTCTAGCCCAAACATTTGCCCACAAGAGGTCCCTCTTCCACTACACTTTCATAGGCAGCCGAGGACCCTCGTGGGCAAAGGAGAAAAGTAGCGTGGTACATTTGACTAGTTGGTCAGATCTTTATACTGAAAGCCAAACCTATGTGCTGTCACAACAGATCAGCAACACACATGCCTTTCTAAATCAGAAAAAATGTACAAAAACTTGTAATCAGAAGTTTTCAGTTGGAAGTTGGGCATGGTGGTTCTTGCCTTGTCTGTGTTGGGAAGAACAAGAGCTAAGGACAGCCTGAACTACACGTAAAAAAATCTCTTGCTATTCAATTACTTTTTTCTGAATTCTTTCCAAGTGCTATGGAGAAATGACAATATTTGTCTTACTTCGAAGCTATAAATGGCTTAGTATTTGTTGAGCCTTGACTATGGCCATGCGTGGTATACAACTGGCTCAGATTCCTCAAGTAGTGCTCTACAGGCTCAGTATCCTACAGCAGATACAGGACTCAAATCAAGATCTCTCCAGCTCAAAACTGTTTTCACTTTACATTCTTACATTTGAGTTCTGATATGCACCGATCATATAACTACAAAAATAGCAACAGTCATTTGGCATTTAAAAAAACATACTGGATAATAAAATAGTTCCCAAGAGCAAAGCCACGTTCTACTTCATTTTCACACACACACACAAAAAAAATGTTTAGCAAGTTTTTACTAATACTGACAAAGAGTCTAAGACTTGAGAGTACAGCTTAGGGAGAAGACTCAAATAAGAGTACTTGCTGCTCTTACAGAAAACCTGGGTTCAATTCCCAGCACCCAAATGGCAGCTCACAACCATCTCAACTCCAGTTGCAAGCTATCTGCTGCCCTTTTCTGGCCTCCACAGGCACCAGGAACACACATAATACACATCTAAACATGCAGATAAAGTCCACTTTTAAAATCTTGAAAAATCGTGGCAGTCTTCTTGTATCTTTAAGAGCAGTCCAATGTATAATCTGCTTAAATAAGGGGATTTTCCAATTTCCTGGGATTATTTCTTAATATCATCTATTTCCTTCATAAGTCAAATAAAAATTATCCTGTTGAGTAATGAATTTTCTCCACTAAACTGGCTAAACCAGATTCAGCAACAGAAACTACACAGTAATTACCAGTAGATGGCTCTAGTGCTGACTTTTGTCCAAGTAACCCAGCAACTTGAAGTCTTAGTGCTAAATATTTCAAACTCATGTGGGAATTGTACTTAAGGTGAGATTGAAATCTGAAGATGTGTGCTATGTGTATCCAGTAATGTCAATGCCTCCCACCCTACTTTTAAACTTCTTCATCTTTTTCATATTGAGCTGACAGAAGACACAAACGTCCACTTCCTGCGCTAAGCCACAGAATATACTTTAAATGTTAACCTAACGGTCAGGGTGGAAAAGATGCTTTTAACTGGATATATGGGTCAGTTGAGTCCATGCAACTCCTCTGTAAAGATCTGATCTTAGATTGGGCAGTTCTAGACCAGCTTGGGCCACAATAGACTTCCTCTCGGAAGAGCTCCGATCTCAGTTTTGCTCTTCTGGGTGATTCTTTAACCTAATTCAACATTTCCAGCATTCCTATGTAAGAGAGCTAATTATTTCTACTTAGAAACATTTGCTTCAGCCAGTTACTCTGTGCTTTGGACATTCTTCTAAGTACATTTTCCCCTGCTCAACACAATTTAGTACGTTCTAGATTTACAGAAAAGGAACAGAGAAAACACAATTTCAAAATAATCTTGTAAAAGGGAGACAGCAAGGACAACAGAAAACAAAGATCTCCAGTGTTTGATGCAAGTTTTAAGTTCCCTTCCAATTAAGAATGGCAATCCACACTTCTGAAAAGCTTCATGTATGTGACTTAAAACCAGAGTTTTACTGAACATATTTTCAAGCTTACTCCATAGTTTGTAAACAAACTGGCCTAGCTTGATCCAGATGTGAATTAACTTTAAAAGGCATAGAACAATCTTTAATTTCTAGCTGGAAATAGTAAGCTTTTGAAAATATGCCTACAGACCTTCAGTATAGGTGTATCAATAAATCTGTAGAATTAAGGCACTACAGAACAATGAACTGTCACTCAGCTCCTAACACTTGGGGTTTATCATAAAATTTTGGGTTGTCTACCTTTACTCTTCAAATGGCTAAAAGATCTACATTGAACACCTCACAAAGGTAAAAACTAGGTCGTGGTATTTTTGGACCTAATGTTAAGTGTGGGAAAATGCTTATTAGTAACTTAATGGACTTGATCTTGAGTCTGTGATTTGTGGTTTCAGAAATATCAAGTCTTTGTTCATTTAAAACTTGGCATAATTTGGCTAAGGCTTTCTGATCCAAATTCTAGTGTATTCCCAATAAAGCAAACCTCAAGGCATCTAGTGAACTTAAATATAACTAGAAAACAATCTAACTTCTTTGGGATGTAATACAGTGGTAGTGCATTTTCAAAGGTCACTATTAGATGTTAGCAGAAGCATGCCTGAAGTGTTAATAATTACAACCATGAGATGTGGGGCTGTTTAATCACTTGTAAACAGTGTCTAATGTCTAGAGCCTCAGCATACAAGGTTCTCATCATGGCCAAGTGTATCTGTACCTAAGTTCTTCATAATACCACTTTTACTAGAATATGACTGAAACCACATGATCCTTGTCTACTAAAAATGATCAGACTTTCATCAGGTAAGAGACAGAGAACTAAATATCAGGCTTTAAACAAATAGGAAGGGCAAGACCTCAGTGAGGTTAGAGCTAGCTTGGCACATGCCTGTTTGGGAAAGTGTTTATGTTGCTTCCAGTGCTTTTCACAGTCATTATAACCTCAAGAGTCACATACAACTTAAAATGGCTTCAAGCAAACAGCCATTACGCTCACTAGCATACCTAATAAGGGAAGCATTTCAACAACTCTACAGACTGTAAGATCACTTGGTATGTAATCTCAAGTTTAAAAAAAAAAAAATTAAAAAGGGATAGTTAACCTTCAAACTATCCTTTAAAAATTCATCACTCTTCATGCTTAACACAGTTCCTAAGACTACCGAGAAAAAGCAAAACAGAGTTGGTCAAGTATAGGAAAACTATACTTCTGTGATGGCTCAGAGGTTAAGAGCACTGGTTGTTCTTCCAGATGTCCTAAGTTTAATCCCAGCAACCCCGGTGGCTGATAACCATCTATGAGATCTGGTGCCCCTTCTGACCTACAAGCATGCATACACACAGAATGCTGTATACATAATAAATACACAAAACATTTTTGTCTTTAAAAGTGCTTTTGTGAGGCAAACTTCAGCCTTTGGGCATGTAGACTTCATCTTTTACTTTCTATCCTGTGGCAACTCCCTGTAAACCTGGCCAGATAAAAGGGAGAAGACTAGTCTGATCACGTGTTTGTTCTGTGCCTAGGAACAGTAATGGGGCTCAATTGTAGAAGTGCATTTCTATACTGTGTTTTGTGTTTCATTGGGTCTTGTTAAAATTTGTCATCGTTGATAACTGAAGACACCAGAGGAGGAAGGTTAACACTCTTCTGTAACGTCTTGATGAGTGGTATCCAAGCAGACTGGAGAGGCAATTATTATTGTTTGTATTTCACTTTGCTTTGGTTTTAGAAGTTTCCCTTAAGAAAACAGAAACTTGTTAATAAGTCAAACCACAGAGCAGGTACAATTACTAAGAAATGTTATCAGTTGTAAGTAAAATCCTAGGCCATTTCAATCCCAGTATCTCAAAGCAGGATACCTCCACACTGAGCTCGGCATATCCTCTATTAACATTTTGATTGGACCACAGGATTTGACTGATCATTTATCAGAAGTTATTGTCATTACCTAGTCAAAGTCCTAGATCCACAAAGGAGTACTACTGCTTGTTTTCCTAATTACAACTTGCCTAGCAGCATCATAGGTGAGAAGAAAACAAAGTCAGAACTGAGGGGCCACTGAGCCATACCTCACCATACTAAAATCTATCAAAGTTCAAATCCTTTCTTTAATATCTTCTTTAACACTATATATCCTACCACAAACAAAAGTTTTGTTACTCCTAAATATTAGATTTTTAAGATAAGTTTGTCATTTTTTATTCAAAACATCTATAATCACAAAACACAAGCTATCTTAACCCTGAAGTAACTTTTTTGAAGCATTCAGAAATGTAAACAAAAAAAATCACAAAGCCAAATCAGCTGTAATTATTAATATATGAACAAATGACAAATAATATCAAAGTCTTGTACCTATAAACCAAAGTAAACTCTGTGACTTCTCAAAATGCTATGATAATCTCCACACAGAACTTAATACAGTGCAAACTGAAAATCTGTTAAACCGAATTAGAACAAACTCTGACACAAATTATATTCAGATGCTAAAGAAGTTGAACAGAAACTTATTTCACAATGTGAGGTAAGGAGAAATGACAGGTACAGAGTTAGGGAGCAGCGAGGCTGAAGCTGCTTACAACCTCAGGAAAATGGACTGAGCTTCTCCATGTTTACTGAGAGTACAAAAAAAAAGTAGGTAGATACATCATCATTAGAGCAAATTTTACTCAAGACAGTATTTGAGAGACAAATAATAACAATGAAAAAAAATTACCACTTATCCACTGTAAGTGAAGTCCCATCACACAAATCCCCCTTAACAGAGGTATAATCACTTCTTGAGCCATTCAACTTTTGCTAGTAAGGCTATGTGACTTGTTCAGAAACTTTAAAAATACACACCTCTGGAACAAGGGGAGTGTCGACTTCTACCTGAATACTTGTAACCAGTAGTCACATGGCTATATGAACTCAATTTGATTTGTATTTGCTACAATTACCATGAATATTCTTTTTGTAAATAATCAGATTAGCCTTATGTGGTGCTGCACAACTTTAATCCCAGCACCTGGAAGAGAGAGGGGCCAATCTGTAGTTCAGAGACACACCCAATATATGTAACAAGTTCAACCCAGCCAGGGTTACACAGGAGGACCCTGTCTCAAAAATACAACTAATATCAATGAGACTGTCTAATAAGGTGCTATCAATCCTTCAATCCCTCCGATTACACTCCAACATTTAACATGGTAACTTCATTTACCATGTTCCAACATTTAACATGGTAACTTCAAAAATAAAATACTCATGGACTCAGGTGTAAATTTTTCTTCAATGTAATTTTCAATGCTTGCAACAAATGTTAAGAACATTATCTTAAACAGTTTTCTTCTAAAAATTACTTGTTACATTACTCATTTTATTCCACAATTCTGATAAAGAATCTGGTTATCTGGTCATTAAACAAGAGTTTAGGATGATTTTGTCCTTGGAAAAATCTTAATGGCAGGTAGTAACTCTATGAAGTCAAGTCGTTCCTGGATCAACACTCAAAAATGCTGTCAGCACTGACCAAGTTTCTGGCTTGAGGTGGTTATTGCTTCAGGTAGCAGTGTCCAAGTTTAAAACAAAAGACTTTTTTCCATTAAACATTATGGCAAACATTACAAAGTTTATGCAGAAGCCAGACTCACAGAGGCTATATATAAGCTGGTGTCTTAACTCAACCCTGGACACAGGGACAGGTTTTCAAGTGATATCCAGTAAGTTCTTGCTCTAAAAATAAATGTTCCTGCTTTCAGAGTTCCTATTCTTCAATAGGATGTAACTGAGCAGCCTAACAGTTTTTCAGTAAAAACCAACCAGTCTTTTTAACAAACCAAAAATATAAAAGGAAACCCGTAAGAGACAAAGTTTTCACAGTTAAGAATAAATAAAAGTGCACTAAGTGTTCAAGTAGGTCATGTAGTTTAAAAACTACATGTGTCTCTTTGGCTTAGGTCATCTTCTAAAGGCTCTTCTTGGATCTCTGGCATTACTTATGGTGGGCCTGACTGTTTGACTACTAGATGCTCCTGGTAGCTGTGGACTGACGGGTCCTGTAGCCTGATGGCCATTGCTTCTACCATATGGAAGATGATATCCCCTAGATTCAGGGATAGTCTGAACACCATTTCCTAAGACAAGAACACACACAAAAAAAAAATCATCATTTTCAGAAATGGTCAATATTATGCTACAGAAAATCATTAAAGTTCATCCACACACTATGAATGTTTACAAATACCAGGAAAAACAAGCACTTTTACGCTATAATGAAAAGATGTGAGCTCTGGGGCTCAACAAGTATATTAACAAATACATTACTTGGTACTGAATGAATAGAAAAGGGAAGATAAACCAACTTGAGCATTAAGATTAAGAATAAAGTATAAAAACAAACACACCAAAAAAAATAATTGCAGAGAAATGTTTGAGTGCTGGTGTCTGACTCAAATACAATTAATGTTTCAATGTAATCAAGCTATTGGCAGACAGGTTTTCCACAATGTAAGCTGGTCAAATAAGCCTTCGGCTACCCTAATCAACTCCAATTACAGAAAGATACATCTCAAAAGACATATCCTAGGTTTTTTAAAGACAAAAGACGTTTTAGAGCTCCAAGATCACTGGTGAGAGGTCTGAGGAAGTCAGGCTCTTTTTAAAATGGCAGCTAAGAGCATGTGGAATATTAAGGTAGTCACTGACTCCTGCTCTATGGCCCCATTTGTCTGGACAGGTTTCTAGTAGTGTGCTGAAACAACCAGTAATTCTGCATATATTATAAATATCCATTACACCATAGACATTGGTAAAATAAGAAAAGTAAAGGATCTCATTAGATGGTCACCAAAATTAGTCTGGTTACTAAACAATGTTGGGCATAATAGGTTCCAGTGTTTAAATAAGAATGTGCTCAATACACTGGAATGTACAAGTATCTTCTACCTTCCCCAAAATCTTTTATTTGTGTGTACTTGTTTACTTGGAGTTCCTCCTTAACACTAAATTATGCATTAGGAGATTTTTTTTCTTTATGTTTCTCATATAATATCTGCATGTCATCACAATTATGGAATGTCTTACCCATTGGTCCAAATGTACTGGTGCTCATTTTATCCTTCTGTTCACTTTGTATCTAAAAGACAAAAGTAACAGTTATAAAAAAAATTTTAAATTTTAAGGGTTTTAAAAATGATTTTCAATAATAAAGGTTTGTCCAAATCCATTCAATGTTAAAGTATTCAGAAATCTTTCTCAAGTCTTTTATAGCTTTTATTATACTCAGTACTGCCTGATATTTCCTTCAGTTTGCAAAGTACTGAACAGCATGTGTCACAAATTATGTATGAACTCAAAGAATGGATAAGGATCTTTTAAAGAGCTTTTTCTTTTTTTTTTTTTTTTCTTTCTTTTTTTGAGATAGGGTCTCATGTACCTCAAGTCGGCCTCAAACTCATATGTAGCCCAGGCTGACTTTGAACTTCTTATCCTACTTCCAACCTCCTGAGAAACAGTACTTCAGACATGCCCCGTTACGTTTGTCTTTGCAGTACGTGGTGGCTGAGCCCTGGGCTTCATGCAGCTAGACAAGCAGTCTACAGTCCAGCTACATCCCAGTCCTCAAGACAACTGGGAACGTCAGAGGTTACTCTGACAGAATATAAAATATACCATATTTTTGGATTAATTACCCCTTTGTTCTGCTGTCCTCTATAATCTGGGTTTGGCTCACTGAAATTTGGCACTTCTGAATACACCATACAAAATCTGAAAGAAATAAAAACCAGGTTAAATAATTTCTGAACCTTTTTGTATAATCTCCTTAACTTACAAGAATAAAAACTTTAGGTGTCAAAACATTACCTTAACAGTAGCACGTGAACTAATACAATTCATTTGTAAAATTTCCTAAATAACTATATTCCAAATAACACCAATCTACTTGATTCTTTCATCGAATCCCAATTTTGCCCAATCACTGTGAATCTGCAAAGATACCATCAAAGGTAAAGAATAAACTCTCAATGATTAAGACAGATAATGGGGTAGGACTTCTTATAGGCTGACAGCACAACCTGATACCCTGTTCACATATAAGAATGTTAGCTTTTCAAAGAACTAGATCCAGTTTGGGAAAATCTTAAAATTGACCCTGACAAGGAATTGCCATGAGGAAATGAGTAACTTCCTGTGGTTCTTCACCTGGCTGACCTCCATTATGTAGAATCTCTGTATCCATGACTATCTAGCCAGATCCTGCAATTCTGCACCAAAGACTTTCATAACGCATTACTCTAAATCTAAAGAGCATTACATTTGAACCTACAGGAGTCCCAACAATCACCTTCCTGATAAAGGTGAAGTGGGAACTCAGATTCTGATGTTTAATCAGACTACACTTTTTCCCTTTCATATAAACCAAGACACAATTCATCTCTGGTATGAGTTTTCCTCTCTCTTCTAGTTCCATTTGTGATTTCTCTTTTTAAATATCCTCCAATCTAATGCACACTAAGATATACCTAAGCAGGCTAGAGAGATGATTCAGCAGTATAGAGCACTGACTCCTCTTGCACTGGTCCTGAGATCATTTCCCAGCAACCACATGGTGGCTTACAACCATCTGTAATAGGATCCAAATGCCCTCTTCTGGTGTGTCTGAAGATAGCATATATGTACTTATATACATAAGATATACCTAAGCATCAGCAAACAAAAAGAATGGACTAACAATTTGGCTCATTATGTATAACACACAGTATGGATGAAACCCAGACAGCTAGGCCAGCATGGAGACTAAAGCACCTTTACACTCCCACGTTCCTACAGGTCAGTGTGGAAGTCATTACCCAGGTGGCACACACTAAGTGTGGCTGCTTATACTGTACACAGAATAGGACAAACAGAAAACTTCAACTTTCACTTTAACTCTAGTACAAATTTATCTATAGAGACAATGGAAATGTAAACTACAGATTGAAATCCATGTCTAGATCCTATTTTAGTAACTCAAGAGAGAATGTATTTCAAATGCCACCTGAAAGACAGAGTTTTCTAAAGTTACAGACAGGGCCCCCTGAGGCTGGTCTAAACTAGGGTCTGCTAGGAAAAGCTCACCTTCTCAACCACAGGGAGCAGAACTGATAGTGTTTAAAACAGTTACCTACCTACAGCATAAAGCCAAGTCTCCAAAGGCCAAATGAGTGGCTTATATTTTATACTTACCAATTATTCTGTAGTTATTATTTGAAATTAAACAGAATACATTTTAATACTTACTCTCCAATTTTTTGAAGTTCACCACCTCTTCCAGTATAAAGTGTCAGGCATCCTTTCCACATTGATGCATATCTAGAGGGGAAGTAAATTATGCTTTCAGTAGAAGGTATAGTTATACTTAGCTTTTCAGTATATTTTTATACATAAGCCTACTCACCATGCCAAGTCAAATATAGTCACTGTAACCCTAATAAATTATACAAAGAAAATTTTATTGCCACATTATGACACAATCATCTAAATTATAACCCTAGTAAAAAAAAATTCTTTACTGCTGAAGATGAAACTCAGGCCTTGAACATACTAGGCAAGCACTCTGCCACTAAGTTATGATCCTAGAACTTATTTTTAGGCATCTCCCTAAGCTTCCCAGGTTGGTCTTGGACTTGCTCTGAAGCCAAATAACTCTCAACCTTGCAACTTCCTGTCTCAGGAGGACCTGGAATGGTCCCCATGCCTAGCTTGAGAAAAACTTGAACAAGCATGGTGATACATATTTTGAATTCCCATCACTGAGAAAACTGAAACAAGAATTCAAATTTTAGCCCATCTACAAGGAAAATGGAAAGAAGTAGTGTTCTCGTAAAGTATGTATTTATTATTATTTCTAGATGATTAATCATTGTATCGGCAGTTAACAAAGGAGGGACTTTTTTAGTGAAGAATTGGTTGGATTGGTTAACTAAAGTTCACCATAAAATTAATTTAAAACAGACAATTTCAACAGAAGAAACATCTGTAAAATTCTCTCCATTGCAGTTAGTGAAAAGTACATGTTTTCTGCACTCTGAAGACTGACATGGGTATTAACACCTATGTGAAGCTTGGTGTGTGTGAAGCCTGGTTAAGGAGGAGAGAAGGAAAAGGAAGGGGACAGAAGACACAGTCATAGAAACAGAATTGAAAGTGTATCTGAGGAGGAGCTTCTAATAGTAGAAATCCAGTATTTGTATTACCTTTCAGCCACAAGGTATATAAAGTCAACACTAACATTTTCTTACAGTTATTGATATGGTTTCCTGTCTACTTCTGCAGAGTTCTCAAGCTCCTCAACGTTTGAAACAACTTTATAAAGGAGCTTTAAAAAAAAAAAAAAAAAAAAAAAGATCACGAATCTTCCTCTTGCCCTGTTGGCCTTCCCAGATTTTGGAACTTTTAATATCAACATAATGAAACTGACTCTTTAATGTGATCAATTTTAAATGTGAATGACATCATTAAATCTAAGGAAAATATAATCTAATCAGATTAGCAGAATCAGACCAAAGTCTGGTTTTTTTTTAATGTTTCTTTGTACAACTTCCTGGCTTAAAACACATTACGATTAGTAGTAGTACTGCAATTCTCCCATAACCTCCAAAGGAAGGGATTCTCTTTTGTGGAAAAAGACACACAAGTTAAAAAGATGTCATTTAGTGTCACAATGACTCAGTGTATGAGAATAAGATGCCTAAGTTCTGACTCTCACTTCCTGCTTTGATGATACTTTACCTCACTTCCTGAAAATGTTGTAAGGCCTGTAAGATAGTATCAAAGAGCTCCTGCTTAAAGACTCAATCCTTCCGAGATTCTCTTAGCCCAACAGTAATTGCCAACTATTTTTCTTATGGCTACCAACAAAATTATTACAACTCTCCCAATCACAGAAGCTCCCACAGTCTACTTTTAAGATTCTTTCCTTGACTTTTCTTAAGACCAACATTTGGTAAAAATTTCAAGTCTATGAAAAAAAGTATTCCATCTCCATAACCAACTAATTGTTCTGAATGGATCAAAGACACCTTTCTGCCCCTTTGTGCATTATTTTGGTTTTTGTGAAACACTGATCTTACAGATGAAATCATTTCCAAGAATGAGTATTCCAGATACTGTTTTTCACCTTTTCTGAGTACATATGTGACCACAGAAATGTTAAATTCAAACTGGGACTGTAAGTCAGTTGGCAGAATGTTTGCTCGCCATGCAGCAGGCCTTTGGTTCATTCCCCAGGTATGAGTCCTACCACCTGGGGAAGTGGAGGCAGGAAGATCAGAAATTCAAGGTCATTCTCTTGGGCATCTTAAAGTTCAACTGAGATACAGGAGACACTGCTTCCAGAATGAAGGTAGTTAAGAGCTAAATTCCCCAGCTATTCATTTATGTCTATACCACCTAAATGATGAGTGCAAAAAGTATTGACAGGATTTCAAGGTACTAAAAAAGTAAGGAGGTGGAATACATTATACCTCATACATGGACTGATTAAGAAATGTGTCCCAAGTGGTATGGTGCCCAGAACTGATTAGCAGGCATATCTGTGAGTTTGAGGATGGATTAGTCTATAGAACTTGTTCCAGGACAACCAGGGCTACACAGAAAAACCCAGTCTTGAAGAAAAGGGAAAAAGGGGTAATGTGGTCTTTATCAGCCTCACTGATAGACTCATTGCCTTCCATATGTTATTCTCAAAAATAAAATTAACCTTGAAAAGTGGAGAGGAGTTAATTCCCTACCTAAAATAAATTAGCTGTGAAAGGTGAACTGCTCCCAATGCTCACCACTAAAACAACTCACTTGTTTAAGTGGCCCACGGAAGAGCCAGGCAACTTCAGAAACCCGGAAGTCGGCCAACCCCACCCCTACCCCAATTTATGCACACCTACCCTCTGGTCAACCGAATAATATCCCCTGTCTGTATGAGCCCTCCGATCTCATCCCACACAGAAATAGTGATGCTTCCCGTTCTATCAGCTACTTTGCAGGATCTCACTTCGTGGCCGTCTTTAGTTTTGGTCACTCGTCCTGTGAAGATTTAAAAATCAAAAAAGGGGAAGAAAGGTGTGTTAGACAAGGAGTTCATTCGAGGGAGCTGTCTCACCCTCCTCCAGCACGCTACGTGACTGACTGACTTCGGTCCCCGGGTAGGAGTCTCGGCCGGGAGCACGTGAGGTCTCGGGCGGGGAAGAGGTCCGAGCGCTCGAGGGTGTGGGGCGGGCTGCGGACCTCACTTACCTATCTCCAGGACAATAAAGACGACATTTAAGTTTTTCAGTCCGGCCTTAATGTCTTTTATAAAAAGAGGAGGGTCGTTGACCCCGTGCATACTGAGGCAGGTGCGGCTACGCTTCAGAGACCCACTAGGCAAGGCTTCCCACCCTCCGGGGCCGGGGGCAGAGCCGGGGCAAGCTGGGGCAGGGCTGGCGACCGGGGTCAGGAAGCGGTTACTCAGACGCCGGGGAAACCAGCCCTAGAGGCACCAAGCCAAAAGAAAAAAAAAATGGAAGCGTGGGGGGGAAAAAGACTCTCACAAGTTCCAAAATCAAAAAAAGAAGACGCACTCCGCACCCCGAGCCCGCTCCCAAGTGGGCGGCGAGCAAACAAGCGTGTGGACTGCCGCCTCCGCTAAGGGAAAAAGGGGGCAGGGGACGGCCCTGCCCGTGTCCCTCCGTCCCTCACACAACACACGCACACGCGCGCGACCCCTCAGTCCCAGGCTCCGGGAAGGTACGTGACAGCAAAACCGCAACGCTGCAAACAAACCACGCAGCCTGCGTCCCAAGCAGCAACCGGCGAACGCTCGCTCAGACCGGGTTTATTAAGCCGCGTCCCGCCCCTTATGGCGTCACGCGACGTCACCACGCCCACTAGCCCGCCTCTGGGGTGGGAACCCGGCACCACTGAGCTCGCAGCCTCTCTAGCTCTTCCCCCGCTGTTCTCGCAAGCCCCGCCCCCTGGCCGTCCAATGGGCTCTCGGCCACACCCTCCTCCCCGCCGGTCGCTCAACGTCTTCCGGGTTTCTGTAGGGCTGGGTCTTTTGCTGCTCCGAGGGAGCCCCGGCTTCTTTTCCTAATTCCTCAGGAGCCTTCAGTATGGCCACCTTTGCCCATTAGCCCCGCGATCACGTGGAACGCAGGTGTTCCGGACCCCGAGGTTAGAGCAAGTGTGTAGTTGAGAAGGATCGGGAAGAGTGGTCGAACAAGATCAAGGAGGGAGAGGAAGGGCGGACTGAAGGAGTCCCAGGCTGCCAAGAGAGGGGTTCTCAGTCGCTGGGAACTTGGCTGTCAACCTTCGCACTTAAGAGGTGTTTAAACTGGGGTCCAGTCTTAAAATTCCACAGATATTTCATTTTTTCTTTAACCCTTTAAATTTGCACTTGGCTTTTATATAACTAAGATGAGTTAGTCATACACTGGTGAAGGGGAACCTTAAAACAAAACCTGAAGGGGAGGAGTGTACGATTTGCAACCAAACTGGAGCTGGTGCCTAACTGTGTGACCTTGAAAATAGTTGGTTAAGCTTCCTAGCCAGAATTTAATAATCTGAACAATAAAACTCGGATCCTTACCTCATAAAAGATGAAATGGGATCATAAATAAATTGCCCAAGTACTGTAGCAAATAGATCTGATCAATATTTTTTCATAAATTTTCTATTGAAAATATCCTATTATTTAATCTGCTGAGTGATAATTTTAACCCCCATTTTATACGTAGTAAAACTCACTAGAGTAACCAAACTGGGTTTCATTTTAGACAGTCTTGACCCTAGGAAGCTTAACCCAGAAGTATTGTTTTATGTTTCAGTAGTGTGATTGTAATGCTCCAAAACAGATTGAAGAAAGAAAATGGGAACAGCAGAGTATATTCTAGTATGTTAGACAATCATATAAACAAATACTGTGGAAAATAGAGAACCTATATATCAGAAACATGCTTTTTTTTCTTCTTTCAGGATAATACTGGCAAACCTCATAGATCTATTGTTAGAAAAGTTTTTAAAATAATCACATTATCAAGAATGTTTATTCCTAGTCAGGCAGTGGTGGCACACGCCTTTAATCCCAGCACTTGGGAGGCAAAGGCAGGCAGATTTCTGAGTTCGAGGCCAGCCTGGTCTACAGAGTGAGTTCCAGGACAGCCAGGGCTACACAGAGAAACCCTGTCTCGGAAAAAAAAAAAAAAAAAAAAAAAAAAAGAAGAAGAAGAAGCAGACACTATAAAAAGCAGAATCTAGTGCACAGGGCTGTCCCTGCCCTTCCAGGCCCTCCCTCCCCTCCCTGCCCCCAGGACAGTCTCAGAGGATCCTCTCTCACTTCCTCCCCTAGCACAGAACTCCCACAATGAAAATGGCAACACTTTCTCACAAACCCAAAGGCAGTCTTGAAAAACTACGCAAGAGTACACAGTTCAATGGAGAGCAACAGGCTTCAGCTACTCATAGGTCAGTTCCCAAAGATAATAGTTGATAAAAGAAGAGAAAAAAACCTGGGCGTGATGGTACAAGCTCTTAAACCAGCACTAAAGGCAAAGGCAGATCAATTGCTAACTAGTCTACATAGTGAGTTCCAGCCCAGCCAAGGCTACAAAGTGAAACCATCTCACAGAAAATAAAAAGTAGATGAATAAGGAGATACCAAGAACCTTCGCTGAGGCTGGAGAGATGTTTCCACGGTTCAGAGCATTGGCTGCTCACCCAGAGCAAGCCCTGGGTTTGACTCCCAGCATACACAAGGCAGGAAATATATATTTGTGGTACACAAACATACATGCTGACAAAATACCAGTACTCAAAAATAAAAAGATAAAAACTTGCTATACTCATCTAGCCATTCCCTGGAGTGCATACATTAAGCGCCTACTACATATCTGGCGCTGAACACTCCTCATGGTCAGTAGCTATCTCAATGATATATGTTTCATGACACCCAATTATAAAGTTGAGATTTAAACCCTTAGGCTTGTAAAAATTTTTCGCTTAAAAAAAAAACTAATAAAAAATGTGTAAATCTTTAGTTATCTAAATTTGTAATTGACTTTTTTGAAGGATTTGTAATTCAGAATAATCCCCAATGCCTGATTGGGGGTGGAAAGCAGTGAAATCTCCCAAAGGATAATGACTTTTTAGTTTCTCTTGGAAAGAAACACATCCTTAAGTAGATTAATTCAAAACATATTACTATGTAATAATAAGGTTGTCACCTTTGGCTTCTATGTTCTGAAAGCTTGTTTCAGTATATCCTATCTCTCAATAGTTTCCTGAATTTGCTATTTATAGAAAAAAAATCAAAAATACCCAACAGAACTATCTGGAAACAAATAACAATATTATTGGTTCAAGTATATATCACGATTTTCATACTAAAAAATGTTGTAGAAATTGCTTCAAGTCACTTATCTAAAGAGCCTGGGTTGGGTGGAGCTTCCATGAATGAGGTCACAGTTTTACAGAACTCTGAGAATGCTTAATCTGGATGTTTCCAAGAGTTGCTACTGTTTACCATTTTCTTAGTGTCCTGTGTAAAACTGAATGTACATGCAAGTACATAAAATTACGTAAAAACTCGGTGGGGCAGGTCTCAGTGCGCTCCTGCTTAACAAGGCCTACAAAACCAAGTATCAGTCCAAGTATCTCTGCTGACTAGGTTTTAGGACTGTTCTAAAATTCCATTTACAAGCTGGTTTGTTGGAAAAGGTGTATAATCTCCAGCACTTTGGGAAGCTTAGTCAGAAGGGTCACAAATTCAAGGACAGCCTGAGCTATATATTAAGACTGTCCCAAAGGAAAAACAGGCTCAAGGTCACAGAATTCTGATTTAATACTGCAATTTCTCTACAATAAAAAGTGGATATCCATCTCTTATTTTGGAGCACTGTGAAGTTCACGTGTGCACGTAGACACCCACAAATCACCATGAAGAGTCGGTGCTCTGTATTAGGGTTCTCTAGAGGAATAGAATGGACGTTAAAAAGGGAATTTTTTAAAAGTGGCTTATAGGCTGTGGTTCAGCTAGTTCAACAATAGCTGTCTCCTTGGCCAAGAATTCAGTAGTTCCTAGTCCATGAGATTGTGTATCTTCTGATGGCCTTCAGTCCCAAGGAAGTAGGGACTGAAAACCTGTTATCTTGTGGATAAAAAAAAAAAAATACAACTGGGCAGTGGTAATAAATGCCTTTAATTACAGCACTCGGAAGACAGAGGCAAGCAGATCTCTGAATTCCAAGCCAGCCTGAACTACAAGAGTGGGTTCCAGGACAGCCAGAACTACATAGAGAAACCCTATCTCAAAAAAAAAAAAAAAAAAAAAAAAAAATACAAGCCCCAAGATGTTAACAGAAATACCACCTAGAGTTACTAATGAATTCCTAGGTTCCAGTCAATCACTAACAGTTGATAATATTATGGAAAAGATAAATAACTCACAGTTGAATTTTCTCAAGTTGGGATGGATATCAGCATTCAACAAGCTTATAAAACACCCCCAGATAATGGCCATCAGTGTACACCAAAGTCTGAAAAGCACAGCCAGATAAGAGATAGTGGGGTTTTTTTGTTTGTTTGTTTGTTTGTTTGTTTGTTTGCTTTCCGAGACAGGGTTTCTCTGTGTAGCCCTGGCTGTCCTGGAACTCACTAGGTAGACCAGGCTGACCTTGAACTTAGAAATCCACCTGCCTCTGCCTCCCAAGTGCTGGGATTAAAGGATTAAAGGCGTGTGCCACCACTGCCCGGCAAGAGATAGTGTTAGAACAAAAATGTTTTCCACTTCCCTATTAATTCCCTGGACCAGGGGCCTCTTTGTACTAGTTACATTGGTGAACTAGGAGTGAAGACACTGAGTATGGTTTCAATCAAATTCCATTTGGAGAATTTTGAAAATGCATTTCCCTGTGTACTTTATATAGGCATCAAACATAATTATTAACCTATTGATACTGAATTTATCTGGGTTAGGATTGAGGTTGCATCTGAGAAATAAAAAGTCCAAAAAAATCCCTGACTTCATGCAATTTACATTCTAAAGGGTACACAGAACAAATTGGTATATAGTAGCTAGAGAATCACCAGTAGCAAGGTGAAAAAGCCAGGATTCTGTAGGTAGATCAGCAGAGTGCTCAGGGACTCTGCAGGTGGGCCCAACGGCTACAGGTAGGCTACAGAGTGCCCCAGTAACATACAAAGAAGGGAGCAGACAACGGATATTGGCTTTTAGGCAGCAGGCACAGACCAAGAGCCATTTTAAAACGTTCCAGCATCATTGTCTAGAAATATAGTGTTCTGTGGATACAGCAGTGAATGAAGAGAATCTAGAAGGAAGGAAGAGAGCAAATCATATTTACAGGTTTGTGCAGTCTTTAGATCTTACCATGAGACAAGAATCCACTGAAGTATTTAGAGATTATGGTCTGTGCTAACCTGATTGGAAACAGCCATCCGAAGGCTATATTACTCCACCTGAGATGGGAGCTAGTTTACTCCCACAGTAACTCAGCTGTGGCTTAGTGGGATCAGTGTGGATGACACAACCACCAGATTACTGTCCTGTTGGAATAGAGTAAGGAAGAAGAATTAAATATGACTCCCTAATTTTGAGTCTAAACAAGTATAAATATGGAGTTGTTGGGGGCAGTGGGAAAGACTCCAACAGAACAGGTTTTTTGGTGGGAGTAAGGAGGCCTGGTTCAGACATCTAACACTGTGCAGTAGAAAGAACACTAAAACGAGTGATGTAATGAAGGGCAGATGAATCATGTTTCTTGGAAAGAGGAGTTGGTCATTGTGTTGAATACTGCTCTAAATCAGATGAGTTTGAACAGGCATATCATTGGGGCAAGGATCAAGAAGTCATTGGTGGCACTGACAAGCCGTTTCAATGAAGTTGGTAGAGAACAAAAGCCTGAATAGATTGAGTTTGTGGTGAAAAGAAGTCCAGGAATGGGGTACATAAAAATAGGTATGCTCACTTCTACCAGGGGGCTTGCTGCAAAGGGAACAGATGAGGTAATGACTTGCAGGGAACCATGGGATAGATGAGACTTTTCAAACATTTTTACCCCATTTGTTATTTACTTAATGAGTGTCAGGGGGAGACGAGTTATAAGAGACAGTCTATAAGAGTCAGCTCTCTCCTTGCACAATGTTGGTCTTGGAGACCCACAAGCTTGGTGCCAAGTACCTGCAACCACAGTACCATCTCACTGACCAAAGATTTCTATTTTCTTTTTTTGAAACTATGGGAAATGTTATGAGTTCAGGCTGAAGAGCAAGGCTCAACTGAGAGGAGGGGGGATTCGATTGTGAAGATACATCCTTGTCCTTAAGTAGGTGACACAGGATGGAACTAGAACACCATGGCAGTGGGAGAACAGAGACAGATCTTCTGAAGCTGGAAGGTGGTCTGAGACTTCAGACCCAGGGCTGGCTTCACATTGGTGTCAACAATTCTGCCTCATCCTTCGAAGTGCTAGAATGACAAGTGTTAGCCATGAGCCACCACTTAGGATGGCAACTTTTAATTCTTTCATCTATCTAAGTGGTGCAAAACTATAATAAAATGTTCATTAAGATGTGGTTCTCTCAGCATTTTTGAGTCAGGGTCTCATCTAACCAGGGCTGGCCTTCAAGTCAGTGTGTAACAGAGAGTGACCTCAATTGTCTAATCCTCCTGGCTCCACCTCCCGAGTGTTAAGATTATAGCTACATTTATATTTAAATGGGAGTCAGATCTCTGTTTTCCACTGTATGGATCCCCGACCTTCAGGTTTGTTGGCAAGTGTCTATACCCACGTCACCACACCCCCAGCTCCTGCCTATCTGTAAAACATAGCATTGTCCTTTGTTATCTAATAAACTGTACTTGCAGTTTATCCCCCTTTAGAGGTCACTGGTCTCCCTCAGTATTTAAGGCAATTAACAACTTACAGCTCACTTTTAAAAACTGTTCTACCTCACTCACTTTTTCAAGAAAATTTTGCCATAATTCAAAATCCTTTGGGGATTTGTGTAGAATTGAGAAGCAGGAAGCCTAAATATTACCTGGGATGTGTCATTAAAAACAAAGCAGAACTCTTTAAGAGAGTATCTCACTATGTAGCCTTGGCTGATCTTGAACTCACAGAGTTCAGCCTCCCTCTGCCTCCTGAATGCTGAGAGTAAAGGCATGTGCCACCATACCCAGCTTTGTTTATAAAGTTTGTTGTCCTTTCAGGACTTATTAGGACTTCTATTTTAGACTTTTAAAGTTTATATGAACTGGGTGGTGGTGGCGCACGCCTTTAATCCCAGCACTTGGGAGGCAGAGGCAGGTGGATTTCTGAGTTCGAGGCCAGCCTGGTCTACAGAGTGAGTTCCAGGACAGCCAGAGCTGCACAGAGAATCCCTGTCTCTTCGAGAAAAAAAAAAGTTTACATGATTTAACATGTTTCTTCACTACCCATCGATGTTTCCATTTACTTTGAAATGTCTAAATGCCTTGAGAGTAGTTTGGGTTTGATTTTGCTAGAGTGATCTCCCAAGTAAATTTCCCAGAGGGCAACAGGAGCTATGCCTGCTTACTTATCCAAAGATCTAAGTTTTGGCTAACATATTGTGAGGAGGTGTAAAACTGTAGGTGTGTGGTCCTTTTCCCAATATTTGCAATGAACCAATGGGTAAAATGTTTCAGGACATACTGAGAAGAAAATAGACATTTCAATCCTAGATATCAAGAAAGGGGTTTAGTTTTATTAAGTAAATCACTGTTTCTTTAGTAGGGAAGTCTGGGTGTATCGGTTTTACTGTAGTCTACCACTGAGCTGTAACGCCAGCTCTTCTACATGGCTGTTTCTATTAGCATCAGTGATTGTGTCGGGGCACATGTGCCACAGTGAGCCTGGGGAGGGTCAGAGCACAGTGGTGGAGTGTTGGGTCTTTCCTTTCACGTTTATATGGGTTCCAGATATTGAGCTCACATCATCAGGTTTATGTGGCAATAGTTTTACCAACTGAGCAATGTCACTGATTCTTTATGTAGTTATTTTTAGATGAGAAAGATACATGTGTTACGATATAGAAATGGGTCCACGTGAACATATAGAAGCTGCAAAGCTGAGTATGGTTAAGTGAAGATGTGCTTGCCTGGCACGCAGAAAGCCCTAGGTTCAATACCGTAAACCAAATGCCCTCCCACTACTTCCATCCCCTACTACCATCACCTAAGGTCACCAAAACTGAATTGTGATCATGTTTAGTTTTCAAACCCCTGGGAAGTAAAAGAGCTATTTCAAGGCAAATGGCTTATCTTTAAAGCACAAAAGATTAGCACTTCACCAGAAGGGCACATTTCATCCACTGAGTGCATCTTTGCAAATTATAAAAGCAATCTATGACTTTTAAAACCTAAATTGTAGTAAATGAGCGGGAAGTTAAAATCCATCCCTCCCCTCCACGACAGTGCTACCCGGCTTCATGAATGAGTAAGGAGTAGATCGGGCCTCATGTTATTCGTGAAGAAATGAGGTATCAAGAGGCCAGAGAGTGTTTCAAGGTCAGAAAATGAGACAACGGAAGGAGGACCAGATCTTCCATTTCTTATCCATCCTTCCTGGGACAGGCCTACTGGCCCTCCTTTCTGAAGCTCTGATTCACTGCTGAACATCATGTTCTTTTGGTTTTTGTTAGACAAGGCGCTCACATTGTAAACAGGCTAGCTGGCTTGCAGCTCACTATGTTGCCTGCACTGGCCTTGAATTCTGGAGTTACAGGGATGAGCCACCACACTGGCTTCATTTAACTTAAGCTCATAGATATAAGCTGAGATTGTGGCTTCTCTTTCTGAACCAGTGAACCTAATTAAGCTGCTTCGTTCTTCAATGCATTCCAGCTTTCTTTCAGGCTCTTTTGAGAGCAAGAAATAGTCGCTAGGGCTAATCTTTGGGTATGAATTGGCTGCATATAAAAAAAAATGCTCATCAAAACCTAGTAGCTTAAAGACAGCAACTATATACTTTCATGATGTCATCTAGGAGTGACTCCTGATGGCCTTGCCTGCAAACATTCGTGTACTCAAGTCATCTGATGGCTCATATGAGCCTCACAGGCCTAAGGAGACATCATTCCCATATCTGGCACCTGGAGTTGGCTCTAGAGAGCCACTCACATAGCCAGCAGCTGATGCTGGCTCTACCCGGGGCACCTGTTTGTCCCCACAGTGTCTTGTGTCCTCTGGAAAGTGATACCAGCTTTCACAGCAAGGTGATATCATGGTTTCAGGAGGGTAGTAGATGCTTCACAGTCTCTAAAGGCATATACTCTGGAAGTCGCAAAATGTACATGTGTTCCATTTCATTTGATCCAAGCCAATCACATGCCCAACATAGATCTAAGGAAATGAAGAGATAACCTCGGCATCTTTTTTTATTTTATCAGCAACTGTAGTTTTGATAGAAAAGGCAATATCCCATGGGGACATGAGAGGTAAGACTCCTTGAAGAACATTACTATAATGCTTTGCTGTGGCTGGGATTTCCTACCATTCTGTTTGTTACCTCTTATTTTGTCCACAAAATGGAATTCATGTACTAGAGTTTGTACTAGGACTCTACTCCGGGCTTCAAAAGTCAGAAGACATATTTGAGCTTGGATTAGTTGAAATTGGAACTAATTGAAGTCAGAGAAGGAAGGATTAAATGTAAACAAATGTTTATTTCCAGCATTTGTCACGGTATGGATGTGGCAACTGACAAGGTGGCTCAGTGGTTAAATTCAGTCTTCCAAAAGACCTGAGCTTTGTTCCAGCACTATGTCAGATGGCTCACACCCTCCTGTAATTCCAATTTCAGGGTACTATGATACCTCTGGGCTCACAGACAACCACACATGTGCACATAATTTAAAACAAAAAAAAACTTAAAAAAAAAAAAAGCACTGCTGGGCGGTGGTAGTGCACGCCTTTAATCCCAACACTTGGGAGGCAGAGGCAGGCAGATTTCTGAGTTTGAGGCCAGCCTGGTCTACAGAGTCTACAGAGTGAGTTCCAGGACAGCCAGGGCTACACAGAGAAACCCTGTCTCGAAAAACCAAAAAAAAAAAAAAAGCACTGAGGAGGTTTCTGAAGGATTGGCCTGGTTGTCTCATTGACTCTCTCATCTATCCCCAAATGGCTTTACGTTTAAAGTCAACTAACAAAGCTTCAAAATTACATTTTATCTCACTTGACAAGAAGAGAGAGAGAAAAAAAAAACAGGTGGAATGTGTTCCAATCAGGGATAATTTTTAGAACACACACCCGTCTCTCACACTGTATTGGTTGTGCTTAGTCCTAAATCCAAGGGAGCTTGAGGAGAGGCATGAGCCAAGTCAGAAATTGGTAAGTGGATCCCTGAAGAAGAGCAGACATGGCTGGAAACACAGCGAGGAGAGAGGGAGAAAAAAAGTATAGATCTGAGATAAAAGGCGCACAGGCAGGCAGGGGAAAATGTAAGGACAAAAGCCAGAGGCTGGAACAGGGCATTTAGGGAATGTCTGGTGAACAGGAAAGAATTCAGCAAAACTAGAACAGGGGGATGGAGCGATACCAGACAAGGAATGAAGAGCCAAACAGAAGTGTGAGCAGTGTGTGATAAGGACCAGTGGTGAGCTGTGAAGGAGGGGACCAGACGTAAGGGTGTGGTAGTGGGTCTCAAAGTCCCGCTCAGTGCTTTGCTGAAGGACTCTTTGGACAGTCCTACACATAGCTCTGACAGTGACAAATGAAGAGTTGAATTACCAGGTGCAAAAGGCACACAGCAAAAAGTCTGGAGGAAGCTGTGTCCAAACTGCTCCTGCAGGAGTCTCAAGTTACAACACAGGGTGTAAAATGCTGCCCGCCAGGGAAACACACTGCAGATTTGGTGCCTGGGGTTCCTACTGAGGGCTGAGCCTATTAATACTCTCTTTGTGGTGCCATCCCAAGTTCTGAATAACAGAAGGAAGATATTGACTCGGAACTGTATTGTTTGAACAGTTGAACACTCATAATTCATAGAATGATGGGAACTCTCCTGGAAACTAAGCTTCCAGATGCCAGTTTGTGGCCAACCTTGCAAACAGATGTTTCTAGAAATAGCAGTCTTGGGCCTACTGTTAACTGTCATTTGTAGGGGACTGAAGAGATGGCTAAGTGATTAAGAGCATTGACTGCTCTGCCAAAGGTTCTGAGTTCAATTCCCAGTAACTACACGGTGGCTCACAACCATCTATGAGATCTGAGTGACATTGTATTCACATATATAAAATAAAATAAATCTTAAAAATAAAAAATCTGTCCTTTGTATACAAATCCACAGAGAGGGACACACAGAGTAGAGTGGAGTAGGAGGCAAGAGACTAAGCAGACGGGAAACAGTCCCCATAGTATAGCAAAAAGTAAATAGAAACCACAAAGCAAATAAACCGAGAGGTAGAGCAAGGATCACATTAACTGCAGAATTAAGAAGTCAAACTGAATGCAAGGAAGGCTTAACTTGCACAGGAGAATGAGGGACTTTCTGTGTGATAACAGCCCTCATAGTACCTTTGAGATACTGAAGCTGTTACTTAAATCTGGAGATGAATGACCCATGCTCCAGTTCTATATGAGGTTGGGTTGTTCCATTAAAATACCCTCATACCTGCTTCTTCTTTATTATTATACTACTGCAATAAATTCTCATTTCTCAAGATTAGAACAAGGCACATCTGTATTCCTTGAAACCTGAAATCAGTAGCATATCATGGGTGTCATCCACTGACGATGTAGACAATCTTGAGAAAAGTTGGTATGGTAATCAAGAGATCACTGGCCAATTAGATAAAGGACCAGGACCTGCAATGTCACATGAAACCTTTTCCTGACACCACTCTGAAGCCAGGCTTCAGCTACATCAAACTACTCACAAAAATATTTAGATGAAAAACCTTTATTCATTTTAACTTGGCTACCATAGTCTACTAAGTCTACAGCCTCTCTGTGGTCTTACCATCCTCTGGTCACCAGAAAGACTCCCTACCCAGCAAGAGTATCATCTGCATTTCCTAGGAAACAACTCTGACTGTGGGTTTGGTCTAATGTTGCTTGCATTATGTTAATTTGGTGTGATGGTTTGTATATGTTTGGCCCAGGGAGTGGCTCTATTAGAAGGTGTGGCCCTGTTGGAGTAAGTGTAGCCTTGTTGAAGTAGGGTTTTCCACCAATGGGTATGGGCTTTCAGGCCTTCATCCTGGCTGCCTGGTAATGAGTATTCTACTAGCAGCCTTCAGATGAAGTTGCAGAACTCTCAGCTCTGCCTACATCATGCCTGCCTGGATGCTGCCATGTTCCCACCTTGATGATAATGGACTGAATCTCTAAACCTGTAAGCCAACTCTAATTAAATGTTGTTCTTTATAAGACTTGCCTTGGTCATTCCTTAGTGATTCCCAGGCAAGGGACCAAGGAAGGAGGAAGGAAGAGGAAGTGCTACCATGCTGGCAGAAGGGGGAGGAGAAGAGACACTGCATCTGATAAGATGCAGGTCAGAGAACTTAGCCATCATATAGGAGCTGGGGTGGCCTCAACAGGGCTGCCTGACTGGGCTCACGGCAGCAAAGATGAAATATAGATTTTAGTAAGTAATAAGTTGGGAATATTGGAGGGAGTTGGATTAGCCACATGGAGGTTAGGAAGAGGCCCAGCTGATTAAGACATATCAAAATATAAAGGGTGTGTGTGTGTGTTTCTTTCAGAAACCCAGTATATTGGGGTGGATAGTGAGTAATGCGCTACTACCACTGGGATTAATTTGAGTAGATTTAGTTGGGCACAGCTATATCTGATGACTTCCCTTCCCACACCACATCCCTTCTTGTTCGTTCTCTTTTGAATGAGTCATTTTTACTGCACTGCTTTTTCAGGTCTTCCCACATGCTCGGTTGTAATTCTTATTCAATGTATTATACTCAGCTGCTTATATGCTTAGCTCTAAGCCTGTAGTCTGCCTGACTCTTAGCAAAATGCTTCAAAAGGGTAATTGTTCAAAAGATATTCACTGAATAAATGGAGAAATACGTAAACAAAGAAACTATAATGTTTTATGTGGTGGGGGTTCTGATAGCAAAATTAAGAATCCTTGATCAAGACATCCAATTTTCAAATCTCATGCTTGAAACAATATCTCTTAGCTTTTGGGGTACATGGTATTTCCAAAAAATTACATTACTTTTGTGCCCTCTCCCGGCCCCCCCCCACCCCCCCCTGCCTCTTTTGTTTTCCA
This sequence comes from Rhabdomys pumilio, assembly GCA_030674055.1. NCBI lineage: Eukaryota > Metazoa > Chordata > Mammalia > Rodentia > Muridae > Rhabdomys > Rhabdomys pumilio. The sequence continues at coordinate 131,783,087 of JANHMN010000001.1, read as the reverse complement.
AGGTGGAGTCTCTTCCTGTAGCTCTAGCTGTCCTGGAACTCACTTTATAGATGAGGCTGGCATTGAACTCAAAGAGGTCAGCTTGCCTCTGCCTCCTGAGTGCTGGGATTAATGGTGTATGCACACCACCTATCTTCCCATTTCTTTTTTCTTTTTTCTTTTGGTTTTTTTTTTTTTTTTTTTTTTTTTTTTTTTTTT
>JANHMN010000001.1:131769272-131782789 GCA_030674055.1 Rhabdomys pumilio | reverse complement strand
TTTTTTTTTTTGGTTTTTCGAGACAGGGTTTCTCTGTGTAGCCCTGGGCTGTCCTGAACTCACTCTGTAGACCAGGCTGGACTCGAACTCAGAAATCCACCTGCCTCTGCCTCCCAAGTGTGGGGATTAAAGGTGTGTGCCACCACCGCCCGGCCCCATTTCTTCTTTAATGACATTATTAGTTAGTTTATACAAGTCAACATGGTGGCTATACTGGAATTAACTTTAATAATTTCCCCAGTGAGGAAGCAAATTGTTTTGTTTTTAATTGTAGAAGGGTTTAAATATTCCCCAATAATAAAAGTCTATTTGGGCTTTCCAAAGGGGACTAATCTCAAGTAGTATCAGTTCCATAAACCAGTACTTACGGCACTACATGGAATGCCCTAAAGAATTTAAAACCTAACCGATTATAAAGAGAGTTGACCCAATCATAGCACCAATACCAAATGAAGTCTAGACTGTCTGTCTATGAGATTTCTTTGGAGTCGCAACTCTTCAGTCTTTGATAGCACACATTGTAAGCTCCTGTTACTTCCCTGAGATCTGAGATTAAAGGCCTGTGGTTAAATACTTTGATGACAAGTTGTAGTTTATATATAAAGATTCACATATTCAAAATGAAGACAAAATGAATTCACAGAATTTGCTTCTTCCAATAGCATTAGCTGAACTTCAAGTTCATTAGAATTAACTGTAGATTTCCAAGAAAATGGAAGTGTGTGTGGACAGCATGGACTTTCGGTCAGGCTTTCATAAGTATATGCAAAGGAGGGCATTATACAGTCAGAGAACAAAACTACTGTTCTTTTCCTTTTTACCATTTCCTTTGTGTTAGGCAGTTGGCATCCATTCACACGGGCCCAATCACATGGACGGCAGGAGGTGTTACCTACATTTCATGGGAATGAAGAGGGGAACCAGTGTTCCTCAGCTACTGAGGAACCAGTACTGAGCAGAACTATTCACAACTTCAGCCATAATCCACCCCCTGCATGTCTACCAGTCAGCCTGAAAGACAGCGATTCCACGACACAAAACCCAAACCCTTCTAGGTAGGTGGAACTTACATTAGGTAATCACCCACAGTGGGTAACCTGTTTGGAGACTAAAAATTAAAGATTTGCCAAAATTTATTTAGCTTCTCTCTTCTGTCCTTATTCTATGACCACCTGATTCTGTCCCCTCAGTCACCACAGTTGCCATTTTCTTGTGTGCCATGTCAGAGATGAACTACACTTTTATAAGGAAACTTTCATGTGCATTTTCCTCGACTTTTTGCTCCTCATTTTTAAACGTTCCCTGAGCATTCATAAATATATGATGTGTTTGGTTATATTCACCACCTCTTCAAACTCTTTCCAGATTAATACCCCCTTCCCTGCTCACTCACTTTTGTGTATCCTGTCCTTTTTTAAATCCATTAAACCCAATTTGTTTTGCTCATTTGTTCTTTGTAACTTTGTTTGTTTTGTTTTTCGAAACAGGGTTTCTCTGGGCAGCCCTGGCTGTTAGCCATGGCTGTCCTGGAACTCACTCTGTAGACTAGGCTGGCCTCGAACTCAGAAATCTGCCTGCCTCTGCCTCCCAAGTGCTGGGATTAAAGGCGTGCGCCACCACCCTTGGCCCATTTGTTCTTGAATAAGGCCTTCCACTGGAGTGCGGACAACCTGCAAGAGGCAACACTCTTAAAACTAACTTGACTCCCCCTCCCAACACCCCCAACACACACACACACACACACACACACACACACACACACACACACACACTTCCTCTCTCCCTCCATCCCTCTCTGAAGCTATCAGTTGACAATAGTTCCTTCGGTGGGGGTAGAGCATTGTGCCCACCTCCCCTCTCCGTGGCGGGGTTCAGTCTGATTTGAGCTTCCACGGGTCTTGTGCAGTCAAAACTGTTCGAGTTCATATGTGCGCCTGCCCTGCTGTGCTCAGAAAACACATAGTTTCCTAGTCATCCAGAGTCTTTCTGACCTCTCTTCCACAACGATCCCTGAGCCTTAGGAAGAAGTGGTGTGAAGAAAATGTCCCTTTAGGGCTTAGCACTCTAACTCTTATTTCTGCACCTTGGCCATTGCGCATCTCTGTGTTACAGCATCTGCTGCAAGGAGATGAAGGCTGAGAGAGGCAGTAGTCTATTAGCACAACAATAAGTCTTTAGAAAACAGTTTAACTCTGTGTCCATCTAGCAGAGCAGTAGTAGCAGGTTCTCCCCTCAGGCCGTTGGAACATTTGCAGTTTTGCTTTTTTTCCCTTAAAATAACTCCCAACAATCTTTCCACTGTGATGCATTGTTTCTTCATTCTTTTCTGATAGATTGACTGTAATTTACTGTCAATCTTCTGTTGATGGACATGAGCTGTTTCCAATATTTTGATATCACAAACTGAGACAAATTTCATTCACCAATATTTCATTTTCCCTCCAACAATATTTTTCACTGATTAAGAGTAGTCACTAAGATATTTTAACATCTTTTGTTTTTCTAAAAAACAGAACCATTTATGTAGCAGACTAAAACCACTTACAAATTATGTATTCCACTCATTATACCAGAACCCTGCTGCCCCAACTAAAATCCCACACTTCCTTAGAGCTCATGCAAGCCAATATCATGGGTGCTATGTGAACCAAGATGTGAACACTGCCAGAAAGAGAATCCTATCACCCAGCAGCATAGCAACTAACTGGCCCCAGAATCCTTTATGCTCACTATCTGAGCAAAGTCAACAGGTTCCTGTGGATTCTGAGAACATTGTCTATGTATCACCCCATTGCTAAAGCGAATAGACACAGAGTAAGTTCCAAACAACTACCCTGAGCCATGGACTGTGCAGGGACCAAAGATTGAACAATAAAAGCCCAGTCACTGTCCCTGGAAGCTAAGCACAGAGACCCATGATGATAAACTTACAGTAAGAAAACAACTAGGGGCTAGAGAGATAACTCAAAAAATTTAAAAAGAAAAAGGAATCATCATGACAACAGTATTCTTCAGGAGAGAAGTTCAGTTCCCAGCACCCGTGTATGGCAGGTGGCTCACAACCTCCTGTAACTACAATTCCAGAGGATCTGATGCTTTGGCCTTGTCAGCTACCCACCAACATGGAAAGAAGCCCACACACAAAACATACTATTAAAACCTAACAGTTAGGATGAAGAAATGGTTCAGGGTTAGGAACACTGAATGCTCTTCCAGAGGACCTAGGTTCAATTCCCAGCACCCACATGGCACCTCACAACTGTCCATAACTCCAAGAACTGACACCCTCACATAGATATACAGGTAGACAAAACACATAAAATAAAAATAAATTATTTGCCCCCGAAAAAGATTAAAGCTAAAGAAGCTAAAACCTAACCTTTGCTGAGCACCTACTATGTGCCAGATACTTTGCTAAGAGCTTTGCAACATCCTTTTCTTAGATCTCAGTCTTTTGCAGATCTACCACTGGGACCATTCTCTCCTTTACATGCCAACTACCAGGGTGAATTCTGATGATATCCTTTCATTTGTCCCAAGAACTAATGAAAGACTAAAAGGCCCTTGCCTCAGAGAACACAGCAAATCGGACTGGTCTTTACAAACCTTTGATTGACTTTCTTATATTCTTTATAGGAAGGCTATTTCTTCATGAGACTGGGGAGAAAGTGCTTGTTTCATGAGGTTGAGGACAGAGTGGCATGGAGAAAAGGGACTAGGCCACACGGTTGCCATGTGCATGGAGGGAACTTAGTTAGCTTTCTGGTAGTACTAGGGATGTAAGCATCATTCTTCCAACTTTTAATCCCCTAAAATGTATGGGGAAATGAAGGTCGGGGTGGATTTTCAAGTCTGCAATCTATTACTAATAATTAACTTTACTTAATGGTTCATTAAGTAGCAGCGTGCTGAAGGACCAGGAACTTCTCATCAGTGCATTAAACAGTCTTCAGACATTGATTAAGGGTACTTATGAGGGTTGCTTTGGATCGCACCTTTTAAAATATAATTAATGCTAAGACCAACTGGTTTCCTAGAGATTTCCTTTCCAAAAAAATTGTTGAGATTGCATGTTGGTGGTTTAAACATTGAATAAGAGTCATGTTTCACAGAGTGTTATTTCTCAAGTCCCAATTACACACACTTAGCCAGACACAAGCAAAAGGCTTTATCCATCTCTGATCTCTGACCTCTGTCCAGCTTGAAATTCATGAACTGTGAGGTGGTTTTCAGACTTTTGGCTTCTACAGGGTATGTTTGTGGTTCCCCACAGCTGGCTGAGCATGATTTGCTGAGGGACTATCTGGAGCTGAAGCAGAAAAAAAATCTTTGGAATGTCCCACCCCAGCCCTGGATATAGTCCATAACCAGAAACACAACTGGCCCACAGCTGCATTTATATCTAGAAAATTACCAAGAGCATTGTTGGAAATGGGATGTCTTGTCCGGTCAAAGCTTATTTCCTCAGGAAGTTTTGAGCACAGTGAGTTTTATAACCACCCAGCTTCTTGGGAAATATATAATAAGCTTCTGTGTCTCTTGCTAGGTAAGATCGCAAGTCATTGGGAAAATGAAAATAAAACTCAAAGCAATTTTGTATCTTGTTTCTTATGAGGAGGACAGGGACTGAAACTTGCATGCAAGAGAACAGCACATGCCATAGAACCATGTGCACTTTGACACTTTGTGGAATCCTCATTACCTATACAGAAGGGATAAATCCTGCTAGTGAAACAGGCTGGAAGTGTACTATGCCTCAGTAGCACATGGAAAATTGAGGCTCACGGAAACGTAAAGGTTGTCTATTTTATACCTTCACGTCTCTGATTAAAGCCAAAAGAAATTGTACCTCACTCACTGTGGTGGGTTGGCCTGACACTGCTTGTATTCTAATGCTTATTTGGGCCCCCAAAACTGGTTGCCTCAGAGACAAGCATCCTCAGGTAGACACTGGCTAAGTGACCCTGCCTCCAGTTAATTGGAATTGGTAAATAAATATTCCAATAGCCAATAGTTGGACAGAAGAGACATAGATGGGCTTTCGGTTTTGTGGGTTTGGAGAAGGAGGAAGAAGAATGTTCGGGAAAGAAGAAGGAAGAAGCCACTGTGAGATAAGGGTCAAGAGAGCATGGTCTTAGGGCTGTTCAATTGGAGCCAAGAGCAGCCCAGATGAAACATAGTAAACTAAATAATAACTCAAGGTTATTGATAGAAAAGTAGATTATAACAGCATGAAGGGGAGGCAGCTGCCCAGTTCTTGTGCTGATTAGGGCTTATAAAAATACAAAGGCTGTGTGTATGTCTTTCATCCAGGAACTCAGTGATCAGGGCAAGGGTAGAAGAGGCCTTGAGCCGGGATTTAAATCATTTAATACAACAACTCAGTGCCAGTCTACTTAGGTGGTAAAAGAACAGTAGTCTTACAGTGACAAAATGACAACTTGAATTCAGATCCTATTACTGTCCACTGTGTGTGCACACATCTGAACACACACTCACAACCCAGGCAAGAAAGCACAAAATGAGAAATGGAGGGTGCTATCTCTGATTTTGATACTTAACCAGATATTCTGATTTTTTTAAAATATACTTGGGAGTACTAATAATTCCCATCAAAGAGAATTAGTGGTAATATCTGGAAGTTGTTGTGATGAGAAACATAGCGGAAATTTCATAATCCAGGAAACAACCATGAAAATAAAATAAAGATGATTTGCAAGAAACAAAGTAAAGTAACTCCTCAAAGGCCAGGCACAGTGCTGGCCCTTTATGAGCATTATGTATTCAATTATCTTGTCACCCTTTGCGTAGTTAACATCATCATCTTCATTACTATGGAGATTAGGAAACTAACGCCCAACAAAGTGAGATGATGTACTTGGGATTGCACAACTGGTAAAATTTAGAGTTGGGTCTGCACACAAAGGTGCCGCTCCAGAGCCTGATAGGATTTACAGTTTATTTTTAAGTTATACATACATTTATTTTTAACAACCAAATATTTCTACAAAATATGCTTTTAAAGCAACTGCCTCAAGCACTTCTCTCAAGTATAACCCCACTCCCCAGACACAATTATATTCATTCCCTCAACCATGCTCTTAGCTGGTTTTTATTTCCCTTTATTTTACTAGTGTGTTCAGATTGTTATTTTGTGGGTATTCCATTGTTAAGAATTCTCTTACTATGTCACTCTTTCTTATTCTCCATTGAACTATGAACATTTCCTATCTTTCTGCTAGCCATCTCAGTGTGGGCATAACCATAACTGTCATAGCTAACATGTCACCTTAGATAGGGCAACAAAAAAATAGGCCAAAGAAATAATTCTATTAAATATAGCTTGGTGAACCAATGAGTTCAGAGGGGTTTTAGGAGCATGACTGAGTCATGGGTAGCTGCATCACCCTCCACTCCCACCCTGAGGAACTCTGGCTCAACACAAATCTTGCCACATTTGTTCTAAAGTGACCTAGACAGGCACTTTTGTCTACTTGGCCTGACCCTCCCTTATTCAGCTACAAGAAATGGCAAGCCAATACCTTCTCAACACCCCCCTCCACCCCCATCTTACTCACTATTCCTGGCAAACCAGAAGCAAATTTAGAGGCTGCCTCTCACATGGCCTGTTGAAATCATCCCTTAGGAGAGCAAAATCCCTCTGGGCAGAACTCTTGGGACTCGGTTGTAAGTCTCACTCTCCAGAGCAGAGGTCATCTGTGGCTGCAGCTTCCTTACCATTCTGTTCCATGCTGGCTACTTTCAAAGATTATGACATGTGTTCCAGTCTTGCAGCCATTTGGGGGGTGACCCATATTCATGTGGTAGACACCATTCAAGAAGGAGACAGACCACCCCAAACCACAGAATCAGGGAACCTCCTTCAAACTTCACATGCTTACAGTCTTTTGGGGCAAACAGCTCAATCTCAGTTGTGTGCCTTACTACCTGTATCAGGGACCATACAACTGTCAAACAGCAAGAGGCCATACTATCCCTTATTACAGGAGTAGGTAAGTACAGTCATGCTGGGGTACTCCCCACACTGAGACTGCACTCATAAGTGACTCAGTCCCAGTGAGCCCATATCACTTAGCAAAGGCCATCTACTGTCCCACCATGGTCCCCGTTGCTTCTGCAATACCTCTGTTCCAAAGCTAGTTTGTTATATGACTTTTATTAAATATATAGACAGAAACATGTATATTCATCCACAACAGCACCACCAGGAAAAAAAAATGATTCTATCCAAGTCCAGCATGGTGACTTTATTGAGGTTACATACAGGATCATGGGTGACTCTCAGCCTTCTCCATCACTGAAAGGGCCCAACCCACAGTGGGTAAAGAATGACAGATAAGAGCTTCATGGTCAGATTCCTGTCTCCAGTCAAATCTTCCATCTCTTCTATACTCTAGAACCACCCACGATCACACACAGCTGGGACTGGATTATACACAGTAAGGGGGTAGGAAGAAGTGACTAGGACCTCAGATTGGCACTGTCAATCCTTCCTGGACCTTTTTCTACAGAATGTTAACAGGTCCAGACTTGTAAGGATTTCGTGGGACTGTTCACATTGGCTTTGGCTTCAAGACAATGCTGCCAGGCCAGGCCTGGAGGACATTTTTGCTGTGAGCATGAATAGAAACAGGTAGATGTTTCCAGCTAATCTCTGTACCTCATAGGGATTGCTTTCCTTTTTTATTTGGTGTTGTTACTGTGGCTTACCTAGGTTTTCTTATATTTATTCCTAATTTAACCTCTCCATTAATTTTATGGACCCTTTTCGAATATATTCAAATGCATCAAGACCCAAATGAGCTTTGCTTTTGGCACAAACCTGGCTGCCTCTAATCTAGATCAAGTGCTCTCCAACGTTAACCCTAATAGGAAGTTTAGGAGTTCCTCCACAACTGGTCCTAAGGTGTCTGTCTCTCTGTCTCTCCAAGCCTTCTTCCTTCTCACTTACTTCCCATCACTTAGGAACTGCATGCAAAATAACATAGAAGAACTAAATGTTGGGAGACCGTGTGTATCTAAAAATAGCTTCATATATACTTGGTGCTTTTTCAGTACAGAAGTAGAAGGCAGTTTTACCTTTGAATGTTGAAAGCACCTCTACTGTAATCTAGGTTTGTTTCTGCTATTGAGTACATATGGGACTTTCTGATTCTTGATTTTCTAAATGTTAAGGTGAAGGGTTTCCCCCTTAGGATCTTGTGCCTTTTTTGCTACAGAATTTTTGTTTGTTCTTTGACATAGGTTTACAGACTACCTAGGACTGGGGATGTAATTTTTTTTAAAAGATTTATTTATTTAATGTATATGAGCATCCGATCGCTCGCTGACACACCAGAAGAGAACATCAGACTCCATTACAGATGGTTGTGAGCCACCATGTGGTTGCTGGGAATTGTACTCAGAACCTCTGGAAGAGCAGACAGTGCTCTTAACCACTGAGCCATCTCTCCAGCCCCTGGGGGTGTAATTTAAAGATATAGTGTTTGCCTAGCATATATAAGGCCCTTGGTTCAATCTCTGGTAGTATAAAGGAATAGAAATATGGAATGTCTACCATATGCCAACCATGGCTTAAGGTGCCAGGAATATGGTAATGGGGGTTTCATTATCACATTCCCATGAGGGCTTCTATTCTCACACCCTGGGAGCAGCGGATCAGCCCATTTATCCACAAACAGAGTCTACAACACACTTTCATTAGTTTTTCTTCATCTTCTATGTACCTTCTCTCCTTTTAATAATCCTGCTGTTAGAAGTTGAGCTTCCTGAGGGTCCTGTCATTCTCTTACTTTCCTTCCCCACATCCTTACATTAGTCTGTTTGTTAACTTCTTTGGGTTTTTCCTAAGTTTATCTTTTAGCCTCTATATTGAATTTCTCATTTCTAATGCCACATTTGTTAGTGGCCAGGCCTCTTCTGGGCTCACCAAGTATTTCTTTCATAGATAGTCCTGTTACTGTTTTTCTCTTCCTCTGTCTCTCTGAAGACAAGAGAGTTTATGTTGCAACCTTTCTATGAGCAGAATTTGTTTCCTTCGGGTTACTGGCTTGTATTGTTTGGGTCTCTGCTATTCATTAGTAAGCCTTTAACAGATTTTCTGCCTCCCCACGATAGCTTTGTTTTGTGCATCACTAGCTAAGGGATTGAAAGTCAGTGGTTTGTGCAAAAAGGAAACTGTTCTCTGTTTGCTTCCCGATGATGTGACAGAGACCACTTACACTGGGCCAAAGTTAGTACCTCTCCTCATAGGCTGATGAGACTGCCCTGAGAATATGTCCAGGTTTCTGTTGGGAAAATGTGAGCCTGCTGCCGCCCTATCCATGCCCTAGAAGTCAAAAGAAGGAAGGGGGGGACGGAAAATGCCAAAATAAACAAATTCCAAACTTACTGTTGATCCTAGTCTCTGATATCATAGCACTTGTTCTTTCTTGGGAGCTCAAATACAAGCTGCTATGGTGCTTGCTTTCTGCCCACAATGAACCCTGCACTGTAGCACTTGTGGTTACTTTAAGGGTTAGGCCCTGTCTTCCTGGATGTCCTAATTTAGACACTGCTTGTCTAATATACAGTTTTATTCCTGGTGTATTTTTCTGTTCCATTGCCCGTGTCCTTCAAGTTTGCACATTTTATTATCCTCCTATGTGAGTCCAAGAAGAAAAGACTTGAAAGTTTTCAGTCAAGTATTTGGTCTGACAGCCTTGCTTTCTTTCTAAGACAAAGTTTCGGATGTAGTCTTCCAGCTTCAGCCCACGGAGAGCTGGGATTCCAGGCACGTACCACCCCATTGGCTCAGAAAGTGACAGCTGGAATCGAACTTGCCATAACTGTATTCTGGACAAAGTATCTGCCATGACTTTCTTAACATTTTTTATCTTTTATTCCATAATGTAAGATGCAGCATGTTTAACATAAAGTCTATAACCAGCATCCAAACTCTGATGCTTTTTTTTTTTTTAACAGTGGCCACTATCTTAATAAGAGGTACCTCATACTCTCAGTTATGTCAGAAACTGGGGAGTCCTTTGGCACCCACATCTTCATATCACCAAGTACTACCTCTGAATATGTTCTTATACTGAAAGATTAATGTAGAAGAAAGATTAGTGAAGATTAGTATATACTAGAAGATTGGCCTGCTTGTGAGGGTTTTGGATGTAGATAGACTTTCTTCTATCTCTTCCACAGAGGTTCCAGTTCAAGTACATGGTACCTCTCTCTCCCCTGCATTTTCCCAGTTGTGACCTGCTGATCTCCCTGCTGCGTTTTCAGCCTTTTACCTGTTCCTTGCTCAGGTAAATAAAATGGCTTTATAAAATGTCAGCCACATCTTGATTTATGCATCTGTTTTAATCTATCAAGTACTTCCCATTCATAAGACTGAAAGTCCCTTAGCAAGGCCAGTAAGGACCTGCAGGCATTGGCCACATCCCTTAAGGAATGTTTATCCACTTAGAATCTCTTGCTTTGGGTCCTTGTTTTCTGGTGTTGTTTCCTCACCAAGACAGAAAATATCCCTGTTACAGCTGTACCACCCAGCTTGGCTACTTACCACTCCCTACTGCCTCCCCATCCCCACCCCAGTCTTCTTCATCCTTTCCCCACCCACCTCCCACCCCTACACACACACACACACACACACACACACACACACACACACACACCCTCTCCCCAGCCAACCCTGCCCCCAACTTTGCTCTGGTTACTGCCTAAGTCTTGTTTGGTTGAGTATAACTTCCTCAGAGAACCATAGTGAGGTCAAGAAACACCTAGTATAAGAGCATGCTTTATTTCTTTACAGCCTTTATCTCACTTATTAATGAACTCCATTTCACTGAGCATTTGATTATTATCTGTCTCTCCCACAACTGTAAGTACCATGAAAGCAGGGAATTACCTGTTTTTCCTCATCACTAAGCATCCTCACGACTGGCTGAATTGCTGATTACACATTTTATTTTTCGTATTTATTTCATTAACTATTTTGCAGTATCTTCACAAAGGCTGGGCAAGTGCTTCACCACTGAACCATTCCCTCTCCAGATGTATGAGTCTTTTAGAGTTGATTTTAAAAGAAGCCAATAATTCCAGGCATTGTGGTGCATGCCTTTGATCCAGCACTGCGGAGGCAGAGGCAGGCAGATCTTTATGAGTTTGAGATAAGCCAGGTGTACATAATGATGTCCAGGACAAGCAGTGGCACACAGTGAGACCTGGTCTCAAAACCAAAACTAACAAACCAACAAAAAAGAAGCGAATATATCATCATGCAATATCAATGTCTTTAGTGAATGAATCAAGGTATTTGCTATTTTTAAAATGCTATAATAAATTTCTTGAGACTTTTGTTGCTTGTTTGTTGAGTTGGGGTCTTTCTGTATAGCCCAGGCTTACCCAGAACTTGCAATTTGTTCCCCCAAGTAACATACTGTGATTACAGACCTGTGCCACAAGCCTCAGCTAGTTTCTTAGATTTGTTGAGTGTATGGGACTATCAAGTGTTATGGTAAATGATCTCAGACTGACTGAATAGTGGGAAAAAGAGAACATTTCAAAGTTTTCAAAAGGCAAATTCAATTTCTTTGATGTTTCATAGATTATATAAGTGATTTGTTCAATGATGACTGTCAAACAGCACAACTGTTCTGTGACAATAGGGTTTTTGTGTTATCATTATTGAGAATTTATTGCTCACTTGTAATAAGCAAGAGCTTGAAACATGTTACTGCAGGTAATCCTCACAGTCAGTCCTAATGCAGCCTACAAGTTTCTATTTTATCAATGACAAAACCCAGGCAGGTTAAGAAAGTGGCTAAGAAGTATTAGGGCCAAATGAGTGAAACAGGGGTCACACCCAAGACACTGATTCCAGAGCCTGCTCCACTTAATCCTTTAAATGAGAGAAATGATGTCTTCTTAAGAAGCCAGTTTCACGTTTATTAAATTTTATTTGGTGTGTGTATGTGTGTGTGTGTGTGTGTGCATGTGTTTGAAAGTCAGAGGACATCTTGTAAGAGTCTGTTCTCTCCTAACATATGGGGTCTGGGTATCTCATGCAGGCCATCAGCCTTGTTGGTAAAAGCCTTTACTCTGCGAGCCATCTCACTGGCCCAAGAAATCAGTTTTTCCAGAGAAAGAGACCCAGGGAGGATTGTTATTTGGACACCAAGAAAGAAAGATTTAGAATCATTAAGCACTGAGATAAGCAGCATATCTATTTTAATAAATGGACATGTGGCCCCAAAGATCAGAGGGATATCTTTAAAAGCAGAGGTTAGACCTAGGGCCATTTGAAGTCTCTATCTCAAGTCTGAAAGGTTGTTTGGGGCTATCTTTCGTCTCCAGCCTTTTCTGAGGTTGAAAGTTTGCATAAATGTCATCAACTTTTCATTATCCTGGGGCTGCTTAACCAAGATGAATCTTGCTTTATGGAGTTTGGTAGTCATTTTGCTTAATGACTTGCTGTGTGAACAACTTGGCATACTCTTCATCCACAGTCAGCAGCTACTCAGTTTAATTACTTGCTTTGTTGACATTCTGCTGTCTTCGGGGAAACACTGGAATCCAAAGCTTAATGTCATGGTTCTTATATGCTGCTATAACAGAATAGATTGCATAATTTGTAATGAGCAGAATTGGATTGGCTCATGGCTGTATAGGTTAGCAAATCCAAAACCCAGGGGCTGGCATCTAGTAAAGGCTTCCTTGTTATGTGTCATGCACAAAGGCAAAAAGAAAGAAACAGAAAAGAGGGCTGAACTTAACCTTTTGTAAGATGATTCATTTCATAATCCATTCCAACAATAATGTCAAGAGTATATTCATAAAGCTAACTCTTTACAGCCTAGTCACCTCTCATTACAGCCTACCTGCTAATACATGGGATTAAGTTTCTAACACATGGATTTAAGAATATATGCAAACCGTAGTACTAGTGACTGTCTCAAAATAAGTAAGATTATAAATAATGGTAAGGAGAAAGACACAAGACAAGAATTTAAAGAAATTAATGTGATTGTCATGAAGACTTGGCAAACTCAAAAATGTGGGGAAAGGAGTTTGAAACAGAGGGATCATGTTAAATTTGAGCCAGCCTTGTCTACATAAAAAACTCTTGACTAGCCAGGGCTACATAGTGGGACCTTGCATCACAAAACCAAAACCAACCAAACAAAACATTCTTGGAAAGAAAAAGAAAAAGAACAAACTGCGATTCTCCAACAGAAAGGCAAGAGCCCATAAAAGTGGCATTAGGAAGGCTATATTATTTTATACAACTATGTTGAGCAACAACTATGTCACTTAAAATACATTGTTTACTTTGAAAAAACAAATTACATATTTTAAAATATAAATAATCTAGATTAGGTCTAGTAGCAGAAACCTGTAATCCCAGCACCTAGGAAGCAGAGGAAGGAAGGTTATCTAAGGAAAACTCGGTTTTATTTTTGTGTGTGTGTGTGTGTGTGTGTGTGTGTGTGTGTGTGTGTGTGTGT
>JANHMN010000001.1:131722827-131769262 GCA_030674055.1 Rhabdomys pumilio | reverse complement strand
TGTGTGTGTGTGTGTGTGTGTGTGTGTGTGTGTGTGTGTGTGTGTGTGTGCTGCTTCCTTTGGACCTGGGAATGTCACTTAATCCTGTTTCTGAACCTGGCTGTACACAGTAATCAGGTTGGAAGCTTTTTTTATATATATAAAATACAGATTGGTCCTCATATTCACGAATTCTAAAGAGCAGTTTACAAATCCCCTGCAGATGAGAGGACAGACTGTTACATTTGCAAAGCAAGAGCTGGCTAAACTGTGTGCCTTCAGTTTCCTCTTTGGAGAATAGTTGACCCTGCTGTCTCACAGGCAGCCATTATGATCAAATACAACACAGTAGAACATACTCAAGCAAAGAAGGGACCATGATGACCAGGTAGGCTAAGAATTCAGGTTGACCAAATAAGCCTGCCAGAAAGAGCAAACACACCATTTATTTCACAATTCAAATGCTTCTCTGTGACATGTATGCACATGACTCATCAAAGTCAAAGATTTAAATAGAGACTGAATAGTTCCTGAGCAAATCAACTCATCACCTTTGTCTACAAATCTCCTACATCTTCTTCCTGTTAACCTTGAAAACAAAGCACATGTGATATATAGGAAAGTTATTGGAAATATCTAGTCATCTGGGAGGAAAAAACCACTCATTAGTTCCTGGCATTATTTCTCCACCTCCTGTTGTAGTTGGTTATTTCAGTTTTATAAGGCAGGATACATTAGTTGTTAGTCTCCCACCTTGCATTATTGCACATTTTGCAAACACTTCCAAGATTTTGACAAGACCCCTGGATCCCTTTTACTGTTGCTATGTGCCTATCCCTTAGCTTTGGCACATGTGATCCTCCCTATCCAGCCAGCCCCTTATTCAGAGACCCACCACCTGTAGGCAGTGGAGATCCTTGAGCAGTATGTGTTGAGATCAAGGAGAGTACAGGAAGGATCATTGCCTCACTACCCCACCCCCAGCAGGTATATCGGTTATTGCCCCAAGTGCCTATAGAGCTACTTTTCCCACTCCCTTCCTGGATTTTTTTTTTTTTTTTTTAGATTTTATTTGTTGTGTTCATATGAGTTCACTGGTGTGTCAGACACACCGAAAGAGAGCATCAGATCCTATTACAGATGGTTGTGAGCCACCATGTGGTTGCTGGGAATTGAACTCAGGACCTCTGGAAGAGCAGTCAGTGCTCTTAACTGCTGAGCCATCTCTCCAGCCCCTCTTTCAGGTTTAAGAACATCTTTTGATCATAAATCTTCATCTAATGATATTTCTTTCTGTTCATTTCTTCATCTTCCTCAATTGTTGATATAGTACAATCCTCAGGTGGCATATGTGTCTATGTGTTCATGATAGTAAAACTTGTTGATTCTTTTTTTGAGATCTCAAGTCTTTACCTCATCTTTCTCATTCAGATTAGGGTTGTTGTTATTGTGTTTCTTATATATAATCTACATACAGTAAAGTGAACAGTTTTTAGTGCATAGTTCAACAGATTCTATATATACACACCCATGCAATCAACTCCTAGATCTAGGTTTAAAAGACTTCTAGTACCTGGGGGGCTCTCCATGACTCATCCCAGTCAACAGTAGCAACCACTCCCAAGTAAACAAGATAATAAATACCATCCCTGTAGACAAGTTGAGCCTGTTATGTACTTATAAACACAAGCATCCTGTGTGTGCTCTCTCAGATCAAACTTCTTTCATTCTGTATTATGTATGGGAAACTCAACATTCTTTTAAATTTCTGTGTAGTTTTTTTTTATCTCTCTTTCCTTCCTTTCTTTTTTCCCTTTTTCTTTTTTGATACAAGCTTCCACAAGGAAACCTACTCAAATTCACAGTGATCCTTCTGACTTGGCCTTCAAAGTGTATGATTTTTCCATTATTTAAGTATAGTACAGCTTGTGTACTCATTCTATTATCAATGAGACTTGAGGGTTTTTTGGTTTTTGGTTTTTTTTAAATTTGGAATCATTATGAATAAGGCAGTTGGGAACATTCTTTAGCTGACATTGGCAGAGCCAGTCTCTTCTTATTCTGGCTGTATGCACAGGACTGGGATTGTAAGGTCCAAATTACATGATTGTCTAGGTGTCACTGATGCTAAAGAAACACATTCTTTCTGTTTGGTTCATGTACACTGCTAGTTAGTTACCTGCCTTTCTAATTACAGTTCTTTTTTTTCTGTGTTTTATTGTCGTGTTATTTTCACACATACATTTCACTCTTTTTGCACGTAAAGTTTTAATAATTTTAGCTAGGATTACAGTTGCACAATGAATTCCACAATCACAATAAAGAACATATCACCACCACCTTAATTATTTTCTGTTTTCACAGAAACATTGGCATTGTTTATAAAATCTCCCATTTTATGTTTTCTTTTTAAATTTCCTGTTTATTCCTTCAGAAGGACTCCAGAATGACTGCCCACGTCAGAATGACTATCTCTGCCTGATCTTCAAAGCACATGAGTTGGACAGATCAGTGCCGGAATCCAGTCACGCGCAGTGTGACACAAGGTGAGCGACTAGCCTCTCTGATGGCCGTGATTGTAATGATGGTGCTTGAATTGGGGTTGATGTAAGAAACAGTGAAAATAACTATTGAACCTACAGCAAAGGCTTGCGATTTGCCACACACTTCTAAATGTTTTGTTTGTAGTGATTGACTCAACTCTCACAATAGTCCTGTGAAGTACAGAGTTTTCTTTCTCCTGGTGTCACAGATGCAAAAACCAAAGCACAGAGTAATTAAATAAATTTCCAGCCAGGCGGTGGTGGTGCATGCCTTTAATCCCAGCACTTGGGAGGCAGAGGCAGGCGGATTTCTGAGTTCAGGCCAGTCTGATCTACACAGTGAGTGCCAGGACAGCCAAGGCTATACAGATAAACCCTGTCTCGAAAAAAACAAAACAACAAAAAAACAAATTCCAGTCCTGAGTCATGCCAAGAGCCATGTGATGGCGACCACCGCTGTGCTCCTCCGCCTGCCAGCCAAGGGAGCAGTTCAGACAGCCTCACTCAAAGATATAGCCATGTTGCCTTTATTACATTGTTCATCTTCTGTTTCAAGAAGTTATATAGTTGTCTTCACTTGTGCCATGAGCATTTTTAGTTAAGGTTAAGCATAAATGTTTTATGCCCTTTTGTACTATTGTTGATGGGTATCTCTCTCTTTTTTTTCATTGTGTTTTCTTATTGGCTACTGGGGAAAATAGCCAAACTGTGACTCATTCACAGTATGTAACTAAAAGCACCGTATCAGTAACCAATGAACATGCCCCACAAGAAGCAGCTTCAAGAATGCTAACACTATTCACTGCTGATTGAAGTGAGAAGATTGATAATGAGAAAGAATGGGCTAGCACTTCAGGCCTTCTCCATTGCCCAAAGGAACAGAAGAGAAAGAGTAGAAAGAAAATAAGATGTTGGAAACACACACTGTACCCAACCCCAGTTTTATTCTTACTCATCTTTTTCTTGTGCTGCTTTAAAATCTTATCTACGATTTAAATTGACTAAGGGGAATTTTTAATAATATTTTCACTGGTTAAAATATTCTGAGGTAGCAAATAGTTCTTCACATCTAGATGTTCAAGTCCTATTATACTTGACAAATGAATTAGGGGAAACAAGCTTCCTGTTTGTTTTGAATTTAATTTCTCCTCAATAGACAAATATTGTTCACATTTAGGGGAGGGAACCCTTGGGCAGTATGTTGAAATGTTTTGACGTGTGTGCAGTAGATGTAATTAAAAGTGAGAATGTCAGTCCTTTGGAGAGCATCTTACTGTCAGTCAGAATCTACTGTGTCACTGGAACAATGATTAATCTGCTACCAGTTGGGACAATGGGAAGAAAGGTTGCATTCAAGGTTTAAGAATAGGACGATTTAAGGAAGATTAGATAAAGAGCTGTTTGCAAAGGGTGTTGTCTGTGGACAAACTGGAAGAAATAACAATGTACACTGGGATCACTGTCAATGAAACATGTCCCACCAGACCAGAGGGAAGGCTGATGGGACCGAAGCAGGCCTGCGGTTAAGGTCATGGTATGAAGACTCCCAAAAGACAGTCAGATCTGGGTCCAGCATACTACAGCTACTACATACTCAAACCCAAAACATTAACTCCCAAAAATCATTAATTTCTAATACTCACTCAGTAACATGTTTCTTGACTTGATTAAACACAAGAAAAATGTTTTAATCTTGATTTATAGTTATAAATAATAAAACCTTAAGCAATAACAGAGAGAGAGAGAGAGAGAGAGAGAGAGAGAGAGAGAGAGAGAGGATTTGATTACCACTGGGAACTCCAGGAGCATATCTGGGCCTAGGGGCTCAATGACAACAAATGGAGAATATTTATTGCCTGCTATTTCCAGGCTTCTCCTGGATTAGAGCAGTCCTGAGGAGAACCCTCCTACAGTCAGGATCCTGTTCCATCTCCTGCAGAGAAGAGGGGCAGGAGTCTGGGTCAGTGTTGTTGCTGAAGAGCTAAGCAGGGTCTCAGAGGCAGCAGGAGCTCAGCTCACCTAACCATGAGTCACAGCTTGCACAGCTAGGGAATCCAAGAAGACAACTAGCATATGACGCCTTTGAGTCTGTGCAGGGCCCAGGCCCATTACCTTTGTTCCACTTTGCCCTCCAGGCTTGTACAAAGTACTCTGCTTTTGAGCACAAGGTTCAAGATTCCAGCCATACCAGTAGATGCCTGTAAATCACACACACAAACCAGAAGCAGGAATTTCTTTTGAGAGAGAAAAAAAAAAAAAACCCAAAATGAAACAAAAACAAACAAAAAAATCCCAAAGTGTGAGCTTCTTAGTTGTTCTGTAATTTGATGAAATGAAATATTGTATTTTAAAATTTAAAAACACCAACAAGCTAAGCATAATGGCTCATGCCTCCCTATAATCCTAGTAGTTGGGTGACTGAGGCAAATAGACTGTTGAGAATTCAAAGCCAGCAGGGGCTATGCACTAAAACCTTGCTTTAAGAAAGCAAACCACCAACAGTGTTATCAGAATACCGTCTACTATTTCTCCTTCTCAGCAATGTTTTCTTCTCTTTCTAACATCGATTTCCCTCATTTGGGCAGTAAAGATGGTAACTGGAAGAAACAGGCTTATGATGATCAAGAAGCTGTTTCTGAGGAAAGGAAGGCCTCTTTTGTCATAATTCTTCCAAATCTCATGGGATATTTTTTTCACTGATTCAGCTGGGTCTGTCTCTGTCCTCAGGGAGAAATGTAACACCTGATGTGCTATGCTTCAATGTCTTGACAACCCCAGCTGCTGGGAGTGAGTCAGCCTCACCTGAGCCACACAGCATAATAATGATTGAGGGGGGGGGGCGGGGGAAGGGACCTGTGTGCAGAACAGACAGACGGTAGAAATGCTTTACCAAATGTTTATTTCTTCACATTACCAATTATCAAGCTTGGCTACACATTACAATCACCTGGGAGCACAAGACCCAAGAACAATTCAATCACAGGCTCTTGGCAACAGAAACCCAAGAATCAGCCTGATTATAGCAACAGGGTGTTACTAATGTACAACCAAGGTTGTTAGACATTGTCTAATGACAATAGTATGTCTTAGGCTGTGGCCAGTTAAGGATGATATTGGTCTTGCTCTGTGATTGCTGTTAACTTGTTATTCAAATCAGAAGCCTGGAAAGATGTTAACATAGATTTTGATTCTTTCTGTGTCCTTGCATAGAAACAGACAGGACAACCAAAGAGGGGTGCTGTGTGTGTGGCTAATCTATGGATGACATACACAACCAACCTGGGTAAAAAATCCACCCACAAACCATAAAATAAAACTAAATGATACCAACACATAATGTTTGTGCAGTTGGTTCACAGCAAAGCTACCGGATGACTGAAAGACGAGATCGAGACAAAGCAGATGCTTCTCAACCTTCCGATGGGTTATGTCACAATAAATTTGTCTTAAATTGAAACTGGCACACGTCAAAACACATTAGACATTGAGGTTAGGCAATCCACAGCTTATGAGTGGTTGCTAACCTTGCGGCTCCATGACTGAGAGCTGAGATGTCCTCCATGCTCAGCATCAACAATACTGAGGACTTACTTAGCTCAGTTGTCAAAGTGCTGGCATAGCATTCACAAAGTGTTGTGTTCAATACCCAGCACTCCTTAAACCAACCTGGCGGAACAAGCTTGTAATCCCATCACTAA
Source organism: Rhabdomys pumilio (assembly GCA_030674055.1). Lineage (NCBI taxonomy): Eukaryota > Metazoa > Chordata > Mammalia > Rodentia > Muridae > Rhabdomys > Rhabdomys pumilio. The sequence continues at coordinate 131,763,042 of JANHMN010000001.1, read as the reverse complement.
GGAGATAAAGGCAGGGGATGCAGAGCTCAAGGACACCATCAGCTAGCTAAGGATTTTGTCTTCCTTTTTATTCTTTTTCTTTTTATTTATTCTTCTCTCACACAATACATCCTGACTGCAATTTCCCATTCCTCCACTCCTTTCTGTCTCCTCCCCCATCTTTCCTCTCTCCATTTCCCTTCAAAACAATAAAGTAGGCCTCCCAGGGATACCAACTGAACACTGCACAAGTTACAGTAAGATTAGGCACAAACTCTCACATCACAGCTGGGCAAAGCAACCCACTAGCAGGAAAAGGGTCCCGGGAGCAGGCAAAAGAGTCAGACATGCTCTCAGCCCCAATTCTGCTGTTAGGAATTCTGCAAAAACATTTAAGCTAAACAACCATAAAATATATGCAGAGGACCTCAGCTGAGTTTGAGGTCAACTTAGGTACATAAAACCTTGACTCAAGAAAAAAAAAAAAAATCAAAATTCAAAGCACTATTTCTACTGAATGCATATGGCTTTCCTGTACTCACAAAATAGAAATGTTATAAATGCAGTATGATAATCTGCGGGCTGTTTGTAGTGTATTAGAGAATATTAGCCCTGGCCAGAGAACATCTCGATGATAGAATCAAACTGAGTTGATGTGAAACTTTTCAATTCACCTGCATAGGTTTCTGAGTATTTCATATTTCCCACAGCAATCATAAGCATGTGATTATATGTTACAATATGTACATTATATAATAACATACATGTTACAAAACGAGAATCTCTAGTAGTAGACAACAGAACTATAAAGCATGAGTGCACAGGCCTTCAGAAGGCAGAGCAGGTTGGACCCATTATGACGTCACCAAGGTTAAACCATCTATACTTTGTGAAGCAACCAGGAAATCAAGTAGGAAAGTGGAGCTTAGGCAGAAAGTCTGTATGAAAACAGAGAGGTCACACCCACCATGCAAAGTGGGCTCCAGCTGCTGCTGTGCTAACCTTTGCTGCAGACTTGGTCCTGTCTAGATGCTGTGACGTCAGTGAAAGTGACTACCTGGTTCAGTGGTGGGAGAGTGCCAAAAAATTCAAGTCAACTTCATTAAGATGAAATATAAACCAGGCATCAGGAAGAGGAGAAAAAAAAAAAAAAGTAAAGTTGATGGAGAACCTTGTGTCTATAGCACAGCAGCACTGGACTTAGTCAGCTCAAGACAGCTGCTAAGCCAACTCTCTAATATCAGGTCTGCCTTTCCTCTAATCCAGACAAGGGTGGCATACATCATGAACATACTAAGTTCTCACCACTTTTATTAGCCTTCTTCCTCCCTCAAAACTATATATCAGAAGGCAGACGAATTTCAGGCTCCTTGGAGAAAGGACAGAAGGACAGTTACAGAAGACATCGGTGTAACTATTGTCAGGAACCGTGGATGTGATTAATGCTTTACTGTGGAAATCAATCAAAATGAGTCTACGTTTGACTGGTGGCCTGTGCGATTCTCTCATTCTGTGTCCCCAAGCAAATAACGTCTCTAATCTTTGTTCTCTGGCTGTAAAACAGGCTCAATAACTGTATTCACAATTGGGTATAGTGGCTGTCCTGTAATTCCAGAGGTTGGCAGGCTTGGGCAAGAGGTTGTCACAAATTCAAGGTCAGTCTGAGCTACAGATTGAGAGCCTGGGTGACAGAATGGCACTTAAAAAACAGATAACAACAATGATATTTGTACCTGGGATGTTACGATAATAAGATGAAATAAGAAAAGCATTTAGGACAATGCCACAAAATGTTAACCAATGACAATAATGATTTCCTAGTAACACCAAAGTAGACAACAAATCACTGAAGACCACTAATCTAATGGTCTCAAGTTCCATGTTTAGCAAACATCATTTCACTGTTGAAATGTTTCCCTTACAATGCTGATGTTAGTTCATCCTGTGCTCATCTTTTTAAGTTATACATAGAGCAACATGTGAATTAATAATTAAAAGAGCATTTACCGAGCCGGCGGTGGTGGCGCACGCCTTTAATCCCAGCACTTGGGAGGCAGAGGCAGGCGGATTTCTGAGTTCTGAGTTCGAGGCCAGCCTGGTCTACCGAGTGAGTTCCAGGACAGCCAGGACTACACAGAGAAGCCCTGTCTCGAAAAACCAAAAAAAAAAAAAAAAAAAAAAGAGCATTTACCTTAAGTTGCATATTATTTGGTCCAGTACTCTTGGACAGCTAATTTCAGAGTTTTGGGCTCCAAAGTACCTGGGTTGCAGCTGAAGGGCAGGGTTAGCAGAGCTACCTGCCCAGCCTCTTAGGTGGGACCAGCATCACAGATTGGCCAGCTCCTTCCAGAAAGCCCCAGCACACACACACACACACACACACACACACACACACACACACACACCTTGTTGATGAATTTCAAGCTGCTTGGGGCTCCTTTTTCTTGGTAAAGCAGCCCTCAGTGTTAGTCAGCGACCTCAGAGGACCCAACAGCCACCTGTTTTTCTGTATGTGGCTTCAATTGACTGGATTTGAGTAATTTCACAGTGAGGTAATTACATCAACAGGTTGGCTCAGGCTTTGTGCAGATTTAGGACCTGTTTTGCATGGTGTAGTTTTAGTGTGGACCATCTTTCCAACATATTTTCTTTTTTTTTTTTTTTTTTTTTTTTTTGTCTACAAGCTATTGGCTCTGGGAAGTATTTACATTTTAATTAGGAGTGTTCAACCAGCCCCCCCCACACACACACCCCTTCTACTCAGTCAAGCCGCTAATTTCCTTCCTCCTGGCAGCTTCAGAGGAAACAGTTTAGGTTGCCTTGTCTTGCCAAGCCACTGAACCAAAGCACAGTGCCTTGCAGAAGCAGAAAATCAAGTCCTTGTTCATCAAATTTGCTTCTTGTCCTGGCTTTTTCATGGGTACTCTGAAATGGACGGCTTTCTGTAACAAATAGGCCATTACCTACTCCTTTTCTCTCCCCTTTCTCTGGGAGAAGCAACATTGTAATATAGCACATGTATACAGCATTCATTGAACTTATTCAAGAGGTGAGTTTGTTTTCGGTGTATCTTCTAATCATTTAATCCTTCTCTTTATTTACAAAGAAATACTACTACCAGGAACTCTGTCTCCTCCTCACGGCACACACCTTTAATCCCAGCACTTGCACTTGGGAGGCAGAAGCAGGAGGATCTCTATGAGTGTGAAGCCAGCCTGGTCTACAGATCCAGTTCCAAAATAGCCAGGGCTATTACACAGAGAAACCCTGTCTTGGAAGTAAAAAGAAAGAAATGCTATTAAACATTATTCAGTCCCATCCCCCTTCTAAAACAGATAGAAAGCATTCCCTTGATGACACACAGCTCTCACCAAGCATTAGTCTTTGGACTATGTGCTGACACCCACAAGGGCTCCAGATTTGAAGGACTGCTGTTGTCAGCATTAGCTCATCCCACACTGGTGCCCCTTGCACCTTAGCTCTGGCTTCATGTCTTCCTGTTTCTTTCTCTTCTCCTCACTTGTTATTTCTAATCCTCCATGAGTTAGGAAATGACTTAAGTGTGTTTCCTAGAACAAGGGGCTAGAGCAGACTGTTCCTAGAATTCAGTGCCTCGTGTAACACTTTACAAGTGAGCTTCAGAAACATTCTTGCTACTAGTTAGGATGCTTACAGCTATAAATAACTCCTGAGAGCTTCAGTGTAGGAGCTCTGTCTCCGACTCATGGTTGGGTTAATCCTCCAGGTAGTAGCAGTATGACTTGGCGGTCAGAGATACATCAGGGTTCCAAAAATGGAGAGATGGCAGCAACTGCTGTACCTCTTCCAAGGCAAAAGCAACTGTTGTTTCCCAGATGACTACCTACTCCAGGCCCAATGTTACCCTCTTTTAAACTTACCACTGGCTTGGAATCTAGAATTCTTGGAACCAGCTTAGGCCTAATTGGAATGCCCTTAAGAAAAAAAAAAAAAAGAAAGAAAGAAATGTGGACACTGGAAGTGAACCAGAGTGCTTGCTAGAAATGGGCTGTTCTGCTGCTGATCTCTAAAAATAGCTTCTCCGGCTTGGAAGCTGTCTGTGCAAGTGGCTCACATTTGGAGCAGATCACTTTTAGAAATGTCAAGAACTGTGGGAGATAAACTTGAATAGTTACTGGGGACATTTAGTTGGCGTGAACATAGAACTTGAAACAAGGTTTGATGCGGATCCTATGTGACTATTTTGGCACTTGAGTTAGTCAATAGAGCAAAAGTCTGCACAGTGCATCACAAGATGTTCAAAACACAGAGGGAAGTGTGGTGAACGTGACCTTGGATTTTTATACTGGCCCAGAATTCTTCTAACCATTGTAGGCAAGTGTGTCAAGCAGCAGTAATGGTCCACCCAGTGTTTTCTTCTCAGGGAACATCACAAAGGTATTTCACAGATACTTCAGTGTTAAACGGCATCGTAACACCTTATCTCCTTGGATTAGAATGAGTTGAAGCAGGAAAACCCCATTCCTCTCCACAAGGCTCATTACACAAGGTACTAACTGGTCACACAAAGTAATGAAATGGACAAGAACTTATTTTTGGTTCAATTTCCATCTGATCAAACTGCATGTACTTGCTATGTCTGCCTTCTCACAGAGCACATGCAGAATGTGGTTCTTGCTCATGCCTGAAAGATTAGAGTGACCTAGTGTGTAATAAGGACATATCCCAGAAGGCAGACTAGCTCGGAGAGCATCAGTTTCACCTCCCACTCCAGAACCTTGATGTCAGCACATCAAGCTGTGAGAGGCAATGCCAAGATGTCTCAGATTTCAAAAACCATAGCAGTTGATCAGAAAAATAGATTTGATCAGAACAATTTACCTAAATGAAACTTCACCAAATACAGTTTGGCCAAAACCAAAGTATTTATAGTTTAGTTTAAAGGCAATTTGTTCAACAGGACAATTATTAAAGTAATACTTACACAAAATGGGTAAACACACCGAGTTTCTTCTGGGTGCTAGTAACTTTGGAGTTAATATAATTACACATTGATCGTAATTAGAGATATACGTCATAGGGTAACTGTCACTTTCTGTGTATCAAGTATTTTGCTTGACTCTTACAGTTGTTGTTTATGCTTTCAGAAATCAGAAAAAAATTCATAAAATAATATTATATACTTGGAACAACCTACATAATCAGCTAAGTATACTGCAGAAAACAGAGGAAACAGGTTTTTTTAAAATATATTTTCTTGTTTCTCTTTAATTTGTTATTTGATTTTTTTTTTACTTTTCTCCTGGTATATCAGTAATGCTATGCAACACTGAGAAAATTGAAAATGGTCTAAGGAGATGCTTAGTCAGTAAACTGATACCTTGACATCACAAAGCCTGAGTTCAGGTCCCCAAAGCCATGTACAAAGAACAGGAATAGGCCAGAGAGATGACTCGTAAGTTAAGGGGTCTGGTGCGAAATAATGTGAGTTCAAGTCCCAGAGCCAACACTCAAAAGTTGTCCTCTGACAATCACATGAACTTCATGGCTTGGCAGATACACATGCACATGTGCGTGTGTGTGTGCACATAGTCATGCCCCCACACATATAAACACAGGTACATATATGCCATTCACACACACACACACACACACACACACACACACACACACGTGCACACACATACACACACACAAGCAGAAAATAGAGCCACGCAAAGAAAAATACATTATAAGTTACCCTAACCAGTTTACCTTGAAGCCTTTTCTGGATCTTTTTTAATGTTCATTTACATGCATGTTGTCATACTGCTTTCTAAGCCCCAACAGAAACTATCATGCAAGGCACAGATCAAAAGGCATGTAAGACTTTTGATCTGTGAATAAATCCAACAAATATTCTGTTGGTCAGAAGCAAATTCAGAGCTTAGTTGTGAGTAGTGGAAACACAGGTGAGTTAGGGACACAGTAATTCCCAACAGCTGATGATAGCCACTAATATTTTTAAGACTCGGCTTCCATCAGTATGGAACTTTAAGAATGCAGTCTGTAGGGGAGTTTTGTGAAGCATAGTCTTGAGTTCCCCTTGCTTGTGACCCGAAGACTTTAGCAAATCACTGGGAGAGTCTGGGTCCGTTCAGGCTTCGGCGAGGCCATCCTTCCAATATCATTCTGTCTGCAACGTCTCATCAGTCATTTCCAAGCCATTTGCTCTGAGGCAGCCAACATCTGGATGTCCACATCAAGCCACGTCACTGATCTTCTTCCAAAACAGGATTTCAGGTGACTTTCACAAATATACTCAGCAAAAGAAAAGCAAGAGAAGGTGAAACTGCATACACAGGATCCCTGCTCCACAGTTACGGATGGTTTGGGTCTAAAGTTAATTCAAAATGAAAAATCCAGAAAACACAGACATCCTAAAATATTCATTTTAGTTCCTTTGGAAGGAAACCTTTCCCTCAGATTAGGGGGAGCCAAACCACCATACATAGGTACTATACCAGAGAGAAGGAGAGAGGAAGAGGGAAGAGAGAGAAGTGAAGGGTTGGAAGAGAAAGAGAACATGAGAGTTAGAACAACACAATCATGCCCGAGGAGTCTAAAGTTTCTATAACTGAGCTCTCCTGGAGTTAAGAAGGAATACTGCTGTTCCAAATTACCTATCCTTTCAAAGAATGTACTAAGAGGAGATACAAAATATTTCCTGAATATGAGTCTGGGAGAAACTTTTTTGTAAGTTTTCTCAGTGTGGCAGATAGTGCATCAGCCAAGCCTGCTGATGCCGGTCTATCATCTCAGTTATGTGGGAAGCTGAGGCAGGAGAATAGCAAGTTAAAAGTTTGCCTAGCCTACAGAAAAAACTCAAGGCCAGCCTGGCCAACTTAGTGACACTGGCTCAAAATAAAAAGTTGAAAGGGAGCTGCGGATGTAGCTCAGCCATTGCACATCTGCTGGCCTCACGTACAGCCTGAGGCTCAGTCTCTAACCCTGGGTAAAGGTGATGAGTGTGTGTCATACTCTTAAGATACTAACCACAAATAAAATGGTGTCCCATAAAAGCATTCTGGATCCAGGGCCTTGGATGGAGAATCAGAGAAAGAGAATTGTGGGTAGGAAGTATTAATTTATTCCATGCTCCAGGAAGCTTTGAAGAAATGAAACTCTAAGGAGGGTAAGATGATAAGAGGTAAGATGAGGGTAAATAGGTACGATTCTCAAAATTAGTCAAGACTGAAAAACAGATAGGCTCAAGGCAAGTGAACCTTTAAAGAAACCAGAGCAGCATGAAGTCCCTTCAAGATGCATACTGTGCTCCAGGGGGCCATAGCACCTGGGGTGCTCAGTGTGTAGCTTCATCTGTTAAAGGAGGAGGACAAGCGCAGCAACTCAAGCAAAACCACAAGGTAATGAAATGCCTTGTCTATTTGCTTCCCTCTCCTATCCTTCTCCTACCCCAACTTCAAGGGATGCTCTGCTTAGGTTTTCAAGAATGGAAATCATTTCTATTCTGAAGAGCCTTTGAGCAGCAACAGGGGCCTGTTCCATTTAAAGACCTAGTATTCTCGTGTCTTTTAATCCAAGAGCTCAAAACCTTATTTGGGATCACTTATTTGCTCTCTAGCCTGAAGGAAGTTTTATGAACAGTCCATCACCTTAATCACTTAGCTACCTCATCCCACTGAAGGAAATTTTAAGATGGAAGCAGCCCTTCATGAGGCTACTAGGGTAGATGGAGCATGTAAACAAACATCCAAGTTCCTGGTGACAAGCCTAGAACTTGAAGTGAATTCATGACGAACACAGGCTCCCTAGCTCAGTGACCCTCTCTCTCTATCTCTCTTCCTTCTGCCTCAAGACGCAGACATGTGAATCTCAACCTACAGTAACCTCTCAGTCCTGTGCTGCTGCCCACAAGGCCTCTCCCTCCTGTGGCTCAAGCCCAAGCATGATGGACACAGCTTTCCCACCCTGGGAGGGAAGTCATCAACAGCTTCCAGAGAGAGTGACTGGCTTACTGCTGCAATGAAGGGGACTGGAGTCTTAGAAGTCATTGCTGCTGGATCATGATATAAGGCACTTAGAAAAGGAAGTTGAGGATCCATGAGACTTATTCCAAGGTACTCATTTATTGTCACCATTATAATCTAGCCCACATAAATACCACCCAAGTGATGTGGCTTCTCTTATGTCACATTCAAGCAAAAAGAAAACTATAGTCCTTCCAGAAGTTCCCATGCTAACAGCAATAGAAGACAGGTATCAAAGAAGTCTTTTACTGAAATAATTTACAGATGTGATAAAACTAAGAAAGCCCCAGTTGACTTCTTCAGTTTTTCTTGCTGTTATAAAACAATATTGGAATATATCAAAACGAAGGAAAATATCTCATAAACATTATCCACACAAATATGAAATATTGCTTACATATTTTTATAGCAACAACTTCTTAATGAGAAGTAGACTTTCTCCACCCCCTTTTCCTTCCATCCTGAAATCAGTCATTGTTTTGATAACCACAGTCAACTGAAAACACTCTGTCTGTCAAGTTGGTGAAAAACATTGAGGAAAAAAAGTTCTGTTTTAAGACTGAATGACAGCATTATGCAGAGACATCCACTTCTGGAGCAATTTTTTTTTAACAGTGTGTGCAATGGTATTTGAAAAGAAGCATTTGGGACAATTCATGGTGGTACACACCTTTAATCCCAGCACTTTGGAGCCTGAAGCAGGAGGATCTTTGTGAGTTTGTGACCAACCTAGTCTACATAATGAGTTCCAGGCCAACCAGGGCTACACAATTAGACCCCATCTCAAACAAAAGCTATTTGGGACCTGGGGGAGTAGGTCAGTGAGTAAAAGCACTTGTCAATCAAGACTGATGACCTGAATTTGATCCTTGGAACCTGGGTAATGGAAAGAGGGAGTATTGACTTCATAAAGTTATCCTCTGATCTCCACATACATACCATGGCACATGCTCCCAATAACAATAATAAAACTGAAAACAAAACCGTGTTGTCAGCCCTTCCTCTCTCGCCTCACGAAGTATCTTGATACTTGTCAAATGATCTCATTGTTCTTTTGCATTCAAGTTAACAAACATGTAACCACAGTTTAGTGTTCACACAGAGCTCAAGATTCTGAACTCAGAACTATTGCAGAGAGATGTGGGGATTAACAGAGGCAAGACAGCTGCCACAAGTGATAGGAGGGTACAGAGGCCTATAAGAAGTTAAAGAAAAAAAGGGAACACAAGTATCTATCAAAAAGAATTGTGATCTACAATAAATCCAAGGCTTATGCAAAGCAGATGTGGGGACAGTTGGTTAGGATAGTCATAGAGGATAAGAAGGATCAAAAAGAAACCATCTCTGGTTGTAGTGGCAATCTTGAAATTTTAGTTTCTTTAAAAGAAACAGAAATATTGTAAGAATATGTTTTTCTTTCCTCCCAGGCATGGGATACGGGCTGCTTCAGACTGTCTGCACCACCTGGCTATGATTTTCCTGGTGATATGGTAGGAGGTTGGTTTTGCCAGATGTAGTTTCTGCAGTTGTGTGACATTTGGAATTCTGGGGACTTTTCAGAGCATATATAAATGCTAGGACCCTGAGAGGTGGGGGTTGGTTGGTTGTTGACAGCAAAACTTAAACTTGCCCCAAGGAACTGGATGTCCCTAATCAGCAGGAAGTAGTCCAACAACACTGTCACCCTGTCTCCTCTCTCTTTTTTTTTTAAAACTCGTATTTAGTGTTAGGGCATTGAAAGGATAGAAAGGGGGAGAAGGTAAAAGAAAGAAGAACGGGCAAAATAGCAAATGCCAGGGCATAAGGACTTAGTATAACAATTTTTATTAAAAAGTATGCAAAATACTTAAATGTCATTTCCCCCAAAGACACAGCTCTTCATTGTGGTGAACTCATCAAAGTCCCCAACTTTCAGCCACTTTTACAGTTTCCTAATATGAAAACAAAAGCATAAAAACCCAGCAGCCCAGGTCTTTCACCTCAGTGTCATAGACATCCTGGTTTCTCCCTTTGACCCACATGGGATCAAGCATGTATTCAGCACGAAAGTGGAGTTATATGGCTTGATTTACTCACTCAAATCCGACTTGTTGAGCAGCTGCTGTGTTCAGGGCACTGCCAACAAGTTGAGCTAGAGGCATGAATATAAATCATCAGGAAAATGCCAATCAACACCACTGTAGGATAGCATCTCACACCTGTTAAGCTAGCCTTCTATATTTTAGAAAGACGAGCATTGGCAAGGCTATGGATATGTTGGATCCCTTGTCTAGTACTAATCGAAATGTACAATCCAGTGGTTTCTGTAAGAAATAGAATATAGACTTCTCTAAACCATTAAACATAGAGTTACTACTATATTTTCCAACTATCTCACTTTTGTGTATATATCCAAGATAGGTGAAATCAGAGTCTAAGGAGCCATTTCCCTTACTCTCCTATTCTTTACAATGCGACTAACAACAACCAAAATAGCCACACAATCTAAATGTTAATCAATGGAAAGAAAACATAAGATGATGTACAATAGAATGCTACTGAACATACGAAGAAAGAAGTCTTAGCACTTACAGCAACACGGGTGGATCTAGAAGACACTAGTGGCAAATGCCAGTGATAGAACTGCAAACACCTCACAGCTCTGTGGGAAGTATCTAAAATGCCAGACTCTAGAAAATAAAAAGTAGCATGCCCGCTGGCAGGGGTTGGGGAGGGGAAATGGAACTGTTAGGGGTGTGACGTACCTGTTACACAGAATGACACAAAATGACAGTTCTAGAGGTCTGGTAATCACCACAAAACCACAACCTTTATGATTCTGTGTCAGACACTCAAAATCTATCAAAATTGTCTACCTATTATTTTTAATTTAGTAGTTTATAGTTTGTAGCAATCTGCACCACCCAAGTCCCCCCCCCCCACCTCATCTCAGTTGCCTTCCTATCGATGTAAAGAGGAGCATGAACAAGACAACATACTGAAGAAGCTGTTTATTGGAGGCTTACATTTTCAGAGGGTGAGCTCATGACCGTCATGGAGGTAGCATAGCAGCCAGGCAATATCACCTCTAAGAGGAAGCAGAGGGGCAGGAGAATTGGGGGAGAGAGAAGGAAGGAGAGAGAGATGGAAAGGGAAGCAGGATGGGAACAGAGAGAGAGAGGGAGGAGAGAGAGAGAGAGAGAGAGAGAGAGAGAGAGAGAGAGAGAGAAGAGAGAGGAGAGATATGGGATGGGTACCTAGGTGGAACAGTCTCTGGATGGCCCCTCCTTCAGTTTCTGTCCCACACTTTGTCTCTATATTTGCTCCCATGAGTATTTTCTTACTCCTTCTAAGAAGGACTGAAGCACCCACACTTTGGTCTTCCTTCTTCATGAGCTTCATGTGGTCTGTAAGTTGAATCTTGAATATTGTGAGCTTTTGGGCTAATATCCAATTATCAGTGAGTGCATACCACATGTGTTCTTTTGTGATTGGGTTACCTCACTCAGGATGATATTTTCTAGTTCCATCCATTTACCTAAGAATTTCTCGAATTCTTGTTTTTAATAGCTGAGTAATATTCCATTGTGTAAATGTACCACATTTTCTGCATCCATTCCTCTGTTGAAGGACATCTGGGTTCTTTCCAGATTCTGGCTATTATAAATAAGGCTGCTGTGAACATAGTGGAGCATGTGTCCTTGTTATATGTTGGAGCATCTTTTGGGTATGTGCCCAGGAGTGGTATAGCTGGATCCTCAGGTAATGCTATGTCCAATTTTCTGAGGAACCACCAGACTGGTTTCCAGAGTGGTTGTACCAGCTTGCAATCCTACCAACAATGGAGGAATGTTCCTCTTTCTCCTCATCCTCACCAGCATCTACTATCACCTGAGTTTTTGATCTTAGCCATTCTGACTGGTGAGAAGTGGAATCTCAGAGTTGTTTTGATTTGCATTTCCCTGATGACTAAGGATATTGAACATTGTTTTAGGTGCTTCTTGGCCATTCGAGTTTCCTCAGTTGAGAATTCTTTGTTTAACCCTGTACCCCATTTTTAATAGGGTTATTTGGTTGTCTGGAGTCTAAATTCTTGAGTTCTTTGTATATTTTGGATATTAACCCTCTATCGGATGTAGAATTGGTAAAGATCTTTTCCCAATCTGTTGGTTGCCGTTTTGTCTTATTGACAGTGTCCTTTGCCTTACAGAAGCTTTGCAGTTTTATGAGGTCCCATTTGTCAATTCTTGATCTTAGAGCATAAGCCATCGGTGTTCTGTTCAGGAACTTTTCCCCTGTGCCTATGTATTCGAGGGTCTTCCCCACCTTCTCTTCTATTAGTTTCTGTGTATCTGATTTTATGTGAAGGTCCCTTATCCACTTAGATTTGAGCTTTGTACAAGGGGATAAGAATGGATCCATTTGCATCCCTCTACATGCCGACCTCCAGTTGAACCAGCACCATTTGTTGAAAATGTTGTCCTTTTTCCACTGGATGGATTTAGCTCCTTTGTCAAAGATCAAGAAGGTCACAACTCCTAATCCTTCCCAAGCAGTTCCACCAACTGGTCAGCAAGTATTCAAATGTATGAGCCGAAAGTGGTCATTCTCATTCAAACCACCACACTGCCTTAGCATTCCACTGGGATCACAGGGAAGTATAAGGACACCAGGAAAGTGTTCTTTATACAATTAAAATTTAAAAAGTAAGGTTAAATACAAAAGGGAAACAAATGCACAGTCTAAAAGATTAGGAATAGGCAAAGGAGTCAAGAGACATTAAAAGAAAAAACTAGCCGGGGAGACAGGCAGAAGAATTAGACTGCTGGAGAGAACATCCCCCAGAGGCATCGCTGGAAGCAAGCCACCCAGACTAGACTCTACAGGCTCATCATTTTCTATGTACTCCAAATTACGATGGAGTGTACATACTAATTTTACCAGTTTGATAGGAAAACTTGTTTTCTTCCTACAGATGGAGAAATTCCCACTAGCTCTTTGCCAAAGTCACTGCTCCACGGACTCTGCCTAGTTCCTGCACAGCAGGTGTTATTTTTCTCTACCTGTTCCAGACCAAGCTCCAGTACCCTTCTTAAAGGCCACAAAAGGAGCAAGTTAAAAACCATAAGGTTCCATGGTTCTTTTTTTTTTTTTTTCACTTTTTTTTATTGGATATTTTATTTGCATTTCAGATTCATCCCCTTTCCCCATTTCCCCTCCCTAGAAAACCCCTATCCCATGCCCCCTTTTCCTTTTTGCTTTTATACAATTTTTTTAAATGTTAGTCAAAGGCTTTATAAGTTTGGTAATGCTCAGTCAGAAGTGTAACCCAATACTTAACCTAGATATATAAACTATCTTTGACTGGTGGAGACACGTGAACATCTGCCTCCATGTCCCCTCCCCTCTTTCTCTCTCTTTCTCTCTCTCATCACCTAGCTTCTCCTGTCCTTCTTCTCCTCCTCTCCTTACTCCTTCTCTTCCTCTCCATACTCCTCCCACCTTAGCTCCTCCTACATATCACCCTTCCTGTTAAAATAAAACTCTTCTCTTAAAATACAGTTAGTGCATAATTGTGCCGATTTGTACCAGTGAGGTACTAGTTAGTCCTAATAACCAGTCCATCATTTTGTTGACTAACCAGAACTTCTGTCATCTCTACTAACTAAAACACTTAGTTCTGAACCTGGATTTTTTCTTGGCTTGAAATGAATGTCAGCTGAAAACCCTCCACTCAAATCTTTTCTCTCAAAGTAAATAGCCAGGATTGGCTATGAGCCTATAAGTTTTCAACCCTGTCAGAAATTCAGAATGACTGAGTTAACTGAAATTATGGGAAGCACAAAGCATAGCTTCTAAAACTTAGACAATTTATAGAGACTGTTGAACACCATGGTTCTTAATGTGTCTTTTCCTCTTCTCTAGGTATGAGGAGAGGATGACTCTTTTAGTAAGTGGGTAGGTGCTGGAGTAAATAGTCTCATCCTTGAAGGTAAAATAGTTCGGGCTTAACAGGCATTGCCTTCATCCCTTCAGATCAAGATAAGCCAATCACCCTCATGCAGCACGTGTCGCAGGCACAAACACTATGATAGGAGCATCCAGGAGAGCACTGAAAAGGAGCGCTATCCTCTTGAATATCCTGCTACATCCGAGAACAGCAGGTGCACTATTCAATGGGTGAGCCAGGGTCTCCTCTGCACAAAGCGGGGAACTTGACAACATGTTTTTGGTTTTATTGAGCCTAAATCCTGTATTCTTCAACAACAGAGTTAACCAACTACTTGCCTGAAAATTAAGGGGAAAGATACGGCTATGTAGCAAGTAGCCCGTTTGGGGTTTGTAAGCTAATGCCTGCAGCTAACTGCAGTTCAAGCCAAGCCTTTATCTGTTTGGTCTTTGTTGTTGCTGTTGTTTTAAATCTCTTTTAGCTTTGTGGAAGTAAAACTAACATAGCTATTTCAAAGCACCTGGCTTAGTGATTTTTAGGTAATTTATAGCTATATAAAATTTGCTTTTTGTCACCTCCTAGCGATTCCTGTGTCCTTTTATATTCAATACCTATTCCTGCTCTAGCCTCCAATCTCGATTATAGTTTCTGTCTCTTACCAGTTTGTCTCTCCAGGAAATTTCATATCAATTGAGTCATATGATATGCAAACTTGTGCATCCACTTTCCTTTTGTCAGCCTTGCTTGCTTCCCACAACTTGCTCAGACTGCTTTCTTATAGAACCCAGGACCACCAGCCCAGGGATGGCACCACCTACAGTGAGCTGGGCCCTCCCCCATTAGTCACTAATTGAAAAAATGCCTTACAGCTGGATCTCATGGACGCATTTCCTAAACTGAGACTCCTTCCTCTCTGATGACTCTAGCTTGTGTCAAGTTGACACAAAACCAGCCAATACAAGGAGAATCTCCCATTTTTCAAAGTCCAAACTAAGTTAAAGACTCCTTAGCTCTGAGTTTCTTCTAGATAAGCAGAAGCTTTTGCTTTCATTTCAAAGACTCAGGTCATGTTGTCATTTGTCAAGCCTTCCCCCCGCCCCACCCCCATTCTTCAACTCCTAGAAATATACACTTCTAGACTTTGGTTGTAACTGAGTAAGACTTTGACGGCCATCCCCATTTTGGAGAAGACATAGTGGTAGGAGATAGTCATAACTATAGAAGGATCTCATTGTCATGGCAAGGAAAGGCAAGCAAGGCACCACCGTCTTCCAATCCTTATTACTTAAGGCAGGAAAAACACTTCCTCTCTGCTTCGTTTCCACTGGAAATCATTCCAGTTTTCTTGTGCAACAATTAGTATGTTTACCTGTGGTGGCAAAAAGGAATTTCTCAACTGCTACACAAACAAGACTTAGTATGACAAGTATTTTTGACTATCTGTTGTAAATAAACAGTATGCGAGACAGAGTAAAACAAAACCTTGGACTTTGTTCTTAAAGGTTTAGACCTGTTCATTCTGGTACCATCCTGTTTGGAGTGGTATACTGGGATTAAGACTTCAATATATAATTTCATAGGGGGGAAGTGGGATAAAGGAAAGATGGGGTGGGATGGTTTTATTACATCTTACATAAAAATTATGAATCACAAATGCTATGTGTCTGTGTGTGTGTGTGTGTCTGTGTATGTGTGTCTGTGTGTGAAGTAAACAAAGGATTGAAAAAGAATGAGGTGAATCATTTTGACCTCAATGTCAGCCTGTATACATTACCAATTCTGAGAACTTTGAACTGCTTTTGTATTAGTGGCCCTTTAAGAAACTCAGACTAGATCCTTTCACGACTCATTACCCATGACTTTGATGCCATTTCAGGCTTTGTCAGCATCTTCTGTACTTATGAACTGACAGGAGGCAGAGTGGGGAAAAAAAAAAAAAAAACGTTTTGTAAATGTATTCCATAGGCTTGTCTTAAACAAGTGGAAACAACATTCAACCAATATCTGCCTTTCTCACAGAATGGCTTTGCTCACTGGCACTGAGCAGAGGGCTGAAGATGTCTGTTCAGGTAGAAAGGCCACCAGTCTCCATCTCTGAATTCAGTGTAATCTATAACTGGCAAACGGGAGGTTTGCCTCTTCACAGCACCGCAGAAACATGTATCACCACAGCCAAGAGTAGATCATACATTCTGCAGCAATGCATTCTGGGTATTCCTTTTTTGAGCAAAGGAATATTCTCAGTGTTACCTTGGAAGGCAGCTGCAAAAAAAAAAAAAAAAAAAGAAAAAAAAACCTACAAAATAAATAAATAAATAAATAACCTCAAATGAACCAACAAGTAAAAAAAAAAGTATAAATACAGTTAGACTGTTTCTTGCTGGTTGTGAAAATTAAAGCCATGGTGGCATGCCCTTGGATTTGACCCCACAGCTAACATTTATGGTGGAAGGCAGCCATGGGAATTAAGGTCACAATCTTTTTATATATATATTATTTATTTAATGTATATGAGTACACTGTAGCTGTCTTCAGACACATCAAAAGAGGGCATCAGATCTCATTACATATGGTTATGAGCCACCATGTGGTTGCTGGGAATTGAACTCAGGACCTTTGGAAGAGCAGTCAGTGCTCTTAATTGCTGAGCCATCTCTCCAGCCCAAGGTCACAATCTTTTAAGATAAACAAAACAGCTTCCTAAATAACTATATTGAAGATAAAGGTGGGTCGGAGCACCAGCAAGCCACTCTGTGAAAGCAGAACACAGTTGTAATGGGGGTTCTCAGCCTGTGTTTTCTCAAGTGGGAACAGCGAGATCTGGGAGGATTGCTGTGGTTCCCAGTCTCTGGTGTACCCAGGTACCACTGGGGTACCACTGGGAGTTGAGAATGAGTTCCCTGGTCCATGTTTTCCCTCAGGGAGTCCATGAGCCAGGGAGGAAGGTGAAGGCTGAGCCCGGAAGGGGAAGCTGAACCAGGTTTGGTGTGAGCGCCCAGAGTACAGAGGGTCTGGGAGAGAGGCCTTCTCTGGGAGATTTAGGTGCAGCTGTTTAGTACAAAGGCCTCCCCAGAAGGTGATTCTTGATGAAGAGACAAGATTCTTTGCTTGTCCAAACTGTTTTTATTTGATGGCAAATGTGAATATATACACCTTTCTCAGGGTGAACCAAGGATTAAATACCTTTTGTGGGAAGGAATGCCCAGGAAGGGAAATGCATTGGCTGAACACTGAAGCCTATCTAGATAACTTGTTAGCATGGAGAACTCCAGGTTTTTATGCTACATTACTTTTTCCAGGTAGAGGCGAGTGTTGTGGCTTAGAATCCCCCAGACAAGGTCAAAGGACAAAACCTCCTAACAAGGGAGTCTCCCATTTTGTGCCTAGCTCAGGGTCCATCCAGTCATGATAGACTTGGACCTTAATAGTGTTCCCATAGTTAGAGGCACATAGTTTGCTCAGATGTGGGCCTCAATTTGCTAAGAAAGACCCAGGTTGAACATTGTGGTATGTTTTAAACTTTTCCACTAACTATATCACTATGTTTAATCTATGTGCATACAAAATATAGAAGCAGCTAAAATAGTAACTCACTGCCCATGACAGGGGCATGGCTTAAATAAAATGTCTTGATGAACATGTAGGGACAGTTAGAGAATTCCAGTGCCTGTATGTCAACCTCCTCTGGGAACTATATCTACACCCAAGGAGCAAGATGGTAGGAAAGCCCTGACTTCAGATCAGAGCCATAGAAAAGTCCTCGTGGTTTCCAAGTAGAACCGTTAGCATTTATCCAGAAGAACTGGGAAATTTTAACTTGGCAGAGATGTATTACTCATTAGTGTCTCTTCTTCAAATGGCAAAACAAATTTACCTACATATTAAGTGGGACCATCTCCATGGCCTTCTACTCTCAGGTTTCTAAAAACAGCTCTTGAGGCATGTTGTGACTCTGGGGCCTCATCCCATGACATCAAGTCCCCTCGGTGCTTAAGTGCCTTCCCCAGCACATCTGCCCCTAACAGATTTCTCCTGCTTGGTAGTCACTCCAAGCAATCACCAATACAATTTTTTAGACGAGACGAGGCCTGTGCAAGACAGTCTGGCCAGAGACATGGCAGCTTGCTTTAATGTTTGTGATAAGCAATTTGTAGCAAGAGGGGCTTACAACAGCCTACCCTAGTGAAGTTCTGCAATGTGCCCTGACTCTGCATTTCAGGCTCTGATGGTGTCTAGTTTGCCATTGCTCAAGTTGGACATCCATGAAGAACGGACATATTAACATTATCATTAGCTGAATTCTGTCCTCACTTCTCTGAATTTATATATTGAAGCCCTAACTACCAGCCATGATAGGACTTTATTTAGATTCAGATCTCTAAGCAAAAGTGAGTCATAAGAGTAGACTCCAATGAATTAAGGAGAGAGGCACACACAGGCATGCAGAGGAAGACCAGGTTTATATCAGGGGCAGCAGGCCATCTATCAGCCAAGGGAGAAGTCTTCAAAGAAACTGAACCTACTGATCACTTGATATTGAGACTTTGGCCTCTAGAATTGTGGAAAAATATATTTCTGCCATTTAAGCCATCACTTCTATAGCCCTGGCTGGCTAATACCCCACACAGGCAGCTTTCCTTCACAGTGTAGTATCTTTGATACTGTTTCATGTTAGAAACTGGGACATCATGACATAGCTGCAGTTTCCCACACCAAGCCTGTCTGAGGATAGTTCTTTTATTTCACCGGTAGGCAATTATTGCTAATTTACAGGTCTGCAGGCATTGCACTGTTACGTCACTGAAGACAAAGGAGGAGATTCTTGAGCTCTGCTAAAAACCAAAAATGTGCTTTGACACATGCGAGATAACTGCTGGCACCCAAGAAGAGGAGTAGGGAAGAAGAGAAGAAAAGGGTAGGGAACAAGCAGGCTCAGACATTCCTTTCTTGAATAATGATTGGTTCTGGTTTGGTTTTTGTTTTTTAACTGTAATACAGCCAGGAATGGTGCCACATACCTTTAATCCCAGCTGGCATACTGTTTCGAGTTCAGAACCAGCCTGTTCTCCTTAGCACTTAGCAAGTTAACTCCAGGACAGACTGGGCTAAACAGACAGATTCTGTAAAAAATAAAATAAAATAAAATAAAATAAAACAAAATAAAATAAAAATAAAGTTTGCTAAATCATAGTCTGGCAAGATGAAACAAATATAACAAACTCCCACAAGTAGTCCTCTGACCTTTATACCAACACTAAAAGATTAAAAGATTAAAAGCCATCTAAAGTGCTGGGCATTGGTGCTGCACACCTTTGATCCCAGCACTCAGGAGGTAGAGGCAGATCAATTTTATGAGTTCAAGACCAGCTTGGTCTACAAAGTGAATTCCAGGATAGCCAGGGCTGTTACACAGAGAGGGATCTATCTCTAAATAAATAAATAAATAAATAAATAAATAAATAAATAAAACTTTAAAATGTAAAGTTTAAGTCATTGCAGTACCTTCAGACTAAAACCACTATGGAAGATCACTGTGTATGTGAAATTTTGAGTTGAGTACATTAAGAAAGATATTAAAGAAAACATATCAAGAAAGTACTTGCTTAGAATAAAGACAATGAAATAAATCTTTGACTAATAAGTAATAACTATATTCTCCCTTAAATAAATGTTGGCCAGGCTAGTAAGCAAACACATAAATACATGCTTATACACACACGCACACGCACACGCACACGCACACACAATGCTGAACTGTTTCAGCAATTGCTGGTTGGATAATGAATAATGCAGATTATCTGTAGGCAGAAAATTCCTAGTAAAATCCAAGATGAGCTGAGTTCCTCCCCACTGGTGCCAGCCCCTTCTTGAGTAGAACTCCTTCATGGATGAAAAGCCAAAACACCTCAGAAATATGGGTGGAGCCGGGGACACACAGCACAAGGAAGTTCTGAGCTTTCGTAAGTTCCTAGGGGAACTGCATTTTTTACTTCCTTCCCGGCACCAGATCTGTGCTAACTTCTTAGAAGTAGTGGCAGTTCCTAAGAACACACTAATAGTAAAATAATTTCTTTATCAGTTCCTTGGTGTTAAAACAAAACACCCTTAGACTCACTCAGACTCCTTTGCAAAGTGAACTGTCTCCTACTAGAAAAACACCATTCTTGTGTCTATATCATGCTAAAACAGGATCTTACTGGCTCCTGGACCCTTACCCACGACCGAGAAACATCCCTTGTGGACTGAATCCCAAATAGGCCAGCAAGACCAAACATGGCCTGGCTGAGTCCTACAGCCCCAGGGCAATGAGCTGACGTGTTTGAGACATTAGCTCCAGACCCAAGAACATGTGAGCAGAGACTGAAGCCAGGCAGAGAGGTTGCTCATCAGATTCCAGAAAACCTGACAGACTGGAAAGGCAGTCACAGGGGAGCGTGGCCAGATGTCCATAAGCTGACCACTTAATATCACCTGATTCTACCCCTCTAGAGAACAGATCAGCAAGGACTTGAGCCACATAACTCACCTGCCCTACGCTTTAATTAAAGCTTGCTGCAAGCTTTATAATGGGCCCAGGCAACCATGCAGACATGCTGGAGTGCTGGCTCATTCCCAGAGCCACAGTTAGTCTCTTGTATTGTTCCAGGTTTAGAATGATGAATCAGACCATAATTGGCTTTGGAGGTTCTGTCTTGGTTGTTTGTGGGCTGAGAATCTTCATTTGCGATATGCAGTGGGTGTGCCATACATTTGTGTGTACTTTTGGGCTAACACCCTTCCCCTCTCACCAGCCTGCTCTGAGCATAATAAGGAGGTTCAAGTGGGCAGTCCAGGAGGGTGGGGATTCTAGATGTCTTTGATCAGCATGACCACTCGTGCTCAGTCTTTCATTCATAAGACTTTTATTTTTCCTGATTCAAGGACCTACAAATGCTGTAATAAAGTAATCAACTAGGGGTTCAGGATTTAACTTTGAAATCCATCTCATTCACACCCACTCACCAGCATACGTACGAACAGAGTCAATACACTATTGGTGGTTTATCATATGCTCCATTGCAAAGATAGTTTGGGGGTGGAGATAGCAGGATCAGACCTCAAACCTAAGCCAAGATTTTGATGAACTCAAAGTATTAGGTTTTGAAGAAAACTTAAGAGTCCATATTTTTACGTAACCCATAAAGACTTTTTAAAGCACTGTCATGGTATGGTCAGGTCCCTGTGGCTGGAACCTCGTGACATCAAATAGATATACTTACCCTGAAACTACTGAAATGTCAATGTCAAGTCCTGATTTAATTTTGCATAAACCGATTCTATTTCTTTCATGAAGAAACCCTTCAAAACCTGTAAACTTCTGGCCTTGGGAAGCCTGGGCAAGGAACAATGAACCTATTCACAAGAACACTGAAGAACACTTTCTCAACCCAGCCTTAACCTGCCCTCCTGCAAGTACGCCAGCAATGTGCTTTTGATAACATCCTGGCATTTCTGAGTTTGTGAATAGAATATTCTAAAGGACTATCTGAAAGTACTCCATTTAAATTGAAAAATAGCTGCTCTTTTTAGCACTGAACTCTTACCTAGACCAATCCCTCTTTCTGAAAGCTCTCGCCTCTTTTTCTGATTTTTTTTTCCTACTTCTTCTTGGCTCTCAGGTGTTACCTCATACCCTGTCATCATGGCCCCCTAACTTTCTGTGCTGGACTCTGCACGGTCCTTCGCATTACCCTTTTCATGCCATTTGTCTTGCTGTAATTTTACACAAATTTGCATATTTTTGATTACTTGCTAACTTGCCACACAAACCAAAAGGTACAAAAAGCTCATTTGACACCAAATTCTTTTTTACCTTTTTTATTCTTTGCTCCAGGTTCAGAACAGAACCCAGCACACAGCACACACTCATCAGATACCAGTAGACAGAATCCATTATGAACATGAAAAAAAAAATTCAATGAGTACTGAAACATCAACGTGATGAGGAATGACATATTAGGTTATTATAAAGTACATTCTCTGATAATTATTGCTATTCAACAGTGAAATAGGCTATCTTGAAATGCAAAGAATTACTATTAAAAGTACATGCTCACTACCAGGCATGTTGAATAGGAAAAATTTATAGTGTTCAGAGTTGAACTAAGATCACGTGGAAATCTTGTTAAGTCTATGGCCATCGAAGCATAGCGTTTATCTCTGTCACTGATGATAATGTACATGGTTATTGATATTGTGTGTCTTCAACATGGGAGAAGACATTAAGAAGAACTGCCCAGTTTTTGTTACATGTTTATGTGTAATATGGGTGGAAACCAACACATAAGAGAGAGAACACACAAGAAAATGGCAACACAACAGTGGGAATCTAAGCAGAACCTGTTGTTTCCACAAGAGCAGAAAGATGGAAGTTCTGAGAAGCTAAGATAACTAGACTATGTAGCCCTGGGTAGCAGAGAAAAGGCTGGTACCAAGAGAGACAGCACTCTGGAAATGGAGTGTGGCCTTTCCAAGCCTGTGCCTATATGAGCTAATCTATAGAAGAAAGAACTTTAAAAAAAAAAAAAAAGTATGCAGAAATGACCAGTCCAGCAGGGCAGTAAACAGGGTCCAGGGAGACACCTGGAAGAGAGAATGGAGAAACAGACGAATGCAAAGAAAGACGGCGTGTCAACAGGCTGATCAAACCATCATTTTTACTTTTTCACACAGGGGTTATATACACATAAAGGCAGGATGTGGGGAAGGGGATGACACAGGAGTGTAGGTGTGTTTGTGTCGTTAGGGGGAGTACAGATATCTTCCAGAACAGGGTATCGGCTGGGTGAAGGTTCAGGGAACAGGTCACTATGACTCTGTCTATGATTCACTTGTCCTTATCTAAGCTGGTACTGTTCACCAAGGCTTTCTGTCCACAAGGCCTATGACTACGAGTTCTTATCCAGGCTGGTAAATTTCCACCAAAGCTGCCTGTTTACAAGATCTTTTTGTTTGTTTGTTTGTTTGTTTGTTTTGTTTTGTTTTTTTTCGAGACAGGGTTTCTCTGTGTAGCCCTGGCTGTCCTGGAACTCACTTGGTACACCAGGCTGGCCTCGAACTCAGAAATCCGCCTGCCTCCGCCTCCCAAGTGCTGGGATTAAAGGCGTGCGCCACCACCGCCCGGCTTGTTTACAAGATCTTATAGCTATCTGTTTCAGTGTTTTTCCACAGAGATCAAGACGTTGTGTTAGCAAGCATGTATGACTGACTTAGGCCTATTGCTGATCTTAGGCCGTCACTGTATAAGCAAGGCTTCCCCTGACACAGAAAAGTGAGACTCATGTAAAATTGGGAATAATTCACAGTCCTTTCAGACAGGGTAGAAAACCCACAATGTAAAGCATTTTGGGCAGACCAGGCATCGCAAATGCCAGTTAACAGGCCAAGCCTGTCAGACTATACCTGACTAGCTCACAAGCTGTGGTTGTTTGAATAAAAATGCCCCCGATAAGCTCATATATTTTAATGCTTAGTCATTAGGGAGTAGCAATATTTGAAAAGGATTAGGAGGTGTGGTCTAGGAGGAAGTGTGTCACTGGGGTTGGGCTTTGAGGTTTTCAAAGCAGATAGAGCCCAAGTATCTCTCTGTAAGGATTAGAATGTAGCTCTCGGCTACTGATCCAGTGTGTCTCAGTTAGGGTTTTGCTGCTGTGAACAGACACCATGATGAAGGCAACATCATGTTCTTACATGAACAACATTTAATTGGGGCTGGCTAACAAGTTCAGAGGTTCAGTTCACTATCATCAAGACAGGAACCTGGCAGCATCCAAGCAGGCATAGTGCAGGCAGAGTTGAGAGTTCTACATCTTCATCTGAAGGCTGCTAGGAGAAGACTAGCTTCCAGGCAGCTAGAAGGAAGGCATTAAAGCCCATGTCCACAGTGACGCACCTACTCCAATAAGGCCACATCTTCAAATGGTGTGAAGCATATATAAGCCATCAGACAGTATCTACCTACATGCTGCCAGCCACACCACTAAGATGATAGTAGACTAAATTTCTGAAACTTGTAAGCAGCCCCCAACTGAATACTATTTTTTCATGAGAGTTGCCTTGGTTATGGTGTCTCTTCACAGCAATACAACAGTAAGACACAGCTGAGAATAATATGGATATTTTCAAATTGAAAAATAAAAATATGTATGAGAGACAGTGATCTACAGAAGCTAAAACACTTGCCAATTCTAAATAAATAAATAAATATTTTCTAATCCCTTAAATAACCTCCACAAAGCTATCTGTTTAAAGTACCTACAATATAAAAGGCTTCCCTAGACTCAATTGACAGCAATCATCAAGAGGACCCTGATAATTCCCCATAGCAGTAGCACAGCTAAAATTAAAAGAGGAATTCAGTATTATTTTAACAAAATGCAAAAGAAAAAAATCATAAAATTCACATTGATAACTCAATTAAAAAACTGCAACATCTAGAATAAGGAAATAAGTTCACAGTAGCCATGTGCTGCTGTGTGACAAACTACTCCAAAGGAATGTTTCTTCCTGTGTGGTTCCTGCCAGTCAGGAATTCTTGCAGAACCCAGTGGGGAAAGCTTCTTTGGGATCTCCATTCTTTAACAGCTAAACTGGAAGATGAAGAAGAATTATTCGAGGTCTCATTAATATGTCTGTTTGGCAACTGGTGCTGTAATACTCTGCTGAGTCTTAGCTACAGGAAAACACCCCCCCCCCCCCACCATCCCAACCCTCCACCAGTGAACCACACAGAGCAAGAGGAGTTTATTTTTCTTTCCCAGCATGCTGGGGTCCTCCTCCATCCAAAGGAGTGGGGACAACCCCCGGGGCAGCCCATTCAGCCAGGTTTTATATAGCTTTCAGAGGTAGAAAAGAACAACAGCCACTAGGCGCAATGTGATTGGCAGAACAGCAGTGACTTTGAAACTGATTGGTCCTCAGGTTGGTCCGCCCTGAGGAAATGTGTCTAAGTGCTCTGCGCTTCCGTTGTCTGCAGGTGGTCAACAGCTGCCTCCCCCTCCCCCGGACTTCCTGAAGAACGTGATTACCCTCTCCTTTCCAGAGGGGAGGAGTGCCGAAGTGCTTCATGACCTCTCTTTTTCAGGAGGGGAGGGGCCAGCTGGAATTTTCCAAAGGCTCTGAGCTGACCTCTTCAATGCTGGCTACCAGCTACTTTTTGTGAGCAAAGCTCACCTTGTCTGTTTGCTTATTCCTTGTAGGTGCCAGGATAACAGGATAATTAACATTGACTGGCACTAGGAATACCACTCTTTGACATTAATAATTGGCGGTTTTGTTTGTACATCTAGAGCAATGGGCTGTCCCACATGAGTTTGTCAGGCTGTTTTGCACAAAGATTGATATTAATAGTACATGCCAGGTTTTGGACTTAAGGTTTTAAGTTTTAGCTGCTTTGGCTGCATGCATAAAAAGAAGTGTTCTGTGATTAGTACACCAAAGGCCTTGGACACAGAGGTTCTAACCTGATTGCTTATATGTCCTCCTGTTGTTTACTACTAGAGAAGATACAAGTCTCATATCCTCTGAAGAAGGACTCCAGAGTCTGTGCTGGGGCTCTGTCCAGGGAAGATGTCTGCCCTGCTGAGTTTGTCTGCATCATTTGCCATAGCCAAAGCTATAACAGCCTTTAGAGTCATGTATTTCCAGGCAATCCCTGAACTGGAGGGAGTCTTAGGATCCTCAAAGCACTTTGAAAATACTAATTAAAAGACAGCTAGATAGGCAATGGGAAGACACTTAGGAACTGAGAGAACTCATTTCTTGCAGCGGGTTTGGCTCCCAGCACCTACATGGTGTCTCACAATTATCTGGCCTCCAGTTCTAAGAGATCTAATGCCTTCTGGCCTCCAAGCACACAAGTACCCATGTGGCATACATTCAAGCAGGCCAACAGTCATACACAGAAAATAAAAATAAAGGCTAGATGTATAAATTATGTACTGTTCCCTAACAGATTAACCCAATTTAGGCGAGTGTGTCTGACCAACAGGATGTGTTATCAGTACAGTGTTGGCCTTTGATGGGTCTAAGGATCGCCATTAAAGCCAACTTACATGGTAGAGGTTTTAGCTTCTTTTCACATGGGTTTTTCTATAGGACTGTTCATGACATGATTTTCCGGGGACAAAATGAAAGGAGAGTGAGAAAGAGGGAGAGTGAGAGAGAAGAGAGAAGCTAGTTTTTTATAAATTCAACTCAGAAATTATATACTAACTTTGTGACATTTTATTGGTACAGTTTAGGCAAGGACCATCAAGGAGATAGAGAAATATGGATTATTGAAGACTGGCCATTATACTAGAATACCTGTGTTAACACGAGACTAAGGAGATTCCAGAGGAAGAAGTACAGCAAGAGACAGAAAGGTTCATTTCATAACAGTAGACTAGTTAATCACCGAGAAACTAAAACTAAGTGTGAGAACCATCCTATTCCAATTCTCAGAGGCAAAGAAAGGGCTTCATCATGAGTGCTTACAAGGAAACAATTTCTGTAATGAAAAATTAGCATACTTGTTATGTCCACATCAACATATGCACAAATGTCAGAGTAATTAAAAAAATATTTGGGGGAGGTTAGCAAATAATTATGGAGATTAAAAATAAATAAAAGTAGTTCTGCTTTAAGCAAAAGCATGCTAGGAAAAGTCACTTTTATGTTGAGAAAGGGCAGGAAGACTTCAAGAATTCTGATTCAGCAAACAGGAAATTGTAACCACAAACTAGGAACAAGGCAAAGTAGCAAAAGGTGGCATCTCTGTGATGCCAGGAACATTTGACATAGAATTCTAGGCAATATCATCCTTAGACGGTGGGAAGAGGCCACTAAAAAGTCATCAAGCAGGTCACGTGCACTGTGATGTGGGGACTATTAGGTCTGAGGTACTGTCACACTACCCAGCACAGGAAATTATACCAGAGTATTGCAATGAGGTGGCTGGTACATTAGGTGGACCAATGGCTTGAAGACATTAAGAACTCTAAGAACACAGACTTTTATGTTGCTCAGTTAATATACTCTCTTAGTGAGGATGTCTATTGCTGTGATAAAATACCACAACCAAAGAGCAAGTGGGAGAGAAAAGGGTTTATTTGGCTTACATTTCCACATCACTGTCTATCATCAAAGGAAGTCAAGACAGGAACACAAACAGGGCAGGAACCAGGAAGCAAGAGTTGGCATAGAAGCCATGAAGGGGTGTTGCTTACTGGCTTGCTCATCATGGCTTGTTAAGTCTGATTAACCCAGGACCACCAGCCCAAGCATGGTATCACCCATAATGTACTAGGCCCTCCTATATCAATCACTAATTAAGAAAATGCTCTATAGGTTTGTCTATAAGCTGATCTTATAGAGATATTTCCTCCTCTAAAATTACTATAGTTGGCAAGTTGACATAAATATAGCCTGCACAGTTACCAGTTTGTGATAAGAAGAATAGAAAGATCTGAAAAAGAACCAAAATATTGCATTTCAGATTGACCCTGGTATGCAAGACTCTCTATGCTTAGAGTTCCCTACTCTTGGTTTTATTTACCAGTTCAGTCTACTAAAAACTGTCATTCTGGTCAAATTGGCTAAACATTGACCTTCCAGATCAATGTGTACATTTCTTTCTACTTTTTAATATCCACAAGCAAGATGTTTTACAGTTTATGCATTTGGATTTGATGGAATTGAAGACTCCCAAATTCGGGAGACCCTTACTCAAGTCTCAGGAAGTCTCGAACACCCACAAACTCCAAGACCGTACCTGGATGCAATTAGCAGAGGTTTATTAGGGAAGAGAGCTGGCAGCCAGCGTTCAAACTGCATACTCGTGCAAGAGTACAGTTTGACCCCGAGTGGTAGGCTAAGGAACCTTTTATAGTAGGGGGTAGGGAAAGGAAGGAATTTTCGCGCGGTTACACATGATTGGTTATTTCAAATATCAGCAACTTGCAGAGGCGGCAGGATGGCTAGTTAGGACTTGTCTGGGCATGCCTTTTCTTTGTGGCCAGGAATGTGTCTTCCTGCTTTGGGCCTACCCCACCCACAGGTGGATTTTCTTCCCTGAGGCTTGAGGAATGTATGGGGCAGTGAAGGCCCGAAAATCCTACATTCAGTTCTGCCTTCCTGGAACTAATGTGCCTGTATATATTTTATAAAATGGTCTTTATAATTTTTCACTCTACATCATGAGGCAATTCTCCTTCCTATGCTCTGTAGCCCAAGGTTACCTGGAAGTCAGTATATAGCAGGGATTCAGCGAAAAACCTTTAGCATCCTCCTGCCTTAACCTCCCAACTGTGAGAATTACAGATATGAGCCACCATGACCCCCACTAATAGAGCCTATTTTTATTTGTCTACGTTTGGCTAAAGGTATTTTTCCCTTCTTGTACATTCATTGAGGTCAACCCAAAACTTTTCAATCAAATGTTAAAGTCTATAAAGATTAATTAATTAATTAGAACTTTCCTTGTCGGCCTTCTCAGAGCTAATTT
Organism: Rhabdomys pumilio; assembly: GCA_030674055.1. NCBI lineage: Eukaryota > Metazoa > Chordata > Mammalia > Rodentia > Muridae > Rhabdomys > Rhabdomys pumilio. Next base: position 131,734,601 of record JANHMN010000001.1, on the reverse strand, counting down.
GCTCTCTTTAGAACAAATCCATACTTATACGTCCTGAACTACTTGATACCTTATCTTACTCATTTTTCTTTACTTCTTTACATTCTCCAGAGCAATCTGCAGATATCCTCCTCATTTAGATGGTCAGAGTACTTGAATATGTTAGATGAATGATATATTAATGACCACACACAGTTTTGATTAAAGAATACAATGTATAGAACTCAGGAGATAGTTTAGTGGGTGAAGTGATTTTCATGCAAGTATGAAGCAGATTCCCAGCACCTACACCAAAGCTAGGCCTGGCAGCATGTGTATCTGACCTCAGCACCAGAGCAGCTGAGACAGGCTGAGCCCCAGAGCTCTTGTTCAGAGAGCTGGACAGAGGAGCTTCAGGTTCAGTGAAAAAAATCCTGTCTCAAAAAAAAAAAAAAAAAAAAAAAGATTCTGGTTAGATGGCTAGCCTAAAGCACCTGCCATGCCATCTGGAAAGCCTAAGTTTAATTCCTGGAATCCAAGTGAAGGTACAAGGAGGGGACTGAGTTCACACAGGTATCCTCTGATGTCAGCAGGTGCACCCTGGCATGTGCACACCTTCCCCCACATACCCTACAAAGCAATAATAATAAATAAGGAAACTTCAGAAATAACAACAGATGGAAGAATAGAGGATGAAGTCCAACATTTCCCTCTGGCCTCCATGTAGCGTGAGCACACAAATACACCACAAATAAGCACCACCTACCACAGGCATACCCCCAAATAATAACAGACTTACTGAAAGCAAATGCAACATTATGAGATGTTTATGGTGTATCATTAAAGTTGGGGGAAAATTAAGTTGCAGAATGTATATATAAAGCTATCTGACTTTCACTAAACGGAAAATTTCCTCTATATCATACAGAATTTGAATATCTAGAAAGTCATTTGGAATAACACTTAATAGCAGTTGTCTCTAGACAACAGAATTGACATGAGTTTCTGAGAATTTTCTTTTCTCTATTTATTTCACACACACGTCTATGCTACCTACCTTTGAATATTAATATTTTAATATTTTTAAAATTACTTTTGCAGTAAATACTAGCAGGAGAAGGGTTGGCTCTCCCTTGGTATGCCACTTGGTGAAAAAGACAAAAAAACAAAACTCTAAACTCAGCATAGAGAAGAGTGAGTTATGAGATATGACAACCAAGAAATAAGATTAATTCAGAAAACCACAGAAGAAAAAGTTTTCTGAACCAAATGTGAAAGAATTCTTGGGCCCAATTTTCTACATTGGCTGATTTAAAACTCACAATCAAAAAACAAAATAGAAAGCGGAAAATGCCAGAGCAGAAAACAAGTTAGTTGTTTTAATGGAAAAGACTTTCTTATGCAAAGGTGTGACTCAGACAAGATTGCTATTCAGAAGATACCTTTGCAATGTGTTCCTCCCTGAGAGTGGTGCTAACTTTCCATCAAAATAACAAACCTAGCTTGGTATAATGGTTCACACCTGTAATCCTAGTATTTGGGAAACTGAGGCAGTAAAATAGGGGGATTACCTTGTTTAAATCCAATCAGGACTTCTTAGAAAAACCTTACCTTAAAACTAACAAAAACAATAGACAAAAACACTCAAACACAGAAGACGATCCCATTATAAAGGGAAAAGGTTGTTTTGGGCTCACTATTTAGGTAGTTTCAGGCCACAATTAGCAACAGGCCCATTGCTTTAAAGCCTATGGCAAAGTAAAAACACAATAGAAATATATGGCAAAATAAAACTTCTCAGTGAAAAAGAAGGCAGCTCTGGGACCCAGGACTCTCTGTCGTGTGCACTACAAGGGCCACCTAATAATAACCTCCACAAGGCCACACCTCTTAAAGGTCTAACCACCAGTCAAAAATATCAAGCTGAAAGCTAAGCTGCTAAAACAAGAGACTTCTGGGGCCCAGGGCCAAACTCACATAACTGGCCATGTCACAAGAGGTAAGTTGCTGCTAGAAACTAGTGTCCAATGTTACATAACATATTGACATTATTGATGTCAACCAAATATACTATATGAGTGACATCCTCATACCTTAATCATGGTAGGTAGAGTTTTATTCCTCTCTCCCTTCCTTTCCTCCTTCCTTCTTTTTTATTTTCCTTCTTTTAAGCATTGTGCGTTTATTTGTGGGGTGTGTGTGTGTGTGTGTGTGTGTGTGTGTGTGTGTAGCTGAAGACTGAATCCAGGGCTTGGCACATATTGGGCACGAATGTTCTGTATTTGTAAACTTTATTGCCAGCCCTCTTTTTAAAATTCAGTGTTCATCTTTCAGATAGTCTCATGAAGTTCTCCAGGATGGCCTTGAACTTTGTGGCCCAGACAAGCCTTGAACACATAATTTGCCAGTCTCAGCCTCCTGCCTGTCTAGAATCACAAGCTGGAACCACCAGACTCTCTATGCTAAGTGTTTTACACAAATAACAATTATTATTATCAATACTATCTTGCTAGCATACAAATGTTAGATTACTTTTTTCAAGATAAGATCTCATACTGTAGCCAAGGCTAGCCTGAAACTTACTATATAGTAAGCCTCAGACTTGTACCAATCCTCCTGCCTCAGCTCAGCATCGTGAGTGCTGAGATAACAGACACGAGGCCTTATACCCAGATACAGGTTTGTTTTGTTTTAATTTGTGTCTCCTAACAACCATATAACTCTTCCCCAACTTCATAGATGGGTACACTGAGGCTCAGGTAAGCAGGAAACCGGGATTTGAATTCAGGAGCTGTTAAATGCTGCCCGACCCTTCTTTGCCTGTCATCTCTGCCTATCACATAAGGTATGGCTAAAGAAGCAAAAGACCACCTCTGAGGTTGGGGCTCCTGTGTAACAAACTAAAAACTAACAGTGTGTGTGCAAGCACACTACAAACCTGCCAAAGAAGTGTGACAAACAGCCACATTTCAGCCAACCACGGGCAGTCATTTCATCGCACCCTAAAGAGGCGGAACCCCTCACTGTAGTCAACTAGGTGGTGTCTGTTATTTTGCTTCTGTCTGGCTTGTCAGCCTTTGACTTAGTCAGGGTTACTATCGCTGCAATGAAACATCATGACCAGATGTAACTTGGGGAGGAAAAATGTTTGTTTGGCTTACACTTCCACAGCACTGTTGATCATACAAGGAAGTCAAGGCAGGAACTGATACAGAGGCCATGGAAGTGTGCTGCTTACTTGCTTGCTTAGCCTGCTTTCTTAGAGAACCCAGGACCACCATCCCAAGCTTGGTACCACTCACAATGGTGGGTGGGCTGGGTCCTTCCCTATCCATCACCAATTACAAAAATGCCCTACGGGCTTGCCTGTATCCCATACTTCCGGTGAAAGGCACTTTCTCAGTTGAGGTTCCCTCCTCTCAGATGACTATAGCTTGTGTCAAGGTAACACAAAACCAACCAATAGAGCCTCCTTGCCTATCCTAGTGGGCAGGGCTCTCTGACCCTCTTCTGGTTCTAAGTGCTGCCTGGGTCACGGTTCCTTCTTTGTTCAAGTACTCTCTGTCAGTGTAATCTGTGTGAAGTTTTACTTCTACTCAGGACTATTGCAAGACATTGTGTTCATCCCCATGTCATAAACAATAAAATGTTATTCTCCATTTTGTTTTCTTATCCATTCCTATGTGAAAGTTTGTCCTAATTTTCCAACTTTGTGCCCCCATTGCACAAGAATCATGATCATTGCTATTGCGTAATGCAGCATGCTTGCAGTTCTTTCTCCAGCTATTCTGAAGCCCCAAAACATTTGACAAATAGAAAACTTTCCATAACTCACCTGGCCCAAACCTGACAGGCACGGGTCTCACTTGGCAACAAGATTTGTCCTGACATGTCCTGGCTGGAGGCTACTTCTGATCTGCTGGTTACTATCACTGTGAGCACTTATACATGTCTCTACTACGATGTTTGTCTGTCTCGTAAGGCAGCTGTGCTCTCCCTGTCTTGCCCATGATGTGGCCTACTTACGTTATCATGACTTCAAGTTCCCCATAGCCTAAATTATAAACACTGCTGGGTCCCCAGGGTTTCTGGTGAGCGTTTTTTTTTAAATCCTTCTCTTTTTTCTTATATTTTAAAAGAATTAATACTGATTTTCTTTATATCAGTATATATAATATATTATATATATAATATATATTATATATATTTATATAAATATACATTTATATATATATATATAGTCTTTATATCTCAGTATAGAAAAATGTCTTTGGCCTTTTTATATAAACACTTGTGCCTTTAGGAAATTCATGGAAAACAATCCTTTCTAAACATCACTCTTGGAAAATTATCCTATATTTCATGTGACCAATTTTTAATTGTGCATTGATTATGAGACATCCCAAAGAATTTGAGCTTTTTTAACCACTCAGACAGTGTTTAAATATGAATGGCTTCTTCACAGGCCATTAGTTCTTTGACCTGTCTTGAACATTTATTTTATAATCTTATCTAAAACTGGATTAACTATGATATGATTAAACTTGAGGTGGTTCCAAAGGGTGTTAAGTACCTAATTGTTCTTTGTTCATTCTCTCTCCTTTCCCCCTCTCCTCCCTCTCCTCTCTCCCTCTCCCCTCTCTCTGTGTACCCCCAAGGTTATTTTTCTGTTCACCCATCACAGTCTTCCAGTCTTTCTGCATGATCTCAGACACACAGCTGCTAACCCACAACGTCTGAATGTCCACTAAACCTGACATTTGAAAATGTAAAAACTAGGCTGAATTATAATTCAAGTAAATGAAAATTTACATGACAGGTGACTGACTCATTAAGCTCCGTTCTAAGAGCAAAGATTCCCCAGATCTCAGACATTTCCTAGTATTTCTGTGGTAAACCAGTTGCTATTATAGAGTCATAGAATACACACCTACGGCCATAAACTAGGCAGAGTACTTCCCCCTTCTGAAGCAGAATCTACAGGGAATTATGACGTCCACTGAGCATTGTTTCTGGAGTAAGTACCTAGGTTTCCACAGCAGAGTTGAAAAATCTGTCATTTAGAGTGTTGGACTTTTAGCAGAGAAAAAAATTCCCTAGAATTACCCACACACAGGCAAGTGTGTGTGTGTGTGTGTGTGTGTGTGTGTGTGTGCTAGTGTTACTTTAACAGCCTTCATTCAGTTCAAACTGAAATAATTTCTATTTGAATTCCATATTTTAAAATTATTTATTAATCTGTATAACATCAGCATGGCATAAATTAATGCAAGTCTGACCGTTTTACAGGGACTGATAAAGCATGTTAGAAATGTTCCCACTTTAATTTTTTATTCAGAAATAAATCTAAGTCTGAAGACCTTAGACTCCTAATTCCCTAGCTGCTACACGATGCAGCTGTCTTTCTGTGTACTGTGCTATACTAGATATTTCTATGGCCTCTACTTCCCCTTCACTAAATACCTAATATACTGAGTAAATGGGTATCAAGCAGTGGGGTTGAAAGTGAATCAGGGAACATATGACTCAGAAGTGGGAATAAGGCCATGCCAGCAGGGTTCCTTGTGTGTTACTCAAGCTCTCTTGATTGCTATCCTTGTTGGCAAGCATACATGGCACCCAATCCCTCAGCCAGCATCTCTTAATCTGTCCAGGTTGTTCTCACACCTGAGTCCTGCAGAGCTTCGCTCATCAGGCCTCCCTGCGCCCAGACCTCTCTTTGCTGCCAAAAGCAGTATGTGACCTGCCAGACTTGATGCTCACAGAGCTAGGATCATCGCATTACCAAGAAGCAGATTTAATCTCTGTGAGGTACCAGAGATGTTTCTGAAAGCAGAAGGGTCTCATGACCCATTCATTACTTCCAAGAGTAATTTGAGAGTGCAAGGAAAATCCCTTCTGAAAAATCGTAACTAACGTGCCTCAGTTAGGGAATTCTGAAAGATGAGCACACTGCGACATCCCTCCTCGTTTCAATGTCTTGACTATGTGCTAAACTGGCATTTCACCACAGATCCATCGTTCGAACTCTTTCATGAGATATGTTTATTATCTCTCTTTTCTGGAGGCTGCAGCCATGCGAATAGTATAACTCCATCGGTACTCAGTAGTTTTTGAGCCAGGACAGGGTAACCATGCTGAAAAGTTCTTGAAAAGTTCTCTCCAGGGGTGACTTTGTCTGTAAACGGCTTCCATTCTGGGAACCTGAGCTGATCTGAGGAGCAAAACCATCAATGAGTCACTTGTTAATGCTGCTTTAAAGGTTTGGCTTTTGTTGGAAAAAGCAAAAGGACAGTCTCATGTCTGTTCTATTTTCAAGGTCAAGTATCAAAATGAAATTCTATAACAAGCTTTGGTCTAACACCCAATTTGAGTCACAGAAAATAAGAGTTCTCGAAATGATAGTGGAGTTTTTATTGTTGTTAATTGCTATGAAAGACTCTATAGCAGAATCTGAACTAATGGTAACATCATGAGTCTGAAACTGAAATATTAAAAACAAGCAATAAAAAAATAGTAGTCACTTCTTTGTTTTCTTTGGCTGGAACTTGGCCACAGATATACGTCGACTAGTTATTTCAGTCAAAGTGTTGGCATTAGTTGTGTATTTTGTGAGGTTTGCATGTAAGGGTTGTATTCAGTCTGTCCAATGGTGCTACTTGACTTCTCTTGCCTACAGTAGATATTACGTGCCTCTCACTCCCAGGCCAACCTCTAGGCTCATAATTTCTGGGGAGATGTTAGAGCCTCTTCTTGCAACCATCTGTGACCAACTTTCTATCATTGCATGCATCACTCTTCTGGGAAAGCCAAGTCCATTTTTATCTCTGCTCAGAAGTTATTAGTACACACCCTTATGGCTCCACTATTTCCTGCCAAGGAATAATTCTCATCTAAATCTACTAAACAAATAACCCAGCTCTACTTCTACTGGTCCTGTGAGTGCATGTTAAATTGCTAATACAGTTGTCATGTTGGGGACCTGGCCTGAGAAGAGCCATCCTGCTCTGTAGCTGCTGTCCTAGACTTCCTGATGGAAACTGGCAGAGCAAAGAAGTTCAGCATCCAAACAAGGTCCACCAGACTTCTGGGTCCTAGTGAGACTGAGAAAGATAACCAGATCTGGAGACGTGCTTGGGCAGTACTCTTGAATAATTATACTTACTCTTTAATTATTTACAACCCACATTTATTCATATATATAATGAATATATTATATATATACACATATAATATGTATATGTATTGTGAATATAATGAATAGTGAATATACATGCACATATATATGAATTTATACATATATAATTCATACATATATCCATATGTACACACACACACACATATATATATATATATATCAAGTTAGCTAGAGAAACAAGCGAGTACTCAATTTGTGAAGTTAATGGGGATGCTGGACCTGACACAGAGAACTATTAGAGGCCGGTGAGTAAGAGCCAGGCCAGAAAAATCATCTGATTGATGTTCAACAGCAAACACACTCCCAGGCCACAGTAGAGAGTGGGACCCTTTAGCAGAACCTACTCAGAGTTCAGCAGCCAACATTTAAGGAAACAGCTCACACTAGTGAGCCATCATTATCTCAAGAGCATCTCCTTCTGACCTGTTATCACACACGTATGTTTGCAGATGTCCTATCTCGCCAGTTTCCATTGTCATTTCAGTTTTAATCAATTATACCAGATAAAAAAGATTTGCTCTGGTAGAAATTTCAAATGTCTATAATGGTTGTGTGCCTATGTATATGTGATGTAGATGTTGGGGGAGGTTGGAGTACATGTGGGTGTGGAGGTCAGAGGTCAGCATCCACCATCTTTATCGGTAGGTTCTCTAATGTGTTATTTGAGGAAACAGTCTTCCACCCACCCTGTTGCTCACAGACTCAGCTAGACTGTCTGGTGAGCGAGCCCCAGGGATGCACCTGCCTCTGCTTCGCCACAACTGAGATAGCAGTCACAAACTGCTGTACTGAACTTTTTTACAGGAGTGCCAGGGATCCAAACTCAGGTCTTCACACTTACACAACAAACACTTCACCTCATGAGCCATCTTCCCAACCCCTATAATGCAACCTTTAACCTGGCACAATAAATGACACCAGGATTGTACGCATAGGGTTGTGTATGTGGACGGTTTGTCTATGTGGAAGGCTGTGTATGTGGAAGGTTATGTACACGGAGAGTTGTATACATGGAGGGTTGTGTACATGGGAGGGTTGTGAATGTGAAAGGTTGTGGAAGATTGTGATAGGGGGTTAAATGATAAATCCACACTCCAATGTGCAGCACTGGCTACTGCTCCCGTTTTGGCCCCATCTGTGGGGAGGATGAGACATCTCTACTTTTTTAAACTCTAGTTTAGCTACAGCTTACTCCAGGTACTGAAATATGAATGCCAAGCCATGATGCCGTTGCTCAGCAGGACTTTTGGCTTCACAAAAGCAAATGTGTTCCTTCTCCCAAGCAGAAGAGTCTGGATCCATATGTGGCTTGCCATGCTTCCTCTGCATTCTGCCACAGCTCCAGATGCTTAGCTGTCAGCCGTAGTCAGCCTTAGTTCAAGAATGTAGCCAAGAACTGTCAAGATGGCCCAATAGGTAGAGACACTTGCTGCCAGCCTTATGACCTGAATTTAATAATACTTGGGACTCACAAGGGGGTGGGGGGGGGAGCAGAACCGACTCCAAAAAAAACCTCTGATCTCTAAATATATGCCATAGCATTTGACTGTGTTACCTATAGACCTTCTCTCTCTCCCTCTCCCTCTCTCTCTTGCACACACACACACACACACACTCACACACAGACACTCATACACACACTTTCTCACTCACACACTTACACACACTCACATATACACATGCACACAATTTTTAAAATGAACCTGAGTAGAGGCACAGTCTACCCATAGTACACAAGGAACAAAAGCTAGCCTGCTGTAAGCAGCTGAGGTCTGGAAGCTGGGGTTGTACAGTGGACTAGAATATTTTAACTGGCCTGGAGTCTCTTCTTGGCCATTTTTAACCTATATAATCTTGAAAAATTACTTCATTTTCCTGAACTTTTGTTTCTTTATTGACAAAATAAAGACAATATACAGAATTCCTAGTATAAACTCAACCATGGCAAATGGATTGATGGACTAATGCCAATAATTATAAATTTCACTTGCATTCAGGAAGAAAAGTGCGGGTGCGTCTACTCCACTTTTACTAATGCAAAATCATAGATCCAAAGTTTATACGGGAGGTGGGGGAGAGAAGAGAAATTAAGAGAGAGAGAGAGAGAGAGAGAGAGAGAGAGAGAGAGAAACTTCATCAAAACATGAGCCTTAGTTCCTTGCAAAGTTCTTTAAAAATGCATTTGTTATTTATTTTGTGTCAGGAGGGCAGAGGGCAGAGGACAACCTGCAGGAATTGGTTCTCTCCTTCTATGTGTGGGTGCTGGGAACCAAGTTCAGGTCATCGGGCTTGGCAGCTCCCATCTTTACCCACAGAGTCATCTCATGGGCCTGGAAAGCTCTTCTTAAAAATTTTAAGAAATAAAATGATTAACTCAAATTTCATATGAGAAAAATGTATTTTAACACTATTTGTGCTACAGTGAGTTGATGGCACAGTGGTTTGGAGGAATTTTGTTCCTTCTTTGAGCCATCTATTATTGAAGATAGTCAGGCACCAGATAGTGCAATAGTCATTCTATTCCATGGTGGAAACCTGTGTGTTCCTTATATCCCTTCCCACAAAGCAATGCATTGTTTTAGTGTGCGAGACATAGAGGGATTATAGTCTGAAAAATGCAGCTTAAAAGCAAAAATTCCACTTTCTCTTTTAACTGAGATTATAATTATACCTATACTTGAATCTAATTCACTTGGTTTTGTAATCAGTAATTATTATACACGAGAGGGGACATTTTCTATCTTACACATCTATCTTTGGTGTCTTATGTCTACTGAGTTATGTCAAATATTGTTGGTTTTATTTTGTTAGTTTTCTAATATCCAAAAGTTAAGGTCTGAGACAATCATTTGTCCATTAGATGTAGAATGTGCTTTTTGAAAAAGTAATGCATAATAAAACATGGTTAAATACAATACACTAAGTAGTTCTCACACATTATCATATAACAGAGGTACCTAGAGTTTCACACACACACACACACACACACACACACACACACAACACACGCACACACACACACACACACACACACACACACACACACACACACACACACCGAGCACGCACACCTTCTAAGCCCTACTCCAGACTTAGGAATTACCATCTCTGATGATGGAATTCAATTTTTTTCTTTTTTCTTTTTTTCCTCATAGAAAGTCTTTTCAGACATAGCTTTTGTTTTGGATTTGTTGTTTGGTTTAAATATTTGTTAAAAATGTGTTAGTTCTTTGAGAATTGTTTACATGTAAACAAAGCGTGTTGATTGTGTTCCTCCCCCACAATGCTCCCGCTGACTCCTCCAGCTATTCCCTCACTCCAACTTTGTGACCCCTTATTTATTTGTTTTATGACCCACCAAGTCCAATTTGTGCTGGCCACAGTGATGGGTGTGGACCAGCCGCTAGAGTGTGGTTGGCCTACCAGGGGCCAGAATCTTAAAGAAAACTGATTCTGTGTTCCCTAGAAGCCGTCAGCTGGAGAAGCACCTTAAGAAATGCTCAACATCCTTAGTCATCAGGGAAATGCAAATCAAAACAACCCTGAGATACCACCTCACACCAGTCAGAATGGCTAAGGTCAAAAACTCAGGTGATAGTAGATGCTGGCGAGGATTCAGAGAAAGAGGAACACTCCTCCACTGTTGGTGGGATTGCAAGTTGGTACAACCACTCTGAAAATCAGTCTGGCAGTTCCTCAGAAAACTGGACATAGCATTACCTGAGGACCCAGCTATACCACTCCTGGGCATATACCCAGAAGATGCTCCAACATATAACAAGGTCATATGCTCCACTATGTTCATAGCAGCCTTATTTATAATAGCCAGAAGCTGGAAAGAACCAAGATGTCCCTCAACAGAGGAATGGATACAAAAAATGTGGTACATTTACACAATGGAGTATTACTCAGCTATTAAAAATAATGAATTTGAGAAATTTTTAGGTAAATGGATGGAACTAGAAATTATCATCCTGAGTGAGTTAACCCAATCACAAAAGAACACACATGGTATTTACTCACTGTTAAGCAGATGTTAGCCCAAAAGCTTAGAATAGAGAGGACTCAACTCACAAACCACATGAAGCTCATGAAGAAGGAAGACCAAGTGGGAATGCCTCAGTTCTACTTAGAATGAGTAACAAAACTACTCAAGGGAGCAAATATGGAAACAAAACATTGGACAGAAACTGAAGGAGGGGCCATCTGGAGACTATTCCACCTGGTATCCATCCCATGTACAGTCACCTAAGCTAGACACTGATGTGGATGGCTGGAAGTACATGCTGTCAAGAACATGATACAGCTGTCTCCTTAAAGGTCTGCCAGAGACTGACACATTCAGAGGACGATGCTCACAGCTAACCACTGATCTGATCAATGGTTTCCCAATGGAGAAGTTAGAGAGAAGACTGAAGGAGCAGAAAGGGTTTGTGGCCCCATGAGGAAAGCAACAATACCAACCAACCAGAGCTCCCCAGGGTCTAAACCACCAGCCTGGGAGCACATAGGGAGGGACCCATGACTCCAGCTGTATATGTAGGGGAGGATGGCCTTGTCGGGCATAGGGGGGAGAAGAGATTCTTGGTCCCATGAAAAATGAACACAGAGTGGGGGG
>JANHMN010000001.1:131708215-131722727 GCA_030674055.1 Rhabdomys pumilio | reverse complement strand
GGTGGGGAGGGGGTAGTGGGGGCGGAGGGTAGGTAAGGGCACAGCCTCATAGAAGCATGAGGAGGGGGAATGAGATAGGAGGTTTCTGGGTGGTGGGAGGAAGTGAGGTAAGGGGATAAAATCTGAAATGTAAATATAATACCCAATTTTTAAAAAATTTTTAAAAATTTTCAGTGAAAAAAAGCAAAGAATGGAAAAAATAGCTTGATACTAAAACAAAAACAAAAACAAACAAACAAAAAAAACAACAAAAAAAGAAGAAGCCGTCAGCTGTCCACACAGCTCCTCAGGTGCGATGGAGGCTCGTGTGCTCCACCCTCCTCCACACTAGAACGTTCATTGTCTTGATCTTGGGCAGGTCTTGTGAAAACAATGATAAGCGTTGTGAGTTCATGAATATAATGGGTCCTTTTCATGAGAAGACCCTGTGACTTTTCTGCCTCCTGTCCCTCTTAGATAACAATTCACGAGTCTTGCAGGATGGAACATGATAAAGATACCCCACTGTGGGCTGAGTATTCCACTGACACACCCCCATCCATTTGGGAGGAAACAACTTTTGGTGAGGTCTCAGAGCTGTGCTAGTCATTAGGAAGAGAGATTAAAAAAAATTGAGGGCATTTTGACACTGTGCTTGTTTAGAAAAATAATAGGTACATTCCTGGGATCCCTGAGGTTCCTGGCATAGGTTGTTGGCCAGATTTATAGAACCTGTCATTCTATTCACTTCAGTTCACCCAGAAAGCAGTGGGTTACTCACATCTATGTGCCACTACGGTACTTATGAGCATATCTTGCCACACTGGTCATTATTGTGGTTCAGAGTCCATAGCTGGGAAAAACTATTGATGCCCTCCCACTAACAGCCTTCACAGAACCTTCCACACTACAAACCTCAGCCAGCCAGCAGGTGGGGTCAAGGTCAGTCCTACTTTGATTGGTCTATGTCTTGACACAAGATCTCCCACACCTGGCTTGATCTTGTTTTCAAATATTCATTCTCAACGCAAGAAATCAGTACTCTGGTGAAACGGTTGACTCTAGAACTTTGATGGGAAGATAAAAGATGAGATGTTCTTTATATTCCTCAGGTGAGTGAGATCAGGCCCAGGTACACGGAAGCCTGTTTGAAGTCATATTTTTCCACGTGAAGGAAATTTGAGGGCGTCCGCCTCTAGAGGTCGGGCGTCCGCCTCTAGAGGTCGGGCGCGGTCCTTCCCGTGCCGGTTCGAATCCCGTCGGGCTCCTTTGTGGAGTCTGATGGGGGGAAAAAAAAAATTTAGCCGGGCGGTGGTGACGCACGCCTTTAATCCCAGCACTTGGGAGACAGAGGCAGGCGGATTTCTGAGTTCGAGGCCAGCCTGGTCTACCGAGTGAGTTCCAGGACAGCCAGGGCTACAGAGAAACCCTGTCTCGAAAAACCAAAAAAAAAAAAAAGGAAATTTTAACATGAAAATAGCACATTATATTCTCATGTTAAATGACAAACAACAAACGGGCATGGGAGAAGTATAGAAGGGAAACATAGTATTAGAAAATCACAAACACGCAAGAATTGTCCAGAGTTGCAAAAGCTAACAACAGCTTACTGTTTGTTGATAAGGGACAATGCTTTTACTGAGTCAAGGTATGACCTCAGAAATGGCTTTTTGTTTGTCTTCGTTTTTTTGAGACAAGGTCTTATTTTGTGTCCCTTGCTGGCCTAAACTCATGTTGTAGACCAGGCTGGCCTTAAAGTCCAAGAGATCCCCTGCCTCTGCCTCCTCAGTGCTAGGTTTAAAAGTATGTGAAATCATGCCCAGCCTACAAAGGGCAAACAGTCACTTTACAGTAGACAAAGTCCACATTTGTCTAAAGTGGTGGCCCCAAGTCATAAGGACACGACGTACCCGTAGGACCTATAGAATGTGGCCATATTCAGGAATAAGATCTTCACAATTAAGATGCAATTAAACTGCCAACATTGTGATGAGACTACCCTCAATCACTCTGGCAAACCCTAACTCCCAAGACACAGGAAAATACTGTGGGAAGGAGAGGGCAGCTGTATGAAGACAGTACCAGAGAGCTGAGTAGGGCGGCCACGAGGAATGCTGGCAGCTACCAGTCACTAGGCAAGGTTCTCTCCTGTACCCACCAGAGGGTGTAATGTCCTAGCAACACCTTGGTTTTGGAATTCTGACATTCAGCCTGTGAGAGAGAAAATAAAATTTGTTGTGTTAGGCCACATGATTTGTATCAATTTGCAGTCCTAAGAAATTAATACACTGGCCTAACCAAATAATCAGCATCAACATACCAATAAGGGACTTGAACTTCACCAGATGACTCAGGAGACTGTTGGTAAATTGTGTCACTTACTTCTGTTCCTTAGGAAGTCTCCTGGCCTGACTGATCTATGAGGAAATAACAACAAATCTGAACTGAGAACTATTCTAGAAAATATTTAGCCTGGAAAATATTGAGGTTATAAAAAACTGAGTGCAAAGCTGAGGAACTGATCTAGATTACAAAGAACTGAGGAAATAGGACAGCAAAATACAACGTGTGTCCTTCCATTGAGCACCAGAAAAACAGTGAAAAACTTAGTCAGAATGGACATTTCTGTGGTAACTGGTAAAACTTGAATCTGAACTGTAGACTGGGTGCTAGTACTGGGTAATGTTACATGTTCTGATTAGTCATAACAGGATATACAGAGAATGTCATCGTGCTTAGGAAGTATATCCTCAATAGTAAGGGATAATGAAAGTACTGTATTCAACTTAGCTTTAAATAATTCAATTAAAAAGGCATTTGTCTCTATGTAAGAATTCACTGTGTGGCAAGAATCACCACATGGGATATAAGAATGCTGGGTTCCAGTGTTGTAATTTTCCAGTAACTTTAGAATTATTTAAAATAAAATTTATAAAAAACAAAGATTACCAGATTATTAACTGCAATGATAACCAGGTATGAAAACAACTGCATAGAATTCCCTCATTAAGCCTTTTTGCCTCCCAGAGGCTATTTGCAAATGTCTAAAGGTATTTTCAGCGTTTTTGACTATAGAGCTGGAGAGATGTGCAGTCTGGGGAGATGCTATGGGCACTTAGTGTACAGGAATGTTGCTAGACATCACAGTATGCATGGGACTTCTCCCTACAGCAAATAATCACCTATCCCAAAATGTCAATAAGATACCGAGCTGGGACTGGGGAGAGGGCTCAGCAGCTAGGAGCACAGCGTTCCCGGAGCACTTCTGCCCTGATGGGCACACTGCTCATGCCCTCTCCCACACAAGTTAAAAGAAATTTAATCCCAAGAAAAAGAACATCAAAATGTTAAGAACCTTGTCTTTCATGGTAGCCATGCAAGTGATTACAGTGTGCAAGATTCTGGGGCTGCAGAGGCTCAAGTTCAAGACCAGTATAGATCACCAAACAAAACGTCTTCAAATCTAAAGGCTCAGGTGCTCAGCTGGAGAACACTCACTTATCATGTACAAATCTGTGGGTCTGATCTCCAGTATCCCAAGAAAAAATAACAATGAAGTTGTTTTCTTCTTTGAAAAATATTATACGCTGAGTGGTGGTGGCGCACGCCTTTAATCCCAGCACTTGGGAGGCAGAGGCAGGCGAATTTCTGAGTTTGAGGCCAGCCTGGTCTACAGAGTGAGTGAGTTCCAGGACAGCCAGGACTACACAGAGAAACCCTGTCTCGAAAAAAACAAAAAAAAGAAAGAAAAATATTAAAATATTATACACCTTCATGGATACCAATCAGATTTAAAATGTTCGTTCAGAAAACACTAATTTGGTATACACTTAAAATATTATAACCAAGTTTTTCAACAATAAAATATTTTTATGTTATACATAGAAATGTATTTATACTTCAAGACTTAGTAATCACATACAGACGATGAAATGTCATATCATGTATCAGACAAGAAGAATGGAGATGTGGAGGAGACACAGGAAAGCAAACAAGTTCTTTTCATACTATTGTATAATAGTTTTACTGTGGATACGATTTCAAGATACTAGAGTATCTCTGTAAAAAAAAAGACAGGCTGTTCTCAAACAAGGGTATGTTCATAAAGTAATATCAATATATCAGATTTACAGGTTACCTGGGGTAATTCATAAAACTTATTTTAGGTCTAATAAGATTTCCAGTTTCTATAGTTTAGGCATAGCAGAAGTGCACAAATATCACATAACTTACCATTCCCATAGCATCGGCCACGTTTTTACATAACAAGTAACCTCAATCCAAATGACAGCTCTCAACAGCATTCAATCAGTTTCCCTTTGAGACCTTGCCCTGGTCCAGTTAACTGCTTCCAGCTCAGCCCACTGCAATGCCTGTCATATTAGGCCAACGGTTACCAGAATGGATGGCTGCCACCTCCTGGCAGATCACAGCAGCTCAGGAATTAGTCCAGACTCCACAAGGGTACTTAAGGCTTCACTCACCTTACATCTCTTGGTTGACCAAAGCATATGACAGACAACCAAGCCAGAAGTCACCAGGGCAGAGATGTGTACTAGGCCTGCCTTGCTGGTAACTCCAAGTGAGAACTGAAAACACTGATGCAGGGGGCCCTGTCCTATACAACATGGCCTCCAGGGTGGGCATTTAACAAGAACCTTCCTTTTGTACTTTCTTCCATATACTTAATGTGGGAGTTAAAAGCTGCTAATTTTCTTCCTACAGTAAATGAATAAACAGTTATAACTTTAGTCTCTATGACTATATTACTTTTGTTAGAAATCTAACGTACTAGCCTGAAAGCAGCCATTGAAAATATGTAAACATATGAAAATATGTAAAAAAAAAAAAAAAAAAAAAAAAAAAAAAAGGAGCCACCTGATCTACCATTCAACAAAACTGTGTATGTCCATGACAATGTGAGTTTCAGGTAACTATCATGAGTTACAGGATGTTATGAATCTTAGTTTGACATTTTAAATTTTATACACACACACACACACACACACACACACACACACACACGCATTTGTTTCCCTATTCTAGAGTTGTGTTTTATATATATATATATATATATATATATATATATATATATATAGGCACGTTGACTATTAAAATATCCCACTATACCTAGTGTCTTAAAATCTAATATGTATGTGTGGTTAAGTACATGTGCACACATGTGTGTGCAGGTACACGCACCTCTATGTGCATGTGGAGTCTATAAATCATCCTTTTTGTGTCCTTTTCTAATACTCTCAACTTTATTTTGTCAAACAGGCTCTCTCACTGAGCCTGGAGCTCTTTAACTAGATCAGCTGGCCAGTGAACTCTCAGTAATCCACCTGACTCTGCCTCCGTTGTCCCCAGTGCTGGGTTTCAGGCACACACTGCCAACCCACTTTATACAGGTACTGAGAATCCAAACTCAGGTCCTTTCACAACCTGTGCTTACTCACTGAGCTATCTGCACAGCACCTGCAACTTGATTTCTTAAATGGAACAATATATTCTGAACGTCTTTCCATAACAGTGTGAACAGACTTTGCATGGAAACACCATCATTTAAATCTCACATTGATATACATTTAGGTTATTTCCAGTTTCCTTCTACTAAATGTAGCATTACAGTGAACATCCTTACAACTAAATCCCTGCCTAAACTAGGTACTGATCTCTAAGACAACATACCAAAAAGTATAATATTCTGGGTCAAAGTATGTGAGATGGCATTTTCAACAGTTTTTTTCTTCTTTTCAGTTACTGTTGATTGGCTGGCGAAGGATAAGAAAACTGACAGTATTGACACATGAGAGATGTGGCAATAGTAAAAAAATTGGCTTATATATAAATGTATGCAGAGGGAAGAAGAAAGGGGGAAAGAGGAGTGAGGGATAGTGAGATACTGCTACAGTTTCCAGCATTTAAGATGAGAATGATCCAAAAGCATGTAGAATGGTGCTCAGGTATTATAAAAGAATTGCTCACGGGTGCAAGCACAACACACTTAATATTTATTGATTTTAAAATCATTTAAAATCAAGAAGCCTTCACATCAGAACCTATCTAAATGTTCTAGGAACAGATGCATGCCGCTAGAATAGATCTTAAGACTTTTTAGCTGAAATTAATTTACTTTTTTTTTCCTTTTTCTTTTTCAGTAAACCATGAAAGGCAGTGGTTCTGAAGAAGGGTAGAAGGGTGTTACAATTGTTTCTCTGTAGTCAATCACCCAAAAAACACAGTGTAGTAAAAGCAACAATCGGGTATTAACTCTCACAGGTTAATTCCACTTAGATAAAAAATTCTTGACTGAACGTTTTGGGCAGCTGTAGACAGATGTTGACTGATGTTGGGAAATTGCTCTAATGTTTTGGCTTAATTCAGTTCCCAAAAGCCCCGCTTCCAGACGCTGACGTCGATTGGTAATGAAGAACTGCCATCTAGCCAATGGCTAGGCAAGGAGACACACAGGGACTTTGGATTGTGCAGGCAAGGGGCTGAGGGGAAGACAGAGAGAAGAATAACCATAATAGGGGAAATAGAGTAGATTTTTTTTTAAATGGTTATTTTATTTATTTACATTTCAAATGTTATCTCCTTTCCCAGTTTCCCCTCCACAGGACCAAGGGTTTCCTCTCCCAGTGATGCCCAATAAGGCCATCCTCTGCTACATATGCAGCTGGAGCCATGGGTCCCCCCATGTGTATTCTTTGCTTGGTGGTTTAGTCCCTGGGAGCTACGGGGGTTTTGTTGGTTGATATTGTTCCTGTGGGGTTGCAAACCTTTTGAGCTCCTACAGTCCTTGCCCTAACTTGTCCATTAGGATCCCTGCACTCAGTCTGATGTTTGGCTGCATACATCTGCATCTGTATTGGTCAGGCTCTGGCAGAGCCTCTCAGAGGACAGCTATACCAGGCTCCTTTCAGTAAGCTCTTCTAGGCATCAGCAATAGTATCTGGGTTTGGTGTCTGCAGATGTGATGGATTCCTAGGTGGGGCAGTCTCTGGATGGTCTTTCCTTCAGTCTCTGCTCTATTCTTTGTCCCTGCATTTCCTTTTGACAGGAGAAATTCTGAATTAATATTTTTGAGGTGGGTGGGTGACCCCATCCCTCAACCGGGGGCCATCCCTATCCACTGGTTATGGTCTCTACAGGTTCTATCTCCCCTTAGTTGGGTATTTCCGCTAATGTCCTCCCTGTTGGGTCCTAGGAACCTTTAGGGTCCATGGCATCTGGGACCTTCTAGTAGCTACCCCCAGATTTCCTTCCCCCATTGTTACACACCTCCTTTCAAATCCCTGACCCTCTGTACTTCTCCCCCATCTCCTTCTATATCTGAACCAGACCCCCCTTTTCCCCTTCCTGTCTCTCTCTCTCTCAGATCCCTTTCTCCCTCTACTTCCTGGAGATTATTTTCTTCTCCCTTCTGAGTAGGACTGTTTCTTTCTTCTTGGGTTTCATATGGTCTGTGAGTTGTATGATGTGTATTCCAAGTTTCTTTTTGGCTAATATCCACTTATCAGTGAGTATATACTATGTGTGTTCTTTTGTGACTGGGATACCTCACTCAGGGTGATATTTTCAAGTTCTATCCATTTGCCTGCAAATTTCATAGGGTCATTGTTTTTAATGGCTGAGTAGTACTCCATTGTGCAAATGTACAACATTTTCTTTATCCATTCCTCTGTTGAGGGACAACTGGGTTGTTTCTAGCTCCTGGCTATTATAAGTAATACTGCTATGAACACAGTGGACCATGTGTCCTTGTTATATGTTGAAACATCTTTTGGGTATATGCCTAGGAGTGGTATAGCTAGGTCCTCAGGTATAACTATTTCCAACTTTCTGAGGAACTGCCAGACTGGTTTCCAGAGTGGTTGTACCAGTTTGCAAACCCACAAGCAATAGAGGAGTGTTCTTCTTTCTCCACATCCTCACTAGCATCTTCTGTCACCTGAGTTTTTGATCTTAGCCATTCTGATTGGTATGAATTGGAATCTCAGGGTTGTGTTCATTTGCAGTTCCCTGATGACTAAGGATGCTGAACATTTCTTTAAGTGCTTCTCAGGCATTCAAGATTCCTTAGTTGAGAATTCTCTGTTTAGCTCTGTACCCCATTTTTTAATAGGGTTATTAGTTCTCTAAAATCTGAATTCTTGAGTTCTTTGTATATTTTGGATGTTAGCCCTCTACCAGATGTAGGATTGGTAAAGATCTTTCCCCAATCTATGGATCGCCGTTTAAGGCCCAAACATGTAAAAATCCAGAAAAGTGGCTCTGGGAGCCACTCCCCCAATTGGGTCTGAGGTAGCAGAGATTAAGTATAGATTTTAAACACCAGAGGGGAGTCGAGTGTGTGCTAGCTGTGGGGAGGTTTAGAAGTGCCCAACCATTGAGCTCGTCAAGGCATACCAAAATTAGCTGGTGTGTGTGTGTGTGTGTGTGTGTGTGTGTGTGTGTGTGTATCTCTGTGTGTTTCATTCCCAGAGCTCTTGGGTGAGTGTAGAGGAGACATTTGCACCATGCGGGGAACCTAAAGCAGATTAACTAATTCACCACTATGGACTGGGGTCAACGTCCTCTGTGTTCTCTCCACTGTGCCAACTTTGAGTCATGTCCCCACATAACTTATTGATGACTATGAGCCATGAGGGTGTCGACCAGGTGACCGTGCATGTTCTCTCCCTTTAGTTTACAACCTTTTCAATATGGCAGCTGTGTCCACAGGGCATCATGGGTCAAGAATGAGTATTTATTATGTTGCACTGTATTTATTAAATCCTTTTATAATCTAAGCTTAAGAGTCACAGAATATCACTTTTTAAAAAATTGTTCTAATACATTAATGAGTGTGTGTGTGTGTGTGTGTGTGTGTAGAGAGAGAGAGAGAGAGAGAGAGAGAGAGAGAGAGAGAAGGAGGGAGAGAGGTGAGGGTTCTGTCCTGCTACAGATTTAAACTCAAACTGTCAATCTTGGCAGCAAGTACCTTTACCAGCTGACCCATCTCACCACCCACTTCCCCATCCACCAGGGTATCACTTCTGCCATACTCCCTAAGGTCAGCAAAACACTTGGAGTACCTAGAAGCAAGAAAAGGGTCCTCTTGTTGAGAGAAGAGCAATCTTCTTCACACTGAAGAAGACCTATGACTACTCTTGGAAGACATAGTCTGTCACCCTCATGGAGCTAGCAGGAACCCTCTGAAAGTATAGATCATCTTTTTCATATCTGCATCTTCCTCTGAAGGGAATTCTGGTGATTCACAATATTCTCATGGGGCCTAGAAGGTAGGAAGAAAAAATGAAAGAAAAGACACTAATTCTATCTTGGTAGATACAGTCAAATATTTCAACTGTTGTTGAACCTTAATACTCATTGAAAAAACCCTATCCATATATAATTTGCAAAAAAAGAAAAAAGACTGGCTTTGACACTGTGACTATAAGTTAAACGAACCTGGAGGGAGATGCACACACATACGTAAGTATGTTCTGAATTTTAAGTAGAAGAGCTTGATTAAATGAAGTTTGCATTTTGGACCACTGTTCCCATTAGAAATACCTATATTTGATAGAGAGAGCTCTAATCAGCTATAAATATTCTACACACAATTGGGGGAAATTTCTTTGTAGTTCCCTGAAGCAGAATCCTGCCCAGAGCGGCCACTTACTTCCATCATCGGGGCATGATATTTGATTGCTTTTATCTCAGCACATGTAACTTTAACCACTATTATTTGGGCACAAAATTATCTGGTTTTTATTACTGTACTTGGTTCTTACAACCCCTCAGGATCCATGACTACTTCAGATAAGTTGTTTTGAGATCCTGCCTTTTTATGCTCCAATATTTGCTTAGTTTCACCAGCTTGCCCCTTTGGGATCATGGTGAAGGCAAGAAGGGCAAACAAAGAGCAGGTAGCCAGGAGAGGGAGGCTAGAATCCCAGAGCAGCTGCATTCTTTACCAGAGGTAACAAGAACAGACCAGTCAACAGACTAGCCATATTCAAGTCAGAAGCTTTACTTGAAGCGGATGTGACCCCAAAGTCTCTTTTTATCTAGCATAATCTTGTCCCGAATAACCCCTTTTTTCTCCTAAATATTTATTTGCTATTGTGTTTATATGCACATGTTTTTGTGTGGGTATGTGAAGAGAACAGGTGTCTTTGGAGGTCAGAGGTGTCAGATTGCCCTGGAGCTGGAGTTATAGGAAACTGTGAGCCTCAGGAAGACACTGGTGCTGTGATCTGCACTACTGAGTCATCTCTCCAGTCCCATGTGATCCTTTTGTTATGCAATGGTATTTTCAATGGATGGAGTTACTTAGAAATAGATCTAAAGGCTTGATTAGAAATAGGGCTAATTACGTAAAGCTTTTACCCCTGTCAACTAGTGTTTATGGTAATAGAAGGAACTTTGCATGATGCCAGAGGAGAAAGGTAAACACCAACTCAGCTACAAACCCTTCCATCTACAACTATTACCTGCTTGGAGGATACACTGGTGCAATAGTGGTAGAAAGCTTGTGGGAGTAACCAACCACTATCTGATTGGATTTCAGACCCACTCTGTGAAATGGAACCCATCCCCAAAATGGATCAGGTGGTCAAGAATCTAAGAGTAGATAGGTCACAGACCTCAGAGACTACCAAATATTGCTCTTTTGCTCAAGGAACATAGCAAGAAACTGACTCCCAATGACATACTACTTTACTGATAGGTAAGTGCCGTGCTCGAGCGTCATCAGAGAGGCTCCTGTAGCAGATGGGAACAAATACAGAGACGCACAACCAGACAACAAAAGACAGAGTGAGAGACCTTGAAGCACTCCATCTGAAATGGGGTATCTCCATCGAATCCCTCCCCTTAGAATTCAAGGAACTCTAAGGAAACAGAGGAGGAAGCAGGAAGATTATAAATGCCAGGGGGATGGAGGACACCAAAGAAACAAGGCCTTATAGACATATATGAACTCACAGAGACCATGACAGCATGCACAGGGCTTGCATGGGCCAGATGGGGTTCTAGTGCTGAAAGAAGAAGTGGATACAAGCCCCCATTCTCAACTCAGAAGTTATTTTTAACTGATAACTGTTCACAAAGAAAATATTGGTTTTCTATAACGGATCTCACTAGATATACAAACCATGCTTAAAGATACAAACCCAAGCTAGCAGTAGGTGGCCAACACAAAACAAACACAGTGGCATTTTTGCAGGTTCTTTGATTTATAATGCTTTTTCTGGGTGTTATTATTTTTCTCTATTTCTTATCTTTTTTTCCTCTTTATTTGTATATATTTGTATATATTATGTTTCCTAGTGTTGGGTTTTTTTTGTTTGTTTTGTTTTGTTGTTTCTGTATTTCTGTGTCAGTGAGTGTGTGTGTGTGTGTCTGTGTGTGTGTGTGTGTGTGTGTGTGTGTGTTGTGTCAGTCTACATTTGTATTGATGGGCCAATGGAATCCCATTTTAAGATTAAATGCCATCTTGTTACAAGGTCAAAATAAGTTCATTCCTGTTTTCTGTAAAACTTGGATTTGACCAGGTCTTGACACATTTTCTGAAAATTGACATGATTTCACTCTATACTTTAACCTCCACCCTAACATGGCAAGATGTTCTGCCAAATACTTCAGCCAGGTTCCTATGCAACCAAAATTCCTCTGGAAATTCCTCAACCTTTGAAAAACCCTAGTCTTGCAGTTTCATGGGCTATATAACATAAATCCCACCTTCTCCTGTGTTCAATGATATTTTCTCAATCCTGATTTAGGGAGATAACTGTCTGACAAAAAAAAATAAAGCTTGTTCAGTTTAGCTAAAAGAATTTGGGCAATGGACTTTTCTGTCATTTGGTAAGATTTCTTGAACTTTTTCTTTGGGTTTTGTTTTTCTCCTGGTAGTTTGTTTGCTTTGTTCTATTCCAGCTTGTTGTTGTTTTTATCTTATTTATTTTATATTATTACTTTAAGATGCTTGTTTGTACTCTAAAAAGAGAGGAAAAGAAAGGATGTGGATTCAGCTGAATGGAGCATCACAGAGGTTCTTGGAGGAGGGGAAACCATAGTCAGAATGTATTGTGTGGAAAAAAATCTATTTTAAATTTAAAAAAATTAGGGCTAATCCTTGGGACATGGATTCTCTCTAGGGCGCTTCACATTGCAAGTCCCAACCATCTTATCACCCTGCTTTCAGCAATGCTAGGATCAATGATTAGACCTTTGCAGTGACTGCCTGACCCCAGCAGTCAGTGCGTGGGTAGCTTTTGACTACTCAGGTTCCAAGACCTCATTAATATTTTTCCTTTTAGTTTTATCATCCACTGATATTTATTTCCTAAATTGTTCCATTACATTTTTTTTTCCTGATGCTGGTGTTTCCTCTTTTGTTAGTGATAAGACACCTGTGAGCAAAGCTTTTCTTCATCAGTGAGGGCTATTTTCTAACTTCCACTCAGAGTTCAGAGGGGGCAGGCTACCTTCAAGAGGGACAACAAGACAAGCTGAGTGTGTTGTTTTGGCCTTTTGACCTTTTTTTTTTTTTAAATTAAGTGCCATTATAGATTGGTGGATTTTTTTACCTATTTTTTT
Source organism: Rhabdomys pumilio (assembly GCA_030674055.1). Lineage (NCBI taxonomy): Eukaryota > Metazoa > Chordata > Mammalia > Rodentia > Muridae > Rhabdomys > Rhabdomys pumilio. The sequence goes on along the minus strand of JANHMN010000001.1, from coordinate 131,710,154 downwards.
TCAATCATCTGCCATTTTTATTCTATTCAATTGCCAAATCTCTTCTGCTGGACAATGGCCAGCAGCCTCACCTTTGATATATGATGATCTCCCCACTTAGAGCGTCTATAGCGTATCTGCAGCCCTTGTGCCACATTGTAATCATTGATTTAAACTTGTTTTCTTAACATTTATTTAGTTCATTTTAGGTGTGTGTACCTGAATCTATGTATGTGTACCATGTTTGTGTAGATGCCTATAGAAGACAGAAGAAGGTGTAAGATCCACTGGAACTGGAGTTACAAGTGGTTGTGGGCTGCCCAATGTGAATTTTCTGTGAGAGCAGCAAGTGCTCTTAACCACTGAGCCATCTCTTCAGTCCCCAAAACAACCCACTTTTAATATACATTTATTTCTATTTTCTAACTGTGAAAATTGTGATTACTAATAGGATCAACATTAATATGATTTTGAGTCCATGAAATAATACTTACAATAGTTTCAGTTGTGGAGTGTGTGTGTGTGTGTGTGTGTGTGTGTGTATTTAGAATAGGGTATCATGCTGTAGCCTGAAGGGCTGGCTTCTGAAGTCACCATGTAGCAAGGTTTCAGCAATCCTGCCTAGTCTCCTAAGTGCCACATTACAATCATAAGCCCCTGTGTCATATTCATTATGATATGTTAAAAGAAAGCTGACCAAATTTCAACTAATAGCTATACTACTACTTACAGCAGTGGAATGAAGGCATTGTTGATTTGTTGTTTGTTTTGTTAAATTATATCCCACCAATAATATATAATATATATTATTTTCTAAAAACCACAAGTACATAGGAAGTCAAAATTCTCTACTGAGGAAAAAAAGGCATGGCTGTCATTAGTCCCTCCTCTTCTTTCCCCTCTGAAGTCCCTGGGAAGAGAGGAGGCCAGTAGAGTTGGGGGTGGAGCCTAGCTAGCTACAGGCCAGAAGACACACTAAACAAAGACTTCTGAAATATGAGACGGGTGTTGGTTGATTTGAGCAGCCACTGCAAGCTCCAGATAGGCAGCCATGTCACCTGAGTGAAGGAACCTTTCATAGCAGCTTGGCACTTAAAAAGAGGAAATCTCACAAAGAACAAATAGAATAAGTGGAAAGTAGATGCTTCTCCTCGTCCAAAACATTTCACCAGACAGCATGTGGCACCAGCCCGATATTTTTGGGTACAACGCACAGCTTGTAGCTATTATTTATCTCTTTTTATCATGTTGGCATTTGAGCACCTTATCACCATATGGGAGGGAAAGATCTGGTTTCCTTCGCTTCAGCTGTGTTTTCAACCTGTGGTTCGGGAGCCCTGGTGTTAATTCTGAACTGTACTCACATGTCTGCTGGAAAGCAACAAGCGGAAAAGAGGCGACGCTTGTAGCCCTTCAGAGGAAAGGTGAGGACATCCGGGGTTCTTCCTTGGGTAAGCTGAGACCTCCGGAATCCACAGAGGTTTGTTTCTTGGCTCTGGCTTCCCCTTTCTTTTCTAACCCCACGCCTCAGACAGAGTAGGAGGGCAAACAGCTTGCCCAAGCCCCGGGCTCTAGCTGCCCTCTAATTAGTCAGGCCCAGCCTCGGGCACATCTGTTCTTTTCACCTCACACACATTCTTGGTCATTACAATCCAGCAACATTCATTATCAGGAGCAAAGTGGCTCCTTCTCATTCGAGCTCCTTCCTTAACCCTTGACATCTGTAAAACACCTGGACAAAGTGGTAGTTATTCCTGTCTGAGGAAGGGCCAGCTGGAAACATCACTTCTAACCCATGTTTAAATGCAGATCTATTCAGTTTACAACTAAAAGCCAGGTCCTTCTTTTTGATGTTGATATTGTTGATGCTGTTTTGTTCGGGTTTTACCTTCTTCTTCTTCTTCTTCTTCTTCTTCTTCTTCTTCTTCTTCTTCTTCTTCTTCTTCTTCTTCTTCTTCTT
>JANHMN010000001.1:131674951-131708205 GCA_030674055.1 Rhabdomys pumilio | reverse complement strand
TTCTTCTTCTTCTTCTTCTTCTTCTTCTTCTTCTTCTTCTTCTTCTTTTTCTTCTTCTTCTTCTTCTTTTAAACAGGGGCCTTCGTAGCCCAGGTTGACCTAGAATGTGTTTCGTAGCAAAAGATAGCCCTGAATCCCTAATCTTCCCACCTCCACTGCACAGTGCTGGAATTACAGCCATTCTGTTTATATGATGCAATCAAGCCCAGTACTTGTATGCTGGGTTAATGCCTATCAGACATCTACATGCCAAGTTCATGTAATCCTTGATGAAGGCAAGACTTGTATTTCTAGAAAAACAATATTAATTTTAAGATTTGTCTCTGTTGTTACATTTATTGTATATGTGTGTGCTACCTGTGTTTGAGTGAACCTTCAAAGGCCAGAAGAAGTTGTTGGATCCCCTGGAGCTGGAGTTACAGATGGTTGTGAATCACCTGATATTTGCAACTGAAAACCAACCCCGGGGCAAACCCAGGTCCTCTGGAAGCTCACCATGTTGCCCAGGAATCCAATTCTCTATTTGAGGGTATTTGATGTGATGCCTTGGCCTCTCCATCGAAGGAATAATGAGCATGGGCCATCAAATACCCTCAAATATTAGGTCTTAAATTAAAACAAGAGGGGAATAAAAGGATCATTTCTAGATCCTGTCTGAGTAGTCCGTTGGAAAACTTCCATGGGAAAAGGCAAATTTGTCTACTGCTTGCTCACTGGATGCTGATAACAGTAGCAAGAAGTAATGCTGGCACAGGTGGGACCCACTCTCAGAAGCCTTGCTGAGTAAGAGAAGCCTGTCATAATCCAGGGTGCAGGGTAAGGAAAGGCAGACAATGGCGCTGTGAGGGCAGAAAGGGAATGGTTTTGAAAGTGACCTTCAGGAACTTCCCAGATGACGAAAATATCTGGGTCTGGACAGACCAGGCTGTGTGCCCAGAGCTGCATACTTCCCTCAGAACCCACATGTGTATTTATGATCTGTAGACTTCAGATACACAATGCAAGCCCTCTAAAACTTTACCTATAATATGCTTCTCTCTGGTAACTAAACATCAGAATTTGTTTTAGCAATTTATATCTTTTGAAGTATATAAATTGCAAAAAGAGACCTTTCAAAGTAGGAAACAATGTCACATGATGATGCACACACAGCACGCACTCGACAAAAAGGCTGTTTATGTGCACTTGTGTGAGAGCGGTCATTGCAAGGGTTCATTACCAAACTTGCTTAAAGGACACCTCCTTCCAGCCCAGACATGTAGTCCAATTCAGCTAGAAAGTTTCCTAGCCCTAGGAAAATATTTTTAGCAATCCTCTGTACACTTTTATGAGAGTTCAATAAATCAAACCAACACCTTTTATGATTTTGCCACCTGACACTATTACTATATCAAAACTCAGAAATATAAAGTGATATTTTATGAGAAAAGGTACTCTATCCCGAAATCCAAAGAAAGAGTTTTTTTTAGATTGAAAAAAATGTATAAACAGGTGATCAGTGCCCTCTGATTGGGCTCTGTTCGTTGACAGTTTGCTGTACGTACAGTCCCCTTGTGTGATGGATCTCATGGAGCTTAGTGTGGGTGCCATCGATCTCTCTGTGTGATCATCTAGAAATGCAGAACAGTCAGCTACTCTCACAAATCATTCTCTGGCCGGGCTGGAGGCACAGGCCTGGTAACGCTGCTGCTGAAAGACCTAGGCAAGAAGTCCAAAATTTCAAGGTCAGCCTGAGCAACATAGACACACAATAACAATAATTATGAATAATAATGATAATCATAAGTATTAATAAATTTTAAAATAGTAAATATATGTCTTAGGATAGCTCACTGGTAGAACACTTGTCCAGGATGCATCATGTCCTGGGTTCAGTGCCCAGGACTACACGTGTGCACACGCATACAAGTTTACTCCTGAAGTACACACTAGATATGTCGATTTGTACAGCAGAATGAATCTCTTCTAAGTCCTAGACAAACAGGACAAATGATGGAGTAGTTTTTACCTATCTTAGTCATGGGATGTTCTCAGCAACAGCATGTGAAGACCTTCCTTTAATAAAAAAAATTGTCTGGGTTTGTGTGCATGTGTATGTACATGTGTCGGTGTCTGGGTTTGTGTATGTACATGTGTGGGTATCTGGGTTTGTGTGCATGTGTATGTACATGTGTGGGTGCGTAGGTTCACATGCTACAGAAGACAACTTCGTGGACTCACTTTTCTGTGGGCTCCAGGGAGCCAACACAGTTCATCAGACTTGCATGGCAAGTGCTTTTTATCCAATAAGCCATCTCGTCTGCCTGATTTTAATATTTTTATCCACTGGGGAGTATGACAAAGAAACTATGCAGCCAAGCAAAAAAGATGCAAACCAAATTGTAACCTCTAGGTTAAAAGGAGACAATTCCCATCTGATTGTAACTCCACACTGGTACAGAGTTGTGAAACATTCTTTTACCAACAGGGACCTCTCAAATATCTCAATTGTTTTGTCTAGAGAATTCACACAGTAGATGAAATAAACAATAAAACATTATAGGGCAGATATTATGGAAGAAATACAATTTTCTGTTTCAATTTCTAAAAGATATGTTTTAAAGGGGAAAAAAACTAAAAATGATGACAAAGTAAGGTTACCTCAAAGCTATGGATAAGTTTTTACCCCTTTAACATATGCAAACATTCACTTAGGGAGGAAAGCATTAGCACCTGACCCACTCACTGACCACCAGGGTAGTTCCTCAGTCAGCCCTGTGGGTAACCTTGTCCACAGGTTAGAAACACATTCTTGGAATACCACCACCACAGCCACTGCATCCATCACCCTCACCACCACCACATCTATCACCACCAACACCCCACCAGACCAGCCAAGTCAGAGTCCGTAGGGACAGCTCCACAATCAGTGCTGCAAGAACCTTCCATGGTTTTGAGGCTGGAGAAAGGCTAAGAGCCACTGACTCATTCCAAAATATTGATTGGCTATGCACTGTGTGTTAAGCACTGAGATACAAAAGTAAAAATTTAATACATCCACATCTTAACTGGGAGCTTTCTCAGAAAGTAAAGGTGTTTGCTGGGCACCACAAGGGCCCAAATTTTCATAACCAGATGTGATGGCACACACCAGAGACAACCATATCTCAGTCACTGACCAACCAGTTTAGCTGAAACAGTGGGCTCCAGGTTCAGTGAGATGTCCTGGCCCAAATAAATAGATACATGGATAGAGAGACATAGATGGATACATAGATGACAGACAGACAGACAGACAGACAGACAGACAGACAGACAAATACATAAACTGAAAAGTAATAGAGGAAGCACCCGAAGTCATTCTCTGGCCTCCACACAGCCCCACACAGGTCAGCATACTCAACACACACACATGCACACACAACACTAACCAGCACAATGGTGTTTTGACTGGAATGCCCTATGATCACTTACTGGGAGTATCTACCAACAACCCCAGTTTGTGCCAGGTTTTATCTCATACACACAAGCCTGTGATGTTTAATTTATAAATTAGACACAGTAAAGGCTTTGACTAGTAGTCTCTCCACTAATCTCTATACCTTTCATCTTTCCTTGAACGCATGCAAGCATCCCTTGCTTACAGGATAGCTTGATTGACAGCACTTCCTTCACGCCATCCTTTGCCCAACCCTTTAGAGTGGCTCAGTGCTTGCTGGCACAGCGCACAACTGTCAGTTCAGACACATTTTCCATCCACAAGTCAGATTATTTTTTTCTTAACTAAACACTTGACACAAACTGTGGTTATAGCTTTTAGAGCTTGAGGTGAGACAGCAAAACCAGTATAGATTTCTTTTCCCTTCCTTACACTTTTACCAAAAATTCATTCTTACCAGAGATCCCAAAATACCCAATAACATGGCTTCTTTCTTTCTTTCTACTTAAATTAAGAACTTTCAACTTTTCACTTCACAGCTTCTCTTTGGCACAGCTGAGCTGCCAGCACCACTGCTGTGCACTTTGCTGCCATTATGAAATAAATTAAGAGTAAATGAACGCAAGCAGAGTGGTCAGGAGAGTGGTGATGTAATGGGGACAGGGCTACAAAATGACCACTAGGCAGGTGTCATGCAGTGTGGCTATACCAAGAACAAAGGGATAGTTCTTGTCTCTGGTGAATGGGGCAGAATGACACAAATTTTCATCACAGTACTCAGAATGGCACATATTACAATTTTTTTTGAGTTATTTGTGAATTGGTTGGTGGATTTTAATACAGGATCTCATGTATTCCAGGCTAGCCTCAAACTTGATATATAGCCAGTGCTGTCATTAAACTTCTGATCCTTTCAGCTCTATGCTGGATTACAGGCACAAATTAGCATGGTGTTGGGGATTGCAAACACTCTACCAACTGAGTCATACCCCCGGCTCCTGAAATTTTGCATTTAATAATTTCAGACTACAATTGATCACAGATAACTGAAACCACAGTGAATAAAAAATGAGTGTTATCCTCTTAATTCTGTTATACCCCATAACCTGTCACCCACTGATTAAAATTTCCCGAATTATACTGTAAAAGTTTAATATCATTTTCCTTTCATCACATAAAATATTCTTTATAATCTTTTCTAAGATATTAATATTTCTTTACCTCCTATCCTTGACTAAACCATATTTTGGAAAAAATTTATTTTAAGTTTTAAGTCCTTAAACATAACTTCAAATCCCAAATGTGGAGGAAACTTTTATTTATTCTCTACCAATAAAGGAAAAGTGGGATCTAAAGACATTTATATTGCACTGGCTTAACCCTCCAAGTTGGTTTGAACCATAGTGCCAAAATCCCCATAGATGAATATGTGACAGATACAGAAGCAACCAGCACCTAATTGTCTAAAAGTCCCAATAGTCTACACACAGATTCCAAGAAAACCAATCATATGACATCACACCAAATGTAGACATGCTGCAATAAACTAGCAAGGCTTTGATTAACCCACATCCCTAACTTACTTAACACAGTGCTAACTGCTTCTATAAACAGTAAGAGGTGGGGGTGGTAAGTAAATTGTTCACAAGGGTAAAGGTTACCTGTGCCTTTGCTGAACACAGCGAGACAAAAGAAATAACAACTGAAATAGAAGAATTAAGTAAATACTATTATTGCAGAAAACAGTGCATTTAAATAAGGCTAAATGAAAGTGTTGAGATGTGTGTCCTAGGTGGGCAGAGTAGGATGGAAGGCTACTTCATTATACTACTCAAAACAGACCACAATTTCAAACTTACATGCAGTTTATTTCTGAAAATAAAATAAATTTCCATTTAATAATTTTTTTTATCACATTTAACCTCAAGTAATTGAAATCAGAGAAAGTAAAATAAATGCGAGGTCATGTACTTAAAAAGAGGTGACTCCCTGACTGTAGCTGAATCATTTGACCAGCAAGGAGGCTGGCACAAGTTGCTCAGACAGTCAAACGCCCCTTCTTTTCCTCACCTTTGTTTCCTGGAGGCTACAAGCTTTGAATGAGGCATGGTCTCCATGTGGTTGTGTGTTTAAACACGTGGTCCCCTGTTAGTGATGCTGTTTTGGAACGTTATGAAACCTTAGGAGGTGGAGCCTGTTTGGAGGAAGACAGCTATACACCCAATGTAGTGTGGAAGCTGTGATTTTCAAACTACCGTCTGGCCAGTAAGTCAGACTTTCGGCTATGAGACCCAGAGGACAATATTTCCAAACTCTCCAGGAAATTCCTATATGCATCTAAAATTGTGATCCACCATCCTAAAAAGCCAAAATGTCAGAGAAGAAGGGGACTGTGAGACAATCAGCTCCTGGGCCGCCCCTGGAGCTCTGTCATCCTCTCGCAGGCCATCATTTTTTATATGACAGTAAGAGTGTGAAGATGCAACCTGCTAAAGGTACCACATGCATAAAATTTAGAGCATTTTTGTGTTAATTGTGAGACAATCCCTCAACCTTCCCCTTAACAAAGACTCAAAGAACCCACGGCATCTCCCATCAAGTCAATGTCCAGAACTTTACCTCTCAAACGGCTCCAGTTGAAAACGTCTGGTTTTCAGGCAGTTGATCTCATAAGTTTCATGTTCAAATTCCTCATAAGTATTTACTGTGTTCTTACTGACATGAATATTCAAGACTTCCAAATATTTTTATTAAATCCACTTGTCAGCTGCCTCCTGGTTCAAGTTCTATTATTTTAAATTCATGGTTTTCAGCGTCTGTCTACACAACTTGGAATTTAGAATTCTTACCAGTAGGCACCAGTTGCTGCTTTTGGAGAATGACTACAAGGCAATACTAATACACAGCTCTCCTGCATTTAATGAGAGAAGCCATGAAACCATTGCCTTGTGTGATTCTTTTTGTTGTATCTCTCCAATAGAGACACTAATCTATTCAGAAAACTCTGATACAACATCTGATAAGGTTACTTATTTTTATCCTTAGTTTGATTGATAATATACAGAGACAGACTTTAGACTTCAGCTTCTACCAACAATTAGTATAAATCTCTTAAGAAAATGAATTTGTAACACACCTGAAGAAATAGCCCATTAGAGTCACATTTGTCAACCCCAAGCTGCCCAATGCACAATTGCTTCAACATTTACTTTCTTTCTGCCTTTACTTCCTGGTGTAAATCAACCTTTAAACAGTCTTTCTTGTTTTCTTTAGGTGATTATGAGGAATAAGACCTACAGGACTGACCCTACTTCAAGCCACATCAGCCCACATTTAGGCCATTTTGTTTAAAGGTCCTGTGGCCTTATGCAATCCTGTGTTATATATATAGTTGTCTCTCCTCTAGAAGATAAGCTGAACTTTTGTTTAGGCAATGCCTATTAACTAAAATTAGCCTATTGGAGAAATTAATTAAAGGTGAACTATAAGCTTTTGTTCATTAATGTCAGTATGAAAATGAGACACGACATCAAATGAGTTACAACCACACGCACTTAACTATTTTCAAACTAGAGCAGGGGCATTCCTGTGTTTAGTACAACTAATGTTCACACATAAATGTGTAGATTTAAGGCATGGAGGGTTTTTTTTTTCTAAACCCTAAAATAAGCTTATTTTAAAAGCATGTGTGTCTTTGTTGGGTTTGGCCTTATAATACGTGAGGGCCAAAAGTTTCTGTATTTTAGGAAGAGCAGAAGTTGGTAACTCTATCCTATCTTCTGCCATTCAAGTTACCATATACATAGAAAAATACAACAGGATGGGTGACTTCTAGAAAAGAACAGTCATTCTCTCCATTCAGGAGGCTAGAAAGGCCACAGTCAAGATACTGGAAGCTGAATGTTCCAGTGAGGACTACAGGATACAGGCCTTCTTACCACATCCTCTTTTGGAGAAAGCTCCTTTTCAAAGGGCATTAATCCAACCTGTGACAGCCCCACCCTTCCTTATAACCTAATCACCACTCGAAGACACCTCCACCAAGTAACATTATTGAGCAGCTTTTAGCACATCATTTTGGAGGAGAGGAACTGCCAACATTCAGACAACAACATACCCTCAAGTTTTTGTAGACATATGTGTCCCTACTATAAACACCACACTTTAACTACACTGTTATTAGTAGAAATACATTGTGATGTCCATGGAAAATTGACAGTACCACTCTCATCATCATAGATTATCAAAAACTCCAATACCTGGCACAAGAAGCCCCCTTGTGAGTTGTTTGTCAGAGTCATCCAAGAGACTGCTGAAACATTATAGACTATTGCTGTTGCCCTAGGATGCCTCCCACAAGTTAAAGGTAAGTCCCAATTGATGAAGATACTAAATATTTCCAACATAGGTAGTTCTGACATAAAAGCCTTCTCCCCAAAGACTAGCTTTTATGGTACCAAAAGTCACCATGCATGCTTCCAAGAGAGAGAAGCAATGAACACTCCTACCCAGATATGATGCCTGTAAACTAACAACAACAACTAACCAACATGCCAACACAGCTGTTAGGGTGCAATAGTGGCAAGCACACTTTGGTGGTAACCAGTGGCTTTCTAATTGTACTTAAGGCTCACTCAACAAGAGGGAAATCATGCCTGGTCCTAGAAACCTAACCAACTAGCCCAGGTTAGTGAAGTCAAGGTCCTCGAGGAGAAACTACATAGATTATCAAAAAATTTACTGAGCCAATATAATTTCTAACAACCTTCTAAATATTTATCCTTACACTTACACATAAGTATAGGTCTCACCCCTCATCAAAAAAACATCTCCTTGCAACAGACAGAGGCCATTACAACAATCAATGACCAATGGATGAAGTGCAGAGAGCAAGAGTGTGTGGTGCCCAGGCCCAAATGATATATCTACTACACAATTCCTGTTCCTAAGACTCAGGTATCATTGTGGAGAAGAGGGTGAAAAGATTGTAAGGTCCAAGGGAACAAGGAGTTTACCGTGAGATGTTTCTCCTAGAAATATTAGAGATAGCTACACACATTATCAAATCTCACCAACATGGCTCTCTGAACCAGGACTACACCAAGAGACACGCTAGCAGAATGAGGGAAGCTCATAAGACCTCAACATTTCACACGAACTATAGGCAACTAAGGGATGCTGAGAGCAGAAAAAGTAGTTTTCCCTAGGGAGGAACCACATAGCTGGCTATCCAAAAACAAATGGCCATCCCTGAAAACATGTGCACACAAGTGTAAAAGCCCTGAGCTAACTGTAACGGACCACTCTTGCCCACGTTTGGGGGCCAAACTATAGCGGCCGCTCTGTTCCGCAGGTCCGGGTTTAGCAAGAGAGAGAGTGGGGGGAAGAAGGGGAAGAGCCGCGAAGAATAGAGACAAGCCAGAGGATCTGTAGTAAAGTCTTCTTTACTGTCTCCACCATACACACACCACTACACCTACTACTACTACACCTCACACTCACACATACATACACACACACACACACACACACACACACACACACACTTACATACATACATACACACACACATATACTACAACAAGGAAATCCTGGGTATTTATAGGCTTTTGCCATGTGCCTTGAAGGCGCGTGGATACCACGTGCCTTGCAGGTGTGGATATGACGTAAGCCTTACAGGTGTGGACAGCATGTGCACCTTACAGGCATATATGGCGTAGATAGCACGTGGACAACACGTGCACCGCATGCCTTGTAGGCGTGGATACCACGTGCTCCTTGCAGCTGGGGGTACTTAACAGCAAAACAAGCTATATGGGATATCAGAGTGTGCTTCAGCTGTTGTAGGCTGTTGAAAACCAAGTCTCATGTCAGGGTATATGGCTCAAGATGGCTGCAAAGCTGATAGCTGCTTTCTAGACGCTTTCTGCTTAAAGTCGGCTCCCAACACACAAGTAACACCATATAGACTGAGCAGGTCATATTTATATATTTAGGTGTGTGTGTGTGTGTGTGTGTGTGTGTGTGTGTGACTGAGCAGGTCGTATTTATATATTTAGGTGTGTGTGTGTGTGTGTGTGTGTGTGTGTGAAACAATTAAAGAAACAGAGGCCATAAACTGAAGAAAAGCAAGGTGGGAGGAGTACATGGGAAGTGCCAGAGGGAAGAAAGGTGAGGGGAAAATAATTTAATTATATGTTCATTTCGAAACATTTTTTTCTCATTTTTCTTTTGTTTGTTTTTGGCTTTGTTTTTGTTTTGAGACAGGCTGTCAGTGTGTAGCTCTGGCTGTCCTACAACTATCACTATGTCGACCAGGTTGGCCTCAAACTCACAAGGCCTGCTTCTGTCTCCCCAAGTGCTGGGATTAAAGGCATGTTCCACCAAGCTGGGTTTCAAAACATTTTTCCCCAAAGCTCCATGGAAAGACAATTTTATAGGTTAGTTCAATGTTTGGAAATATTCTAATGTGCTAATCCTGTCTTGATAGACATTTGTTTCAATGGCTTTAAGTCAGTTTACAGAGCCCATGTGCAATCATCCCTCACCCCAGCTCAGTGCCAGGCACCCACCAATCAGCTCAGTGCCAGGCACCCACCAGTCAGCTTTTTGTCTCCGTGGTTATAGCAGTCGTGGCATTCATACAATTGAGCTTTCAAACTGTGTGTCCTTGGTATCTGCTTCTTTCCCTGAATGTGTTTTCAAAGTACATTCACATTGAGGCATGCATTAAAGCTTTGTTCCTTTTTACTGCCAAACACTGGTGATGGGGTTTAGCATTTTATTTTGGTTTGGTGACAGAATCTGTGTAACCCAGGCTGGTCTGGAATTCTCTATTCTCCTGCTTCAGCCTCCCGAGTGCCAGGATTAGAGGCATATGCTGCCGCACCTAGCCGTTTTTGTCAACTTTCAAAAAGAGAAACAAAAGAAAAGAAGAACCTTCTTACTGAGCTAAGGAGAAATTTTGAACCTTGTGATCCTAGCCAGCAGAGCTGGAGCTAGTGAGCAGGGATTCTGAGGCCAGGGTAAGGGCGACGTGAATGCTCTCCCATGCCTAGATTCTGCCTTCAGACAAAAGCTTCTCCATTCATTCCTGGTCCGGGCTCAAGAATGATTCTAAGCCTCTGATGGTTAAAAGTTTTCAGTCCCTCTGTAATTAGTTCCTCATTCAGTCATATCCACTCACAGCTGTGTACCAGGAGCATCACCCAGACTTCCTCCATAAACACAATTATTAACCCTGCTTTCCCTCCTTGTTTTCGTATCTTTTAACTCTCTCCCACATGTATCTGTTGATGTCATTGAACTCATAAGAAAAAAGACAACATTCTGAGTTGGATTTCAGCGCTGGGACATCACTGTCAGGTATTTCCAGTTCTGCTTCCATTTGATAGGCCAAGAAATATACGCAGCTTTATAAACACTTGGATAGCCCACATTTCTTCTCTGTGTGTATTTCTTTATGTTTATGCTTAAAAAAAAAAACACCTAGCTATTTACTGAATCTGTTTTTAATTCTAATGCTTTCCTGATAACAACCTACACACATCATAAACTTTTATTTTCCTAGTCTCCACCTAGAGCCCAGGACTCCATTAAGTGCCTGCTCTGTTTTTAGGCAGTTCTGCTGATGGGATCCAGCACATCCTGCCGCAGTGTCACACAGGTTTTTGCTTCCTATCCAGCTACTATTTTACTCACTGCCCAGTGTCAGCCTACTTATTATATAGAGCAGTTAGTGCCTCCTTTCAAATCTCACTGTCTCCAGTAGTTAGGATTATGTCAGTAATGAAAGAGAAACCTTCGGATCTCAGTAGCTCAACAGACTAGAGCAATGGTCCTCGTTCCCGTAACAACTGGAGGTAAGAGCGATCAGGAGATTCTGCGCACAATCCTTCCGCAATGTCTTCCACACGTGTCTTCTAGGCTCAGCCTGAACTAACAGCAGAGAAGAGGAGAGATTTGAAGGTCTTGTGAAAGTTGTTGTGAGTCAGTCCTGTGGGGACATCTTAGGCTACTTCAAGCATCACTTCATATGTGTCTGTGGGAAAAGATCACTCCTGAACCCATAGAAACCTGTGAAGGAAGCTGAGGGATACACCTCATCACTATCCCTGAAGGAAAATCAAAGGAGACTGCAAGAAAACCAGTGTCTACTATTGAACTACTATTTTAATTCTTGAAGGAATTGAAAATCAAAGGCAAAGAGATAAATGTTAAAGATAGAGCCCACCTAGACGTGATAGAATATTGTACAGCAAATGAAATGATACTTTTAGAAATTAGTGTGCAAAATAAATGTGTTGATTAATATTAAGAAAAAAATAGGGCATAGATATATATATGTAAAATTCAGAAAGAAATATACAAAATGATATATAGAATCTGTATGAGAGTGTAGTTTTGTGAAATTTTTCTCGTTAATCTTATCCAAACTACCTCCAATCTACTACTGTAACTATAAATAAAATAAATATCTTTTAAAGAATAATAAATGCATAGCCAAGTCTATATTTTTTTTATGTAAAAGCTGCCTTGAATCGAGCTACTTCATGTCAGTATCTATAATAATAAAACCAGGAAATAGCAAAATCAAGTAATGTACATTTCTACTTAATAAAGTGAAATGAGTAATATCATTTTTTAATTATGTATTCCAGAAAAGTACTCTGAGATAGAAAAGGCCAATGTGATTGTTTCAAAACTGGCACTACTGGAGAAATTCAATTTTTACTTAATTTTCCTACCAAAGCTTTCTGTGTATTTTTTATTGTTTTAATTTCATTTGCAAAAAAAAAAAAAAAAAAAAAAAAAAACCTTGTGATTTCTAAAAAAACTCTTGCCTCTTCCCTTTCTCCTCCCTCCCTCCCCTCTCCCTTCTGCAATATGTAACCTACAAAAATACATTTCACCTAGCATCTGGTTTCTAAAAGCAGCTTCCTGTGTCTGTCCATGTACTTCTGTATTAGAGCAGACAGTAAAAAGACACAGGAATCGGCAGACTTACTGCCACACTGCTGCTTTCTCAGACTCAGAACAGAGCAGCCAGGTTTAGAGCAATTTCTATGATCTCTTCATATGATCAACTTCAGATCTCTCATGATCAATCAAGTATTCTCAAATCTCAGATACTGACCTAAAATAAGCTGTTAGTCTCAGCTATCATCAGTACTGCAAAACTCTGTGTTGCAGTGTGTGTGTCTCTGTGTGTGTGTGTGTGTGTGTGTAGGGCTGTTGACCTCTCTGTTCACAATGGGTGGTTAATTTGAAATTAGAATGAGCAATAACCATGTTTTCCAGCCACTGTGAGGGTCTGCAGCTTTGTTCAATTAACCCCTGGGATTCCAGGATATCGTCTGTATTCTTCTCAAAATGGCATTCATGGCGGATGCTGTGAAGAGAAATCACGAGGTTGTGCACAGCCTGGTACAGCGATGCTGTAGGTAGTGACAGTCACTTGTGCTTTATGTCTGGTTCTCTGGGCAGGAGTGGAGTCACAGTCTGTGTCCTCACTCATACTCTAAAGTTCTAAGATTATTTTTTGCTATGAATTTATGATTTTTACATTTCCAAAGGAGAAAGGAAAAACTTTAAATTCCAGATATCTTACTAAACACCTTTATGATTATTTCCACTTAGGAGCACATTTTTATCTGACTTCTGGCCATCGTTAACATACAGTGGGTCCCCATGAATGGCAAAACATGTGCAGTTAGTAACACAATTCTGGGATCTAATCTTTAATATTTTGCCAGGGATTATGAAGAAACTTATAATTATGTTTTACTTTGGATTTACCCATCTTTCCTTTATCTCACACTGAAATATAATCAAAATCAGCCTGTTTCCATTCGGTTGCAAATCCCCGTCTTAAAGTTCCTATTCAAAGTCTCCCCAATTTTCATTTCTCTGTCTTTTCTTATTATATTAAATCCTGATATCTGGAAATGAAACTATATAGTAGCATTACCCTGTTCTTTTAAAAATACAGATCATATCTATTCTTTCTGCATTTTCCACATTATAACCATGGTGGGTTTTTTTTTTTTTTAATCCTTGACAGGTTGCAATTAGATTTCTTGCTTGCCATTGTATTATAGCAAATACTGTTATTCTGGTAGAAGTAATTCGCTTTATTTAGTGTACTGCTCAGATAGTCGGCCAGATGCCTCTGATAGTAAATGTCATTCCCATTCTTTAATTATAATTTTTAATCTTTTCTGGTTTGCCGTTCTTTCAGTAGATTAATTACTTTTATTCTAAAATTCAGAAATGGTCTGAGTTTGATGATATTTATTAATATGAATTATTATTTCCTATTGCTTTTTCCCTGTAGAAGAGTAGAAGTAATTTTGTTCTTTTCAAACTTTTTGACCTAGTGACACACACTGTCAAAGAACAACGCAGATTTATTTAGGAATTGAAATTTTTTAAGTTTTTAAAATTATATGTATGTATATGTGTGTATATCTGTGTGCCACATATGTGCAGGTGCCTGATAAGACCAGAAAAGGGCATTAGAGTCCCATGAAGCTGGAGATGCAGACAGTTGTGGGTCACCATGGGTCCTGGGAACTGAACTCTTCATTGTCCTCAGGAGGAAGGAGCGTGAGTGCTCTTAACTGCTGAGCCATCTCTCCAGCCCCAGCTGAGTGCATTCCTGAAAGTTGTTGTTACTGACATTTCAATGACTGTCAGTCTTAAAAATATGTATTAGAAGGCTTTGGTCACACTTTAAAAGATGTGCATTTCTCTAAAGATGTCTCCTTTGTCTATAGTTGTTTACATACACGAGGCAAGACAAATGAAAGCAAATAAAATATGAAGCATGTCTAGAACCAACTCACACGTAATCAAATTAGAACATGCGTCTTATCCGTCTGACAGTGAGGAGCATACTGATCTTACATCCCTAGGATATCCCATAATGCACTGATGCATTGCACTGTTTTAGTCTGTGTTAAATGGGCAAATGCATTGGATTGTGCTTCAGTTTTTGACCCTCTTGCTAAGTACATGGGTATCTCAGTTCAGTTCAATTGAGCAAGTCAGACAGAGTGAGCATTTTGGAGAAATGGAAGATAAAAGATGGGCTCTATAAACTGAGTGGCACTTACTCAGGTTCTGTGCCTCCCCACTCTGTGATTTAGACCAAATTACTTTTATCTCAAAGCACTGATTGATTGATCTATACAGTAGGTATGTGGGGACTTTTCTCCCAGATTAGCTGTAAAAATTTAAAAGATCCTATTTACAAAGTGCCAGAAACCTAATGTGATAAGAACACTCATTGTTATCAGGTGTTAGGGGTATTGGATGTTGGCAATCTATATTCGTGTCATTCGTTACTACCTAACAGCAACAAAGAACAAATAACAACAGCAATAATAACAAAACCCACATATAACTGATTTTGGTTGGGTGATTTGTAGCAGTAGATTGATGCTGATCTTTTCCTTATTTCTTCCAGGGCCATTTTGAGTCTGTTTCTGTCATGGTCTTAGCAGGAGATGTGAGGGAAGATGCCTCACTAAATGAGTGCCCCCCAAGCACCCTGTGTGTCATGTGTCACAGCAGCAGAAACAAACCCAAAGAATGGGCAAGGTACTGAGCCTGGTGCTTCAGAGCAACAGTTAAGTCACACAGCCTAAGCAACCAGAGAGGTAGGTCAGAACCTGGGGGAAGGGTTTTGTTTTTTTCTTCCTCTCAATTCTTGCCCCCAGCTATAAAGGTACAAGCAAGTATAAAGGTATAAGCAAGTTGCAGATGGAGCTGTGGTTTGGGTCTGGAATGCCTCCCAGAGGTTTAGTGGGAAAGCTTAATCCCTAGCTGTGGCTGCTGCTAGCAGGTAATGACAGAAACTTTAGGAAGCAGGGTCTGTTGGGGTAAATAGGTCATTGGGGTTGGGCCTTTGAAGCATAC
Organism: Rhabdomys pumilio; assembly: GCA_030674055.1. Lineage (NCBI taxonomy): Eukaryota > Metazoa > Chordata > Mammalia > Rodentia > Muridae > Rhabdomys > Rhabdomys pumilio. The sequence continues at coordinate 131,692,865 of JANHMN010000001.1, read as the reverse complement.
TGGAGCTCTAACCACTTCCCGTTTTTCTATTTCCTGACAACCATAAGGTAAAAGGGCCTCCCGTGTCACAGGCTTTCAACACTGTGGTATTTTGCTTCACCTCAAGCTGAGAAGTAGTGGCCCAGGTGCCCTTGGACTGAAACCATGAACCCCCCAAAAGCCTGTCCTCCTTTATATTATGTGTCACATGTTTTATCACAGTGACAACACTGTGACACGGATAGAGTTCTGTCATACACACAGGGGGAAAGCACAGAGCTACTATAGAGATTGTCCTGTAAGCCTGATAATGTCAGGTCTCTACCACGTGGGGTTCTCTGATGGCTCTTTGCATCAAAGGTTTACTATTGTGGTTTACCAACATTTTGGGTACAAAGGGCTAACATTTTTTCAAATCTTAACTTTTGAGACCTTCAAACCCTGTGCCTGCAAAAGCAGCCATGCCTGAACAAAATCAAAACAAACTCACAGTTACCATTACCAATTTTATCGATGGATTCATGAAAGCATCTTTAGTATTCGTGAGTGGACTTTCAAGAATATGCTATTTGGCAAAATTGCTGCTATGTTTCGAAGTGTAAGAAGGAGCCAGCTGACTAGTTCTCCTAGGAGCTGAGTCTTATATCTCTATCAGGCACCCACTCCCACCAGATGATACAAGAATCGGGCCTAGGTGTTCTTTCTAACTGTAAAAGACCAACGTAAGTTGATGCCCCAGACAATGCTTTCTGTGTCATCTCTACTCCTGCCATGGATGGTAAGTTTCTGTTAAACTGTGTCTACAATTCCAAACACAGAATATGCAACATGCAATAGGCACTGTTTAACCCGTCATTATGAAGACGTCTGTGGATCTCTTATTTATTCTTTGTTGCATTGTAAAACTAAGGCTGTACATTGGAGCTAATAAGGAATTAAAATCACCACTTAAAAGTTTGAAACAAATCACAACTGTCAGGTTTTGTTCAACTTCCATTTGAGAACAAAGCATTAGACAATAACATCTGGATCTTCATTGTTAAGTCTTTGATCAAACAAAATAAGACAGGGAAAATAAATTTCTGTCAGCTTCTCTTTCAGGTTGTGTGGTTGGTCAAGCTCAACTGTCTGGACAGAGCTCCTGTCACATCTAGGATGTTCCTGCCAGCCAAAACCTCAGACTTTTAGGACTGTCCCGATTAAACCTTTATTTTAAGACAGGAAAACTAGATGGAAAGCAGTCTCTAGGCTTTTAAAAAGTTGTCATGACCAAGGGAGGCAGAGAGGACAAGATATTTGCATCTTTGACAGGATCTAAGACTCATCAAACCCCAAGAGAAGAAGTTCTGTCCTGTGTAAAGGCACACAGGACACAACCAGAGCAGCGTGAATTGAGAGTGCTCCCTTGAGTGTACTAGGGTCAGCTGCAGACGACTGCTAACCTTACAGTCTGGGGAGCAGAACTGTGGGACCTCTGCAGCGCCTCAGCTGGTGAGGTGCTACTGCTTCATGATCATAAGAAAACAACTCGGGCCAGGTGTGGTGGTGTACGCTTTTAATTGTAGTGCTATGGAGGCAAAAGCAGGCTTATGTCTGTGGGTTCAAGGCCAGCCTGGTCTACATAGCAAGTTCTAGACCAGCCAGGGCTGCACAGTGAGACTCTGTCTTAAAATATTTAAAACAAAACCAAAACTGGGTCTTCTCACTGGCTTATTTTGTTTGTCCTGTTCCCCTTTTCTTTTATTCCTCCCCTTTCTTCTCTTCTCAAGGTGTCCAGGAGCCCTCCCTTCTATTACACACCCAAGACTATCTAGTAACCCTGTGCGCCTATTTCTAGTGGTTACTGGCTCTATTTTCAGATGAGCTTTTGTTTTCATACAAACCTCTGTAGATGAATGAGTTCAGTAAAAAGTTTCCTATGTTTTCTTCTTCTACCTCGTCTTTAATTCTTTCACTGTCTAGTGAAAAACCAGACGTAGCTGTTAGAAAGTTGGCAGCCAGTATTTTGAATTCTTTCTTAAACCTGACCTATTTGCCTTGTTCATGAAAGCCATTTTCTCTTCTACATTTAAATTTTAATTTTAGAAGCATAAAGTTTTCTAGAGAATTGCACTCATAATATACATATCATACCATTGGGCTCTCTGTTCTAATTTTACCATTTGTTGCAATAAAATATGGATGCACGTGATATTTTATAATATGTGGAACAAGCTTCATGATTAGATTATTAGAATCCCTCCTTTATTAGTTTTTAAATTTGTGAAATGTTATTGAAAGCTCTTTAACATAGAGGATTAAGGAAACCACTCTTTTTCTAGTAACAACTGGACAATCAGGCAGGTCATTGATTCATAAATAGAATCATTAACAATAGCATTAGCATAAGCAAATGCCAAGAATTATACTTTTGTCCTCAGTGTTCATCACATTTATTTTGTGTGGGTATACACACACACATGTGCACTTGTACCACAGTAGACATACAACTTGTAGAAGGAGGTTTTATCCTGTCATCATGTAGGGTCTAGGGATTGAATTCCGGTCACTAGGTTTAGCAGCAAATGCCTTTACCCAGTAAGCCATCTCGGCAGCCCCTAGTCCTCAATATTTGATCATTATAAAGTTCCACAAAGCCGTATCCCCTCATCCAGGTACTTGTGTGTGTGTATACACATATAGATACATCTATCTCTGAGCCTATTGTGCACACAGCACTGTAGTATGTGCATTCTAAATTTCAAGTATGTCTCTCAAAAGAGTCACCATCCACTTCCATATACAACCTGGTTTCCAGCAGACTGCTAACTTCAGATAGGTGATGGAAAGATGGATTTATGGAAGTCCTTAAATCTGTCTCTTTTCTTGGACATCTAGTGCTGTATTGCCAATTCTTGCAAAAATCTGAGTCCAAAAACTGAAGCTTACATATTGCAAATGTACTGGAGCCAATGTGTTCTTTCTACAAGTGCTCACACTTTAAGTAAATATCAGTGGAATTGGTAGTAGATGAGTCTTACCTCAGTTTGCCTAGAGTTTCCTGGGTCAGAGCAAGTTCCAAGTAAAGAACAGCTTAGGTCCAGGAACGGTAGTACTCACCTTTAATCTGGGCCATTCCTTCTGCTGGAGGTCTATATAAGGACAATGAAATAAGGAAGGCTTCCTTCTTCATCACCTGCTTGCACTTACTTGCCAGCACATCTGTTGGAGCCTACTTCTTCAGGATTCCAGCTTATTCAGACCAGCTGAAACATCTAGCCTTGTGGGACTGAGCAACTACTAGATCCTTGGACTTTCCATCCACAGCTGCCCATTGTTGGGTTAGCTGGACAGCAGACTGTAACTCATGACAATAAATCCCTTTAATATATAGAGATAATCCCTAAGTTCTGTGACTCTAAAGAATCCTGACTAAACAGCTGGTGTGATCCAAGGCAGTGGTCGACATTGTATTTAATGTTGGAGACAGGTACCGTTCTGATCAGCAGAAGTGTTCTGTGAACTGTGGGACTTTGGACAACAGGAGTTCTAGCCCAAGGGTTTCCTCCAAGGAATTATGTGGTTGACCTTGTCACATTCTCACAAGTTGTTTCCATGCAAAGCTGGTGGGACTTGACACTCATTCATTAATGAAAAGTTATTTTTATATCTCTCATACTAATTAACAAATCCTCAAGTGCAGATTTCACAGAAAAATTTGAAGTGCTCAGTAATCGTGCCTGGAGTGTACCTCTCCGGTCGTGATGCTTCAAATGCTATTCAGTGCTAGGACACAAATAAAGAATTAATTTGGCTCATAAAACTGTTCATCCTGGAGCATTTTAAGGTAACTTTTTTTTTTTTTTTTTGAGACAGAGTTTCTCTGTGTAGCCCTGGCTGTCTTGGAACTCACTCTGTAGACCAGGCTGGCCTCGAACTCAGAAATCCGCCTGCCTCTGCCTCCCAAGTGCTGGGATTAAAGGTGTGTGCCAACACTGCCCAGCTTAAGGTAACATGTTTATAAAGATGATATAATAAAGCCCAGCTCAGATGAAGCTGTAGACTTTTGTTCTTTTTCGAAACTCCTCATCAAATGGCAACGGTGGCACTATTGGCAATCTCAGGGCCTAGCAATGTGACAACAAAATGGCAAGGTTCAGCCCTGTTTCATGTGAGCTGCAGCTGGAACTCAGTGTCCAAAACTAAATAACAGAAGCAGCATTTCTTCTCCTCTTCCCTCTGCGGGCGCTGCCGACGTGTCATCAGCTACACTGCTGGGGTTGCCTGTGCATCCTTGATGGATCTGCTTTAACACACGTTAGCTAGATCACTACAATGAGCTAAACAGTAGCCTCTGAACGAATCTCTCCAAGTCCTACAATCAAACTGTTGATGTGACCTTATTTGGGAAAAGAGTTTTGTAAATGAATTGGGGATCTTCAGCTGAGCTTGTCCTTCATCGACTGAACAGCACATAAATCAGGTGACAAATATCTTTATCAATAATGTTCTTTAAAGCAGAAAAAGATTTGACTCCATCAATAGAAGGGAAAAAAAAAACCAAGAAGAGAAGCCATGTGAGGACAGGAGCAAGAGAGGGGTTACCTAGCTGCAAAATCAGTCACTGAAACCTTGAAGAGTCATGGGGCATCCCACTGGGTCCTCTGGATGGAACATAGCCTGGCAAACACTTTGATTTGGGGTTTTAGCTTCCAGGATTATGAAAGAATAAACTTTTATTATTTTAAGCCACCAAGGTCATGGTAATTGTTCTCTTAGCCCTTCAAAAATAATACTGTTGCCGGGCGGTGGTGGTGCATGCCTTTAATCCCAGCACTTGGGAGGCAGAGGCAGGCGGATTTCTGAGTTTGAGGCCAGCCTGGTCTACCGAGTGAGTTCCAGGACAGCCAGGGCTACACAGAGAAACCCTGTCTCAAAAAACTTAAAAAAAAAATAAAAATAATAATGATAATAATAATAATACTGTTTTCCAAGTCCTGCTAAACCTTGTTAATGTTTTTTACTCCATCCTATGTGCTACTGACATAATTTAGAATACTACCAATTCTCCAGAACTATTTTGGTTAATAAGAAAGAAGTCATAGCAGCCACCAGGCAAGAATTGCCTCTCTCCATCTACAGACAAATTACTGTCCAGAAATGGACACACTTGCAGAATAGTCGACTGATTATATCTGCCTAGACAGAGTAACCAGCCCTTAATAACTCTGCAGCACTAAAGTCTGTCAGATGAGTTTGGGCCAGAAGGCTGAAGATTTGATGCTCCAATGTTCGGTAGTATAGGGGCTGTCCAAGTGTTCAGCGGTCTCTATAAATTGGCTAAGTTTTAGAAGCTATGCTTAGTGCTTCCCATAAATTCAGTTAATTTAGTCATTCTGGATTTCTGACGGCATTGAAGACCTATAGACTCATAGCCAATCCTGGCTATTTACCTTGAGAGAAAAGATCTGAGTGGAGGGTTCTCAGCTGACATTCATTCTAAAGCCAAGAAAAAGCCAGGTTCAAAACTAAGTGTTCTAGTCAAGAGAGACGGCAGAGGTTCTAGCTAGTCAACAAAAGGATGGACTGGATATTAAGACTATCTTGTACCTCACTGGTACAAATAGGAATAATTGTGCTCTAATTGTATTCTGAGAGAAAAACTTTATTTTAACAGGAAGGGTAATATGTAGGAGGAGCTAAGGGGAAAGGAGCACCAAGAGGAAAAGATGGAGTAAGGAGAGGAGAAGATGAAGTAGATGAGAAGCTCGGTAATGAGAGAGAAAAAGAGAGAGAAAGAGAGAGGGGGCATGGAGGCAGAAGTTCATGTGTCTCCACTAGTCAAAGATAGTTTACATAGCTAGTTTGGGTATTAGGTTACACTTCTGATTGAGCATTACCATACTTATAAAGCCTTTGATTAACATTTTAAAAATTGTATAAAAGCCAAATGGAAAAGGGGGGGCACGGGATAGGGTTTTCTGGGGAAGGGAAATGGGGAAAGGGATTGGCATCTGAAATGTAAATAAAATATCCAATAAAAAAAAAGATGTATTGCAATTTTTGGCAACTAATTATTCATATAATTCAAGATGAAGGAAAACAGTGTATTACACATAAGGTGCTTCTTAGATGTCTTTAAAAATAAAAAGATCTATCTTTTGTGCTTATATAAAAAAATTGTATAAAAGCAAAAAGGAAAAGGGGGTATGGGATAGGGGTTTTCTAGGGAGGGGAAATGGGGAAAGGGGATGGCATCTGAAATGTAAATAAAATATCCAATAAAATAAAATAAAAGATTGAAAAAAAAAAAAAAGAAAGAAGTCTTAGGCTGAGGTAAAGGATGTCGTCGGAGCTTTGCCTGTGCTGGGTCACTCTGATTCCAGGCTTTGTGCCTGTATTCTGCTCCAGCTGAGCACTCCGGACGGGAACATGCAGCTTGTGCACTGTCCCCATCAGCTGAAGTCTGCAGCACACCTGGCAGTTGGCTCATGGACCAGAAGCACAGTTTGACTTTACCCGAGTATGAGAAACTTCAGGCACTGGTCTTCTGTGCGCTGAAGAAAAAAAGCAAATTGCTTCTGTTTTTCTATGTGTTTCCAATATTGCAGCTGTGGGCTGGAAAAACAGAGGCTCCTGGTAAATCTAAACATTTTCCCCTCCTCTCTTTTCTAAAACTAACCAGATAAACTCTGAGCAAATTGACAGAGAGGGGACTTTGGTGAAAGCTGCAGGACAGGAGCAGCTGTGACTTCAGCTGTAAGTCCAGAATTTAGAAGACAACTTCTAAATTATTTCAAATTTAAACACCGAAAAAGTAAAAATAAAAGAAAAACCTTTATCTCTCCACGAAGAGGGCGCCTATGGGTAGGGACGCTGCAGCAGCTGTACCGCTCGGTTAAGCCCAGGGATCTGCTCTCCTGGGTCTAATGAGATTATTGATTCCCAAGAACCAGTTGGCTTCAGGCAAAGCACCTCCTCCTTGAGCCTGAAATTTATTCGACAGTGAATGTGACAGTGTGTTTCCCACTGGCTTAATGCAGTTTCAATAGCCCTTACCTATAATGGAGGAATCTAACAAATGCCATATCGATGTGTTGGTAATTACTGATTATAGGCAACAATGCCAAGAGCAAACTCTCTAAACATTCCCCAAACATTCGAACACTTCTTCTGAATTTGTCTTGATGGCTGTTTTCTCATTGTTAGATTCCTCTCTTCTTTCTCAATATGACACTGCTCCACTCCAACACTGTAATAATAAGACTACAAGCATTACAGCAGATCAAATTTGGAGGGAGGCGTGAGAAAATCTGGGGAGCCCTCCACTCGAAGCCTCTTCTGTTAATGTCTGTCACAGTCTCTCATTACCAGAGAATAGAACTCACAGTGAGCGCTTCTGTCATAACGCAGGCGAGAAATAACAAGCTGGATTGTAAAGAGACAGTTATTATTGTACTTGTTTTTGGTTGGGAACAGAAATAAGCCATCAAGGAGCATGTATATTGTGCATAAACACAGATATACAGTTTCACAAAGTAAAATTGTATTGTCATAGAAGTGTGACCATAAAGTAATGAGATTAATTTCCTTGTCACACATGTGGAAACCACTTATCATTCTGTGCATGGACACTTTCTGTAATTGTGCCTCAAATACAGCAACATTTAAATAGCTAGCCTCCCAAATTTACCAGAGCCCTTTCTCAAGTCAACACCCAACCAGGTTAGCTTTAGGATTCTCATCAAAGCTCCCAAACTTCAAGCTCCATGATTATAATGCTCAGAGTTGGCAGACATGAAGTATGAGGATACAGAACACAGAAACAGCCCAACTGAGGGGGCAGCTACCTACCCCTGTGGGCTCTGTTGGCCCCTGGCCAGTTGAACTGAGAACTCAGAAAGTTTCTGCCCCCTGTGCCTCTGACACCTGCAAGTCTGACATTCCTCATCAGGCAGTTTATTGATGTTATCTCTAATCCCTACAGCCACTCACAAGTGTGCCCATTATTATCATCATTACGGCGTTACAGATGAGGAATAGACTCAGAAAGGTTAAACAGCTTGCCTAAGGGCCCACAAGCACTAAGTGAGCACAGATTAGAACTTTGTCTAATTACTAATCTTCTGTCTCATTACCAAGCCTGTGACTCAAAGACAAAGCCCTTCATGCCACAATTAACAATGAAAATGTAAACAGGAATGGCAGAGGATGCTTAAGAGCTTGTCGCTCACAATGAAGATCTAATAATAAAGGCAAAGAGAGCCGTATCCGTAACCAGAAGCCCAGAAGGCCCGAGTGTGGAGCGCAGCCTCCTACAGCTTTGCCCAAGGATGCCCAAAGATGTCTGATTTCGTTTCATCCACTGAGACAAAATTTGCTTTCATTCTGGATCTTCAAAAGTAGCAAACACTTTTAAATTGCCCAGTTGAGATATGGGAAGTATTGTTAAGAAAATACCTAAATCATCAAAGGCAATTAAAATTTCTGTTTGTTCTCACGGGGTGCATTAGAGCCATGTTCCTCTCCTTTTGCAAAGGCTCTCTTGGCTCTTGGTCTCTCACAACCTTGATTCCCTTTCATAGCTGGTTCTGCACAGTAGAAGCAGCATCCTCAGCTAGGAGTTGACAGCTGGGGGTCAGCCTGGTTTTGGAGGAAGGCAACCCTGAGGCCTCTGAAGTTATAAATGCTGAGGAAACATGCCCAGCCAAGCTTTCAGAAAACATACCAAGTTAGCCTTCATAGCTTCCTCCCCAAACACCAAAAAACAAAAACACAGAGAAACAGAGACAGAGAGAGAGAGAGAGAGAGAGAGAGAGAGAGAGAGAGAGAGAGAGGAAGAAAGAAGGAGGAGGAGGAAGACTACGAGAATTACATCTGTGCTCACTGTCAGATCTGGCCAGCACCCGTGTCTCTGTGCATCTTGTTCCGTGTGTCCTTGCTTCTGTGTGTACTGTTTAGCTCCTGGTATATCCAAAGTTTGAGGTCACTGAGACCTCACAAGTCTATTAAGCAGTGATTCATAAAATTAAGAAAGAGAAATCAGTACTGATAACACTGTTAGGCAAAGTTGTATTAAAATACAATGACATCGAGAGACTTCTGGTGGGGGAGTGGCTATTTGTTAAAGTACAATTATTCTAATCATAGGGACAGTCTTACTTTGCTGCTTTTCATACTGATTCTTCGGTAACAACAACATCAACATTCACAAAAAAAAGAAATAAAGAGGGGGAGAGGTCGCTATTAGTGTAGCTCAGAATCCCAGAGCTGGAATATGGACTTTTCCTCAGATGGCAAAGTGATTCATGTTATAGATAGCATCAGACTTCTTCATGTGTCTGATGTTACAGGTCTTAACACAGTGTTAGAAAAGGCAATCTGAATTTAAAATTCAAAAATAGTATATACATCTGACTTGGCTCCTAACCTTATGAATTTGACCAAATAATTTCAGATAGAGGAGGGGTGAGGAGTTACAGCCCTACAATCTCAGTGCTGCAGAGGCTGGGACAGTCTGGGCTACATAACACAAATTGTCTAAAAAAAAAATGACTTGGTTTATCTCATCCACATAGGACACAATCTACCTGGGTTAGAGTATCAGAAGCCATTTTGACAAGTGTGCATCCCCAGGGCCCATCTTATTACTGGAAGTCAATAAACCACCAAGTCTTGGAGATATTCTGGCCTCAGTTAAACACTCCGTACAGTGATGTTCCTGCATAAGTGACATGCAAAGCTCTTCCAGATTTTAAAAGTATAGATTTATAGAATAAAAGAAATGATTGCTCAACACATAAGCAGAAGAAATTATGGCATACCCATAGAAATAGATTAATTACCCCTCAGAAATAAATAGAAAAAGAAGAATGTACCTTAGATACACATAACAGTGTGGATAAATCTATAAATATTTGTGCTCGGTGAAATAAACCAGACAAGAAAAAAAGAGGGGAAAAAAACTTTCATTTACCTAAGACCCTAGAAGGAGGACCCTAGCAGAGATAAAGAGATCTTTCCCTGGGGCACTGTGAAACTTTCAGGGCGTGAGATGTGTTCATTATCGTGATTGAGCTGATAATTTCCCTAAGTAAATGCTTATGTCAAACCTTATGACATGCTACACTTTAAGTATGTGACATTTACTGTGCAATTCAGTCTCAACAAAGTTAGGAAAGAAAGGAAAGGAAAGGAGAGGAGAGGAGAAGAGAGGAGAGGAGAGGAGAGGAGAGGAGAGGAGAGGAGAGGAGAGGAGAGGAGAGGAGAGGAGAGGCAGACAAAAAGCTGGGGGAGTTTGGAGATCTGCAAAGATAGCTGGATGGAAAATCTAACTGCAGAAGATGACTCAGAGAACAGGAAGGGAAGGTTCCTGGACAGAGCAGAGGATGGTGCATAAACACAGAAGGGCCTGCCGGCACTCTAACTGCTCTTCTTCAAAGGCCAGGGAAGCAATCTGGAAGCTATAAACACAAAGCCCATGCTATGGTCGGCACAAGCTGAACAACAGAAGGCTTTGCTGGCTGCCCAGCCATCAACTTGGCTGCCAACATCACCATAGATGCTGTAAGGCCTGTTCCAGAGCTGAGCAATGACTGGACCTTCTCCACACCAATCACATTCAGCCCAGGCTGTCACCAAGCTTTTAGACTTTAACACTCAGGGAAGACAGTGTTTGCTCAATATTCCCTTGGCTAGCCAAAAGGAGTCTCAACATGCACTCACGTTGAGGATTCGTTTCAGATTCTTCTGGAAAATTTCCTAGCTCTCCACTACCACATAGACCAAGACCACTATTGTAGTCTCTGTCTTTTTCTTCTGTCCTCTCAATCGGCTCCCCTGACTCTTCTTCTACAGCATGGGGAGTTATAGGGGATTGCCATACTTTCAGCTCTGCTTTCTTCAGGCTAAGGAACTTTAATAGAAGCATTGGCAGAAAGTTAAATTGGATAAAGATCAAAGTTGATAAAATTCCTAGTAAGCCCACAGTTGGTCCTCTTTAAAGGCGACAGTCCCATTCACTTCTGATTTAAATGGAAATTGTCTATAAAGAATCTCCTTGGGACAAAGTCGGATGACGGAACTGGATTAAGCAAGCAGTTCATTACCCTTAAGTGAGAGATGAACTAAGTCATCATTCAGAGGCAGTAATGGGGTCCTGATGGCAACGTGGTAATTAAAAAGACACAACCCAGATTTAGCTGAGCAGCTCTGAAGATCCACCCGGGCACTGAAATTAGAACATAGTCTCCCCCAAATACAAACTCTCCTCAGATATCTCACATCAGATTGATGCCATCTTCCTGTGTGAACCCAGTTACCCCGGCATATCACATAACAAATATTATGAATAGATTGCACCTGTAGCCACCAGTTTGATCTTGCTGTCTTTAGATGAACTTACTTCCATCAAGTCCTCACTGCCCGATACGTATGTATCTCCACTGTGGGTGTCTGTTTCATCTGACTGGTCCTGGGAAGGAGTGCATTTGCATATCATCCATCCCCACGTCCCCACCTATTGCTGCCTTCCCATTTTCCAACTCCATAAAAGATCATCAATTCAATAAAAATCTTATCCCTGCCACTTATTAAAGAAGAGAACTCTACTGATAATGACACAGAAGCTGGTGACAGTATTAATTAGACTCTAGACCATCTTGTTTCTCCTCTAATTCTTTCCTTGTCAATAGAACATGCAGCCTTGGCTCCAGTAAAGACTTGCTTAGGAAAAACCAATAGAAGAATCCAAATCTCAACAGGTGCAGCCGCCCACTCTCCCTCGAATCCCAGTGAGTTCTATAGTTTGGTGGAAAGGGTAATAATCTCAAAGATTAATCAGAAATATATGGGAGTTGGAGAGACAGCTCAGTGGTTAAGGGCACATACTGCTCTTTTAGAGGACCTGAGCTCAGTTGCTACCACCCAAGCCCAGCAGCTCACAAACTGAGCAGCTCCAACGGAAAGGGTTCTGACACCGCTGGCCTCTTGGCTAGCATTCACATATTCATACCCACTGGAGATGCAAACACATACTCATAGTTAAAAAGCATAAAGTAAATCTCAAAAAAAAAATTTGGACAAGCTTTGCTCTAGCTCCTTACCATTAGTTGGGGGAAGGAAATGTTATGGGTGGTATAATTCTTCCTTAATATATGCAGAGGGATACACAGAACGATCATGTGAGCTCATGTTATAATAAACAACAGAGTTTAGGCTTATGGTCTAAGTTAGCTGTAAATAAGCATAACAAGCCCCCCAAGTCCCCCAGTGCACACCCCAATTGCTGTTTACTGAGGCACTCAGTGGTTTTCATTGTAACTATTTCCTTTAACCCTCAGTATCAGCTCCTGCAGGTATACTGAGAATTAAAAAGAAACATTTTCATTTCCTTAAATGAAAAAGAATCCAGGAAGATTAATAGAACAAAGTATTATAATTCTTAATCATTGAGCTCTCTCAAGCCTGGCAGGTGTAATTAAATAGACATCAGCAAATAAACCGTAGGGTTCGGGCTCAGGCCATGCGTCAGCAGGAACAGCGTTAAGCAGGAGGCTCACCTGAGGAAGGAAGCCTGGAGATGCTTGGCTGTAATGTGCCCCTGAAGAATCAGGCCATAATTAGAAACTAAGATTCATGGAGGCTCTTTCAAATCAGAGCTCACTTCTGAAGCCACGCTGCCTGCATCCGTGGCCGTGGCTGCCACAGCGTCTGCAGAACTCAAAGCTAATTTTAGCTACAGTTTCTTCAACCTCTCATCTTTCCTAGGAAGGAATTTTCTTTAGAGAATCTAAAAGTTGAGTTGATTAGTAATACATACTTTCATAGACAGAAAGCAAGAAAAAAAAAATCTCAGTTGAGTCTCTCTCACAAACTAAAGAGGCACTACTAAACTAAACACCAGCCACGCTGTCAGAGTTGTGGCTCTCTGCTCTTGAAGTAGGAATGTGATGGAGGGAATACACGTACACAGGTACAGAAAAGTCAGGACTCTTACTAATCTCGGTCGGTCGGAGGAATTACTACCCCACCCCCACTCCTTGTCCTAAATTAGCATAGAACCCATGGGAGCGCATGCGCAGGCTGGACTCTCCTCAAGACTCTCACACTACTAAAGAATGTAGCAAATGGAAAAGGTAATGCCCAGATTTTTGTGTAGTGTTTATTGCTATGGGAAGTCTCTTCATTTTCAGCAGTCTGTTGAGAGATTTAAACCTACTCCAGTGTTTAGTAGCAAACAATTTTTTATTAACTTTCTTCATATGTTTTTATTTGTTTTAATCAGCTTAACATTAAATCCTTCAACATCGCTGAAGAAGAGGGACCTCCAGTTGGACCCTCGGACAGAGAGAAGCTAGTTCTGTTTGTTGTTTGGAATACAGAGGAAAACTAAAGAGAAATCTGCCCAGACAGAGTTAGAGGTGTGGAGTGACTCTGCTGCCCCCTAGCGGATTTGTTCACCTGGAACACTCTAGGAAAATGCCACTGGTTTAGGATTGGTTACAGTAACCAATATTTTGAGATCTTCTGAGTTCCCAACAAATATTCTTTTTGCATTCATACCAACACAAAGATAATTCTGCTGTAACTCTGGTCCTGGTGGCACGCTTCCGGTATTTCTTGAGCTCTGGTCTCAGTGGTGTGATAAGCTACGGATACGGTTTTACGCCTGAGCAGCAGTCCTTGCTCAATCATCAGATAGCTCCCGAAAGTCGAGATAAGACTTCAAACAGAAGGGGAGAACTTTCTGAGAGCAGACGAGAGAAGGTGGAAGATTGTTCCCTCCTGAAACAGATCAAAGAAGGCCTTGTAGAGAAGCTTTGAGGATGTGTTTTACAACCCAGGAGGATATTGCCATGTGGAGGAGAAGAGAGAATACTGAAAACAGAAGACACAACATAAGCCCATGGCACAGAGTCGTCTCAAGGAACTCTGGGGAGGGCGTGTGATAAAGATAAGAGTGACCTGAGCAGGAGGGGTCAGTTTGGACAGGGTAGCAAGATATAGACAAAATCCCACGTGTCTTCCGAATGGCTACATTTTGCCCTTGTGGGGAGCCACTGGTGTCTTCTAGAACAGGTAAGATGTGATCACGTTGGTGATTTCAGAGGATCTTGCAGGCAACATGGTTAGACAAGGAGTGTAGTGCAGAACCCAGAAGAAGAGCAGAGGCTAAAATAGTATTATTGGGTGTTTGTATTTGTGTTTTGAGCGTGGCGGCAGATTTTTTTGTGTGTATGTGTATGTGACAGGGTTTTTCTGCGTAGCTTTGGCTATCACAATACTCGCCCTGTAGACCAGGCTGACCTCGAACTCTGAACTCCTGCTTCCCGAGTGCTGGGATTAAAGGCCACCATTTGGCTGTGTTGGCAGACTCTTAAGGTCTACTTCTGTTAGGTATATGATGTGATAGACTTGAAGTCGATTGGATATAGAGACTGTGGAAAACAGGAATTTTTTTGCCAGGCTTCCCGCTATGTCTACATTAGAAAGATCCTCACGGCACTGTTGAGACAGGGAGAGGCGGGAGTCGTGGCTGCTGAGGCTTTTGCTTTGGGCCACATTGAGTTTGTAGCTAGACATAAATCAGAGGGAGTTGGAAACACAGATCTAGGCTTCATGATCCATATGCCCATTTTTGTATGTAAAAGTTGAAGCTTAGAAATGTTGGATATTGTCTCTATCCAGGCACCTAACAGAGGTTTTAGGCATGCTTATGTCTGGTCCTAGCCTCGTACCAGAAATGGAAAATAAAAATGCCACTCTAATATGCAAAATGCAGAAAGGGCAGAGCCTGAGAAACTCAGGATTCGAAGGACAGCAAAAGACCTCTGAGCCAGAAGATGAGGGGGAAAAGAAAAAAAAGAAAAAGAAAAAAAGAAAAAAAAACCTCACAGTCAAAGAATTCTACCAAGGGAGAAGATAAAGATATGGAGCAGGGAACAAGACAGAAAACATTCAGATGAAGTCTGACTTAAAGCCAAAGGAACCGCAGGATGACGGAAACTTTCTGATGGGTGGGCATGGGCAGGGGGTGTTTCATGTACTGGAGGACTTTAAATTGTTTATGTGCAAAACTAAAGGAGGTTCTTATGGGCAAAAAAAAAAAAGAGGCTGGGATTAGATGAGGTTAGACTAGAGAGAAAGTGTGGAATGATTTCCTTCAGGGACTGCTTACATTTAGTCCTCTAAAATACGAGGGAAAAAAGGAAACCCAAAACAGAAAGTGCTCCTTCAAAAGCAGCATCTTAGCTCATGGTAAGAGTGTTTCCTAAGCACGCACACAGGCAGAGGCCTCTCCCAATACATCCATACTAACTGGGGTTGAAAAGCCAGAGTCTGTTCTATACTATTCAGCACAGACCAAAGAGAGTTTTACTTGCTTTTATTTTCAGGTTTTTATTTTGCTCCCTTTCAACCTTGAGTTAACAACTGAAAACATCAGACACAAAGGAACATGAAAGGAAAGGGCATTCCATTTCATCATTAGCTCGGCCTTCCAGGAAATAGGACCACTAACAGCCACAATAAGCCTCCAATAGCTTCCACCTCAACTCTTCACCTCCTGGTTCTGCCGGACCAATGAGGGACCATCGGCATTTCCCACAACAACAGAGTTCAACCCTGTGCAATTGACATCCCAGACGGTAAAAAATAAATTGCTACGCATTCTTCACTTCACCTTAGATAGAGTCCTCTTTCTAAGCAAGAGCCTGGAAAAAAATAGCAAGTCTATTCTTTGGTCTTCTGCACTCGGTATTATAGAGAACACAGAGTGTGGATAAGCATTATTCCTCTAATATTCCAGTGACTACTTCCTTGTCTTTATATGTTACCTTTATCTTAAGAAAACCCTAGATCTGGGGAACTGTATGAGAAAAGCTTTAGTTTGAGTCATATCAAGGTGAAGAAAAATAAAAAGATTTTTCCGCCTAAGCCATCTGCTTTCATGAACGCTTGATAAATGCCACACACATTCTCCACCTTAGACTCCTTTCCAGTGTCCCTACTCTATACAGTTCTACAAATGGCAAGTGACAGGTGTGACAAGTGCCAGGTGTCTTTAGCTTTGAAAGAGCTAAGTCCCGTCTTAACACCAAACATATAGTTCAGTCCCTAGTTGTCCTGCTTAGCGTTAGCTGTCAACTTGGCCAGCTGCAGTATTTATCTCATAAGAGAATCTCATTTGAGAAATTGTCTAGATCTTGTGGGCTTGCCTTTTGAGGATTGTCTTAGTTGTAAACTGTTGTGAACAGCACAGCATGGGTCTTGCCATTCCTAAGAAATCGTCTATGCTCTGTGTAAGAGAGCTGAATATAAGCTTGCCTGGCAGCCAGCAAGCAGCCTTCCCCACAGTTCCTGCCATGCCTCTTTGCCTGTAGAGAGAATTCCTTGTTTGGAGCTGATGATGCTTGTAATATCAAGCATTCCTATCTTCAAGTTGTTGCCTTGACTCCCCTCAGTGCTGGGCAGGAACCTGACACTGTAAGCTGAAAGACTCCTTTTCCTCCCCCAAGTTGAATTTAGTCAGGGTATTTGTCACAGCTGCAGAACTCAGAGCACCAGAACTCCCAACAGAGACAATCACGGGGGCTGTCTGGCTGCAGAATCTCTACGGGTCCTGCAGCAGGACTGGGTGATCATCATGCCCCACCTTCCTCCCTGTCCCGCTGCTATACGTCTTCCTTTTGGCCTCTAGTCACTCTTTCCTTCCTCTTCTATTTCAAATTCTTTATCTTTCCCTTTGAAGATCAGCATTCTTCAGAAGAAATAAGAACGTTTTCGATGAAAAGTGTAGCCCTTTTGAAACAAAAGAAATCTCTCAATTGCATCTCTTCCCATGGCTCTCAAGATTGCCTATTGTGACAAGAAGATTGTTTGATAGCGACACAGGAGATGTCGCCCTCTAATGGAGAAGACTTTTTCAGGCACTTAACTGCTCAGCGGTGTCGTCCTGGGGTCAGTCAGCTATTTACGCTGACAGTGCTTCATCAATCACACTCACTCATTTTTTTTTCTCAAACCAAATTCTGATTCTACATTTTTCCTTGAGAACAAGTTACTCACTGTAACTTCTCTGTTTCCTCAAGGAATTTTTTTAAATGAATTATGTTCATTGTTATTAAGTTGGTATTCAGAAAATATGGAGAGATGAGAACAATAAAATCTTCCAACTCAAAATAGTCTTAACCTATTGTTTTTTTTAATGTTCTACTGAGGATCAAATCCAGAGCCTCATAAATGCTAGACAAGCACTCCCCACTGAGCTACATCCCTGGTAACATTTAGATAGTATAACTCTACCAGAGAGCTACATACCCAGTAACACGTAGACACTGAGAGTCTTCTCTGCAGCCACATGAATGAACATACATACATACACATAATCTTAAATTGCTTTTGTTTCTGTTTTATTTTCAATTTTTTCATACAGTATGTTCTGATTATGATTTCTCCCCTTCCTAACTTCTCCAATATCCTCCCTGCTCCCCCTCCTATCTGAAGCCACACCCTTTCTGTTTCTTATTAGGAGACAGGCATCTAGAGAACAATAGTAATAAAATAAATGCAAACAAACTGGAATAGCACAAAACAAATAAATAGAAGAAGAGCCAAAGGAAAAATGACATATAACCTCAGACACACACACCTTTGTACATACAGGACACTTATAAAAACACAAAACTGAAAAACGTAATGTATACAAAAGGACCTGTGGAGGAGGAAGGGGGAAAAAAGAAAGAGAGCAGGAGGAGGGGGAGGAGGAGGAAGAGGAGGAAGAAGAAGAGGAAGAGGAAGAGGAGGAAGAAGAGGAAGAGAAGGTAGAGGAGGAAGAGGAGGAGGAGGAAGAGGAAGAAGAGGAGGAAGAAGAAGAGTAAGAGGAGGAGGAGGAGGAGAAAGAAGAGGAGGAAGATGAGGAGGAGGAGGAGGAGGAGGAGGAGGAGGAGGAGGAGGA
>JANHMN010000001.1:131489739-131659352 GCA_030674055.1 Rhabdomys pumilio | reverse complement strand
TCTCTCTCTCTCTCTCTCTCTCTCTCTCTCTCTCTCTCTCTCTCTCTGAGGTACTCCTGTCTTTCCCTATCACACACCTGAGTAGATTCAAATGTTACCCAGCTTCTTTTCGTAGTCACTTAGACCATGTCAAAAGAACTTGTTTTCATTTTAAATCCATTTTCTCTACCCCCTAACACAGCTTTGGAAAAGGACTTATACTCCCTGAGATTTTTCTCCATAAACCCTAAATGACTACATCTTTCTTTGGACATGAACATGCCTAGAGGTTACAAAATGGACAGGTCATTCATAACAGATAATGGTGTCTGCAGCACAGGAGGCTTGTCAGGAACCCCTCAGAGTTCTGAGCTCTCTGCAGAGGACAAATCGGTTTGTTTTACAATAGTCCTAGAGAGTAGATACACTGTTATCTTCATTTCAAAAGTGGACATTTTCAGCAAGGGAATTTGTCTTTAAAGTCAAAAAATTTAGACAGCATGGCCCAATGTTATTCAGGAAGTCAAGATGGGAAGAATTTAAACACAGGGAACCTAGTCTTAGAAGCCACATTCTTGGAGGTAAGGAGCACTGGGAAAAGGTATAGGGACTAGGAATGAAATCTGAGGTCTTAAATATGCTAGGTAAGGATTCTACCATGGAGTTGTATCCTCAATGCTGGCACCACATTCTAACAGTAGAACTACGCTGCCCTCATGTATGTGTGTGTACAGGAGAGGACAGTACACAACCCTACTCAGGAGCAGGGGTGACAGTATAGTCACTCAGGCATCCTGGAAAGAAAGTACAGCAAATATGACCTGATGGGTTTTCACTGTACTTAAAAGTATCTTCAGTTTTATCAGCTAAAGAATACGTTTTTTGTTAGTTTGTTTATTTTCCTTTTTAAACGCTTTTGCTACATACTTCTATTGGGACTGGAACTCACTATGTAGACCAGGCTGGCCTCAACCTCACAGGAATGTGCCTGATTCTGTGCCTAGGACTAAGGGACTAAAGACATGCATCTCCACACCAGCAAGGACCAGGCTTTTCATACTATAAAGAACAATGGATTAGGTCATAGCTTCAAAGCCTTAACTATCTTCTCCTTTTTACTGAGAGATAAAGAAGTGTTCTAAAGCAAACTGGCATCTCCATATCTGCCTATAAAACCACTACTGAGGGCAGAGGCAGAAAGATCTCTGTGAGTTCAAGGCTTGTCTGATCCACACAGCAACTTCTAGGCCAACTGGACTACAGTGTGAGACCCTGCCTCAATCCAACCACTCCAGAAAGAAAAAAAGCTGGCCATTTGAGGATAGTGACTTAGCCTTTAACCCCAGTACTCAGTAGACAGGAGGACTGTTGTGAGTTCAAGGCCAGCCTAATCTACTTAGTGAGTTCCAGCCTGGACTACAGAAAGAGAATCTGTTCAAAATACCACCTAAGAAATATAACTTTCATACAATGACTAATTTTCATACAATGACTAATTAAAGACAAGAGATTACGAAGACTGTTAAGAGAGGATTAAGAGAACAAATTTTTCGAGAAATTTCAGTTGAGGTAGTGTAGAGTCCCACAAAGTTGAGGTAGAGTCCCACAAACCTTTGTATTTGGAAATTACCCTCCCTGTTCAGTACTTCCTGAAATTATTAAGGAGGCATTTTATCAAAAGACAAAGCAAATCCAATCCAAAAAGAAATGTGAGATTTAACAAACAAGAAAACCAGCCAAGCAAAGGGCACACAGTCCACTGCAACAAGTGAGGGTTGGGACCAATCACCTACCAAGAAGCAATTGAAGGGACAGAGCACAGTGCAGAGTGGCGAGAAAGTTATGACAGGAAGTTCCTGAGACACATGATTACCCTGCATAAAGAGTCAGGAAGCAGCTAGAGACGAAAGCTATTGTTTAATTGGCTTTTCTCTCCTCCCCACCACCCCGCCATTTATTCAGTCCTGGATTCCAGCCCATGGGTGGGGTAGGATAACTCTTCCATCCTAATTTAAAAACTCCCTAGAAACACCCTAATAGACTTGTCTAGTGGAGACATGCGTGGAGACATGCCTAGTGGTGTGACTCCTATGGGGTTCCAAATTTGATGAAGATTATCCATCACAACAGCCATATTTTTCTTTTTCTTTTATTTATTTATTTATTTATTTATTTATTTTTGGTTTTTTGAGACAGGGTTTCTCTGTGTAGCCCTGTCTGTCCTGGAACTCACTCTGTAGACCAGGCTGGCCTCGAACTCAGAAATCTGCCTGCCTCTGCCTCCCAAGTGCTGGGATTAAAGGCGTGCGCCACCAACGCCCTGCTAAAACTCCCCCCCCAGCCCCCCAGACAACAGAGTCCTCACTGGATTCGAACCAGCATGGGAAGGGGCACTAGAGTTCGCTCATATTTTTCTAATAATAAAGTTTAAGAACAGATCTCTCTCTTTTCCTCTCCCTCTCCCTCTTCCCCTCTCGTCTCCCTCTCCCTCTCCTTATATAACTTTAAATAGACCAAGCAGTCTTTGACTTTGGTCATGTCAGAGATAAGCATTTATTTGACCTTGGCATGCCTTTGACCTTACAAATCCAAAGGGCTGGTCCTACAGGAAGATTTTTCACTAGGGAGGATGAATCACACCTCTCACTCAGCTCCTGCCAAATCCTCTTCAGTCATGTTACAACTACCACCTTCAACGTTGTGGAGCATAATGCAGATAATAACCCTTGGTAACACAGAATCAAAGATTAGCCAACCAAAAAATTGAAATGTGTGAGAAAGAGAGGGACAGGAAACTATTAAAAGATAATTTTGTTTACCCGGTGAGAGTGAATTGATATTGTGAAATAGAGGTGCATGTACATAGTTTAGATATAAAGTATGACGTAAGAGGGAAGCTTCTATTAATAAATATTTCCACTAACTGAAGACCCCTAAATTCGGGAGACCCTTACTCAAGTCTCAGGAAGTCTCGAACACCCACAAACTCCAAGACACCGTACCTGGATGCAATCAGCAGAGGTTTATTAGGGAAGAGAGCTGGCAGCCAGCATTCAAACTGCACACAGGAGTTCAGTTTGACCCCGCCAGTCAGTCTGGGGAGGTTTTTTAAACCACAAACCAGGGGAGTGGGAAGGGGGCTGAGGGGTTGTCAAGGATACATAACATAAGAATAGCGAAACATTTCAGAGGAGCCCAAACCTAAATGATACAGGATCATGTGAAAATCACTCGGCACACTCATTCTTCTCAAGAATGTAGTCTTACCATGTTATTACCGACTATTTCAGGTTAAACTATTTCTCACTTGCTCCGGTCGAAGTCCCACCTAGGTGACTTGCATCTTTTTGCGGTTAGGAATGTGTCTTCCTGCTTTGGGCCTTTCCCACCCACAGGTGGGTTCTTTTCCCTGAGGCTTGAGGAATGTTAATACTCTTCCCGGGATGTATCCCAGGTCAGTGAAGGCCTGAAATCCTACATTCAGTTCCGCCTTCTTGGAACTAGTGAGCCTGTATATATTCTATAAAATGGTCTTTATAATTTTTCACTCTACATAACACTTCATGTGACTTAAAACCTGTGACCTCAGATTCATATCATATACGGAGAAACACTGTTTGCTTCTTAGCTTAAGACTCCTCTGATTCCTGTTGGAGATAGGTTCTAATGCTTTGATTTAATTAGGAATTTTCATGTCCAAACACTAAAGATCCTTGTCCCCAATTGGTGTTTGATAGATCAATAAAGATGCCAACTGCTAATGTCTGTGCCTAAGGCAGGACCCGTAGAGTTTTGAGGGTGTGGACTCAAAGAGGAACTTAGAGAATCACCATGACTGGGGTAGAAGAATGAGATTTAGGAGGGGCAGGAGATAAAGCCACACAACCATGTGAGATTTCAGGTAAATGGCTACTGGCCACTTCCTTGATTGGGCCTGGGGTAGCCGGGAAGGTTTAGGAGTGCCTAGCCTTTGAGGTAGCCAAGGCATATTAGAAATAAGCTAATGTGTATGTCTTTCATTCGAGAATTCAAAGATAAGACCTGGGAGGGGGCACGCATACCATCCTCTGGGACCATAAAATAGTGTAGCCAAAATTTACCGATACAGTTCCAAGAAGCTACACTTGGGAATCCACATGTGTCTTCTTAGGGTTTCCAATGTTGTAAGGAGTCACCATGACTAAGGCAACTCTTATAAAGGACAGTATTTAATTGGGGCTGACTTTAGGTACAGAGGTTCAGTTCATTATCGTCAAGGTGGGAGCATGGCAGTGTCTAGGCAGGCATGGTACTGGAGAAGGAGCTGAGAGTTCTACATCTCAGGGAACCAAGAGAAGACTTAATCTCTCTTCCCCACTGGGCAGAGCTTGAGTTTAGGAGCCTCAAAGCCCAACCCCACTGTGACACACTTCCTCTAACAAGGCCACACCTCCTCCAATAAGGCCAAACCTCCTCATAATGCCACTTTCCATGTACAAAGCATAGTCAAACCACCACCATATGGTTTAGGTTTAGAGAGCACCCTTGACACTTGTAGCTCATAATCATCAGCCCTGGGACACAATACAAGCCCATTCTCTCATCAAAATTCTGCTACTTGGCTAATGCCCCCACATGCACAGGGAACAACTATTCTGTAATCCAGCCTCCATCCATCCTTCAAAGTACATTTCAACTGGTGCTTGACACCAAAAGCAGGCTGACATGTATAATGACTATAGATGTCTGTGGCTGAATCCTGTCCCTGTGCTCTTTGGCTCACTGTACCTACTTCTGCTACTTGCTTGCCTGGGACTTCAGACAGGTTCTTAAACCTATTACAACTATGGCTTCCCTCCTATAAAATGAAAGCATTGGTATTCATCATCCACAGCCTTGTCAATAATCCCATGAGAGCTAACACTGAAGCTGCTTAGCACACAGTAGGTCTGGAAATATTACAATTTATTTCCCTTCTGTAGATTAAATTTACGGCATTTACTGAGAAGTGTTAACATTTACATTTTCCCTCCATCTAAACATCTGTGGTTGTCAGTAGAATTTTGGTATGCTGATTCCCGCCTAAGGTAGCCCCCCCTTTTCTATGACCAGTACACTAAGGAAAGAAAACCTTAGCTTCGGTCACCATCACCTGGGCTAGATCACAAACTGGATTGCTGCTGCCATCTGGTGGCCACAAGAGAATATAAGGCAGCATTTCCCAGGAGCTTGCTGTGCACCAAGACCTTAATAAGAATCATCACAGAGAACAAGAAGCCTCTATTTCTTTTCTGACCACCGCAATCTGGAGAGCAGCATAGCTGCTGATTTGCTTCCACCATTACACGGTAGATGAAGGCCAACACTGAAGAACATGAAGGAAAATACAAACTCGGCAAAGTCTGACTCCAAACTCCTGTGACCCATGCCTTATTTTCTCCACATGGTCTTGCTTTTCCTGGGGTTCATGATACGTATTCTATCCTTCCTGACAGGGTACTTCTGATGAAGTAATTCAGTCTAGGAAATGGTATCTAGTGTTAACTAGTTGGCATTAGACTAAGGTGGCACTAGTGCCCTGGGTTCCTACAGGAGCAAATAAAATCCATCCCAACACAAACCATCATATCCTAGGAGCAAAAGACTTATCGAACAATAGCTGCCAACAGACACTGGCAGGATTCAAATATGGCCCTACAGTAGCCATCCAATCTGTCACTGTAAAACCTTCTCCCCTGGCCTTGGGCAGGGGCATCAGACCATCTGCAGTCTTGTGCTGCCCAACTTGTGCTCTCCTGTTTGGCCAAATAAACTCTCTCATATTTTAATATGCCTCACTTTCCCCTTTTGGCATAAATCAAGCTTAAGGTAACTTCTCTCGTTGTTTACATTTCAGTTGGTTTGTTTTTCTCTTTTTAATAGAGGAACTCTGGGCCCATGAAACAATTCACAAGCGCTCCTACAGGTGCACACACAAGCTCTTTTACAGTCAAGGAGGTAAATGCTATAGCAGTTATTCAAAATCTTGTTCCTTGTGCCCGGTGTTCCTGGCTGTAATTTCCTGGTGTTTGCACATGTGCAGGACGACAAATTCCACCTTTCTTAGTGTATAGGGCTAGATCGCTCTCTGTGTGGGAGTTGAGAGATCTACAATTAGAAGTGAAGTTTTGAGACTCAACTACTGTGAGAACCTGAATCACCCAGAGAGCTTACAAAAATAGGTGGATTCCGTTTCTGATTGAATAGGTCTAGAGAAGGCCAGGGGATGACAGCTTTTATGAGGGGTGTGGCTGCTTCTAATGGGGGCTGTGTGACCACATTTAAATGATCTATTTAAAGCAAGTGGGTTTGCATATGAGAATCACCTGGGGGAAACTTTGAATACTATCCTGACTCCCTGGATCTCTAATGACCCAGGGGAATCCTGCAGTGAACGGGATTGAGAGGGCAGTGATTTCAAACGTGGCTCCTTCTTGGAAGCATTTAGGAAGCATTAGAAGATACTCATGCCTGCACCACAGCCCTACAGACAATGCTGTACTTGGTCTGGGGGGGTTGATAGAGCACTGAGAGACATTAGTGCTACTCAGGAGATCCTAGTATGTAGCCAAGGCTGAGAAAATCTGGACTAAGAACAGGCCTACTGATACCTCCAGAATGGAGTCAGATGAGATAGACGGCTGGAGGGATGTGTTTACTACTGGTGTCTTGATTCTAACAGAGGTGAGAAAGCTGGAGTAAAAAGACATCTTGTCCCTTGTGAACTCCTATTTGTGCAAATGAGCTCTCTAATATTTTAATATGTCCTAGCTAACCCTTTAGCACAGATAAATTTAATGTGACTTCTCTCTCTGTTTGCATTTTTTGCTTGCTTTGTTTTTCTTTTTGAATAAAGGAATTCTGAGCACATGATACAAAGCACAAACATTCCCCACAAGGGAACGTGCGACTAACCCTTTGTACTGTTTAAAGGTTTCCTTCTTGCATAATAAGCAGTCTGTGCTGCCCAGTAAGCGTCTCTAGAATAAGAGCTCTTGTTCTCTGTCACGCATACAAACGAAGACAATGACAAATGCATTAAAGGTGAGAGAGGAACAAACCTGATTTCCACCAGCTGCTCACATGAAGGAGTTTCTCTGACCTGGCACAGTGGCTTCCCTGTTTGTACAACTCAGCCCCTGGGCCCTTCTCTGTGGTATTCCACACAAAGGCATCACTGTATCTTCATCAGCTTCCCTGCCAAAGGCATCTTCATTTCTCTGGACAATGATACTTTGGTAATGATTTGACCAGAGAACCATAAACCAGCTTCTCTGAAACTCCCTGTGAGGAGGTCCCCATCCAAAGAACACTCTGCTTTTAGCTCTGTGAATTGCATCCCACAAACCCCAGCATGGGGGTTGGCAATGGTACCAGCTTCTAACTCAGACTTCCAGAAGAAGTTAACAGCTTGTTTCTGTTAGCCACCCTTTCTAATGACCTCTCCTGACGGCAAACAGATTACTTTTTGTTTTTAACTTGATCGGGTGTTAGAATGAGCAGTGTTAACATTCACCGAATGTGCGTTTTTGGCAACACACCAGCACAGGCCGTTTAATTTACAGCAATGTGGCTGCAGGCAAGTCAGCTAATGAGGGAGACTAAAGATTTAGAGTTAAATATTAAATTTATCTTAGTCTTTATTTCTTGCTGTTCCAACCAATAAAAAAAAATGCCTTTGGGGTGTTCTCTCTAGCCCATGGTGCCTTATGTGCGTCCAGAAAGACATTTAACTCTACATGACACAGTGACAATATTTGTTACCTTTCTGTTTTAGGTTGGTGGTGTAACCTCTGCTGGTTGGGATCATGATTTACTAGAAGTTCACAGCTATGGTTGCTTAGCCTGGGCTTTTCTTTTTAGGATAATAGCTGGCTTTCTCTCTGAGGCATAGACAAGAAGCCAGGGCCCTGGATAAATATACTGGCAAGAATCCAGAGGCGGCTGCTATGATGAGCCTTTTTCATTCCCTAGGCTGGTCCTTATTAAATCCAAGTTCATGGCAAACTAGTGTGTCTCCATGGAATCATAAGAAATGCTGAAGGGGAACTACCTTCCTTCTTACACACTGAGCCACTAAAACACCGAAATGTTAATATTCTGGTAAGACATTGAACCCCGTATAAAGGTGTTCAATGAACCGAAGATAAATGCCCTCTTTCCATGTGTATCCTCAGGCTCCCCCCACCCGCCCGTTCTGCTGACACAACCATTCCCTGAAGACCTTCTGTTTGAGGTTGGCTTTTGTGTGTTTGTCACTGGAGACAGGGTCTCATGTAACCTATGACCTCTTTACTCACCTGTCCCCACTTCCCAAGTGCTAACGACACATGTTGGCACCCACCTCACCCAACCTTGGCATTTTAAACAATCTCAACCCTGACTGGTAACATTCTCTCCTCTTTATTGCTCATGGCCCTTCATGTGCACCGCAATATGCATATTCACAGATTCTGCCCTTTGCCTCTCTCTTCTCATCCATCTTCTCTGTGTATTTTGCCTGTGTATAATGAGTTTACATCTTTCCTGAACCTGGGAGCCCTGAAATCCAACTCACCACATTGCTACGTTGCTGCTCAGCCTGGTAGCCCCCACCTATAATCCAGACAGAAGTAAAGCTATAGCCTTGAAAACTCAACCAAATTTATGTCAGTTTGACACTTCCTTTAATAGTAAAAATGACCCTCAGATCCAGCCCTTCTGTCTTTCTCCACTTTTCTGTAGTTTGCTATTTCTTGTTTGGGCTTGTTCTAGGACTTTGTGTGGTGGTAGCGGGGTGTCCCTTTTCTGTTTGTGTCCCATGAGCTTTTAAAATCTCATTTGGGATGAAGAGATGGCTCCGTGGGTAAAATGCTTGTCACAAATGCTTGATCTGTGTATGAGTCACAGAAGACACCTTGAAATGCCAGATGCAGCAGCATGTATCTCTCTCTAGTCCCAGAAGTCCTAAAGCTGGAAGGCAAGACAGGAGAACAGGCTGGAAGCTCCCAGGCAGCTAAACTGGAGTACTCTGCAACAGAAACAAGAAAAGCCTGCCTCAGCAAGGAGGAAAGAAGGAAGCAACTCCTAAAAGTTCTCCTCTGACCTCCATATACATGCACAGTGTGGCAGACACACACACACACACACACACACACACACACACACACACACACTCACGCGCACGCGCACGCGCACGCGCACGCGCACGCACACGCACACGCACCCACACACAAAGAAATACATTTGTCATAATAACACCTCTTGCTAATCAGCTATGTGTTCAGATTGTTTTCTCTGTGCCATTATTGCCTATAGAATACAACCTTGGGGATCATTCACAAATTCACAGACAACAGGACTCAAATGTAGTATTTCAGCACCTCTGCCCAAATATTCTTATACTAAACTGTCTCCATTAACCGAAGCATCATACCATGTGTCCATTCAAGGGCCAGTTACTGCATGCCTTTTAATGTACATGCTCTGTGGTCCTTCCAGGATCACAGTGAGAAGACACCATCATCATTGTTGTCATTGTCAGCCATCCCTGACCCTGCCTGTGATACATGTTTTAGCTTTGTCCCTCCATCTTTGATATCATCATAACTATTTTGATCTATTCTTACTCACCCTCATAGTCAGACTTGAATCCTCTAAAAGAATAAAATGTAATTAACTCTGCTAAATCTACCCATGCGGTCTGATGCCTCTGTACTTTTGTGCATGCTAGCACACAGTTCGTGGGAGGAGCTTAAAGCAGCATTAACCATTTTCCAGTGCCTTTGCACCCGCTGTCCCTATAACCAGGAAATTGTGGCTTAGAGGAACAGAGCCAGGAAATAAGTAGCAATGAGAATGCAGGTGACACTGCCTGGCATCAGTGGTCACTTACTCCCCGTCTTTCCTGTGTTGCATTCTGGGCTTCATTGAGTACTTGACACATGAAATCTTCTCTAAACCCTCCCAGGCAGATTTTGCTTATCACGTGGTTGAGGAAAGTGAACCTTAGAGAGAAGTAGCAATCCGAGCACTGCAATTCCAACATTGACACTTGACATGCACACTGTACCTCCTTCTACTCCTAAAGAAAAAAAAAATAGAATAGAAAATTTATGTATGCTATGAGCAACATGATGCCTCCATCTGCATTTCTCTTTTCATGGGTTCAAGTTACTATAGTCTGAAAATATTAAATGGAAAATTTGAGAAGTAAAAGGTCATGTTTTAAATAACTTTTATTGAGTGTATTTTTCTATTTGTTCTAGCTCGTTATCCTTGTTTTTATAGATTTCTGATTGTATTTAATTTATACACTAAACTTTATTTAAGTATGTATAGGAACAATACAGTATAGGCTGGTGCCATAAGATACTATAGTCAGACCAGACCTCATACAAAGTACTCCCAAGGATTACACTGCTTAGAGGCTGGAGAGTGGCTCAGCAATGAGGATCACTTACTGCTGTCCAGGAGGACCCAGGTTCTATTCCCAACAACCACACTGTGGCTCGTAATGTGGCTCGTAATTGTCTGTAGCTGCAGTTCAAAGGGAGCCATTGCCTTTTTCCATCCCCACAGATACCAGGCACACCTGTAAAACATATACCTACATCCAGGCAAATATTTGTACACATAAAGTCCAAATAAATCTTTCTTTTTAAAAGATTACACTACCTGTTGATGTTGGAGACATCTTAGTCTACATAAACATATTCTGCAATGGTCTTACAATAATGAGGTTGCTTAGCAACACATTCTAGGAAGTATCCCCACTGTCATTAGGTATACATAGCTGTGTCTACAGGGCTGAGTATATTCCAGTGTTTCAGGCATCTACTGTGAGTCTTTGAATGTGTCCCCCTGCCCCGGTAAGACCTGCTGCTATATAACCAAATAAACACGAATGAGAAGAGAGGTTGGTGAGAACTAACACAAAGTGTACAGAAGTACATGAGACACTGCAGCTATTAAGACTGTCACCTCCGTAACCTATGGAGATGGTCCAGGACCCCACACATTTTCTTTGCCTGTGGGACTTTTCATACATCTCAGCTACATTATTTACCTCATCATGTACTTTCCATTTACCTTGCCACACATTGGTAAACTGAGCCCTCCAGGAAGAATTGTTTTTCATATCCTTCTATCTCCAATGCTTAGCAAAGTATCTGACACATAAAAAGTAACAAAGAGGTATTTGATGAAGGAATGGTCTCTATGTTAAGCTCTGAGAGCCATATGATATCTGTAGCAATCACTCAATTTGATAATGCAAAAGTGGTCTCAGGCAGCATGGAAAGGAAGGTGTGTTCCAATAACAGTTTACTTAGGGACAATGGAGTCTGAAGTTCATCTATGTGTGTTCTGAAATACTTTTTCTACCTTTCCAACCACTTAAAAGGTAAAGGGAAAAATGTGTGTGTTAATAAGCTTATAATGAACTGGGGGTGGTGGGACAGGAGGTGTGGACTAACCCAGGAATTTGGTCAACAGTTTGTCATTTCCTAATCTGAGCCCTTTGAGACATCCTTCAGAATCCTCAGCATGGACACTGTTCCCATTGCCTGACATGTAAAAACAGCTGCAGAGATGGGGTTATGGGTATAGCCCACCACTTCAACCAACATATCTGCAAGAATCTGAACTGAGGAGCCTGGGAGAGATAGACCCACTCAACAGCATAAAGCAACCTGGCAATTCTCACAAAAATGCAAAATCACATTTTCCTAGTCATTGACAAAGTTACCAGCTAATCTCTCAGGAGAGGCCTTGAAGGTCTATGGATTGAGATGCTATTTAAAAGCACGAATGGCAGACAGACAGAGAATGGTTACTTGAGAATTATTCAGGCATGTACATTTAGGAAGAGTGCAAGATCCATCAAAGGGCCTGTGTCTGAACGCAGTTTGTATGCCAGACAGCTTCTCATCGGTCACAAATAAAGGAATTTGAAATTCCTAAACAAAGCCAAGCTTCAGAGGGTAGTGTCAGCGTAATGGAATTATAGCCCTGGAAATAGGTCAGTGGGAAGACACCTACCTTTTAAATCGATATACATAGCTCAGAAGAATAGGGCTTCTGCTTCTTTTAACCTACAAGTGTTTCTGGACTACATAAAACTTGCCTTTCCTATTGAAAGCAGGCATTAGCTGTTTCTTGAGTACATCTCACAGGTCACTAAGAGGACCTGCCAGACCTCAAACCGAAAAAGGAAAAACCTTTGCAGTAATACTCTGGTATCTGTGTGAGTACATCAGCTGCCCTCTGAGCTCCATATTCACCCCACAGGCTCTGCAGTCCAGGAACACTGAAGAAAGTAAATGCAAACATCTTAGAACTTAGTTGACAGTGTTCCAGCCCCAGTTAACTACTAATAGCTATATAGGAGGAGTCTAAGACTCAGCGTGTCCTTTTGTAACTTGAAATGGTTAGAGTAGGTGGTGAGTTTCTTTTCTGCTTCACGAGAGATTCAGATAAATTCTATACTGTTGTAGACTGATTTGCAAGAGCTCTCTACAGAGCTTGGGTATAAAAAGAACACAAAACCACTGTGATGGTCAACCCGATAGAACAGAAAATCGCCATGGAAACAAGCCTATGTGTATGTTTGTATGGTGGTTTGAATAGAAATGTCCCTCAGAGGCTCAGGTGTCTGAATGCTTGGCCCATAGGGAGTGGCCTTGTTGGAGTGGGTGTGGCCTTGTTAGAGTGGGTGTGGTCATGTTGAGGGAAGTGTGTCATTGTGGGGATGGGGCTTTGAGGTCTTCAATGATCAAGCTATATCCAGGAACACAGTCTCCTTCTGCTCCCTGTTGATTAAGATGTAAAACTCTCAGCTCCTGCTTGAGTGCCTCCATACTACACACCATGATGATAATATACGAAACCTTGGATACTATAAGCCAGCTTCAATTACATGTTCTCCTTTATAAAAGTTAATGTGGTCCTGATGTCTCTTCACAGCAATAAAACCCTAGCTAAGACAGTTTGTGAGGGAGTTTATAAACTGGGTTAATTGAGGTGGGAAGACCCCCTTAAATGAGGATGGCATTATTTTGAGGGCTGACATCTTAGACTGAATAACAAGGAGAATGCTAGCAATGTGTTGGCTTACAGACAGTTCGACTAGGCTCTTCTCAGGTACCTAGCAATAGATACCTAATGGCAGTACTGCCACCAGATGCAGGTGGCCTGGCATCGTATAAGAGGACTGCTCAGCTATGCCAGCTCTCTCTGTCTGTCTAGCCAGCTCGCTCTGTCTGTCTCTCTGTCTCTCTCTATCTCTTCTCTCTCTCTCTCTCTTTCTCTCTCTCGTCCCACTAGTTTTTTCTGGTTTCTCTTCCTGTCCTTCTCTGTCCCCTCTTCTCTGCTCTCATGGCTCTGTTTGGCTCTACCCCTTCTCCAGATCCTCACACTCCTCCCTTCCAAATAAACCTCACTGATACCAGTCTGTTATATGGGTCCCCCAGGTACCCTCTTACCCCCACCCACCACCGCCTCATTATATTTCATAACAATGTGATAAGCTGCCTCAAGCTCCTTCTTCTGTGATCGGCCTACCACCAACAGTATGGAAAGGTAGGGTCACTGTAGTGATGAAGCAGACCATCCAGCTCTTAGGCCTTCAGAGAAATATGGAAGGATTTGTATTCTTGGACTAGAAACACTACGGAGGGCTTCAAAAAGAGCTAACTAGGCCCTTGTGACGATACTCTGGAAGGCAGAGTGGTGAAGGAGGCATGGCCAGTGAAGACATGGTTCATGGGATGCTGAGAAGAGCAGAGATGCCACCAAGAAGTAGGATAAACAATTCGGCTTGTATTCTGCCTGTGCCCTGAGAATCTGAGTGTAGCTACATTTAAAAGCACTGGCCTAATTTGTTTGTCAGAGAACGTTTCTTAGCAGGGTCCTGGTTTCAGCCCTTACCCAGGTCAACAGTGAGAGAGAGAAACAAGCTAAGCAGAAAGGTTTGAAAATTTAACAGTTTGGCAAGGAAAAGCGACTGGATGAAGTTAAGAACAAGGGAGGTTCAACAGTAACTGTTGTTCTTAACCGTCTAATGCCGTTAAAGGGAAACCTGGCATTCTTCACTGGGACAACAGAAAAAGTATCCTTAGGGAAAGGCCCTACCCAAGGAAGGCTCTTTCTTATGAAAATGCAAATCCACTAAGGGAGAGAGCTGGAACTAAGAATGCCAAAGAAAGGATTTCTTGCCCAAAGCAACTGCCTAGGGAAGTGTTCCCCACATCAGCACATAGAAGCAGGCACTACTACAATGGTCTGAGGAAGGCTAGGCTCTAGCCAAAGCTGCTGCACACACTGGCAGCAACATTCACATCATACTAGTTTTGTAGACATCAAAGATTCAACACTGAATGGGTCCTGGAGTCTTGCACTGTGGCTCCTGAGAGCAGCTGTGGCCAGCTGATATACGGCAGTGTCAGAGTCCTTGCAAGGAGATCCTGAGGGACCTCTTCATGGATCTGTAATGATAAAGCCCAAATCGCAATGGAAAGCCCAAAATGTTGAGATCCCAGGATTGTGGGATGTCTGCTGAGGGATGCTGCAGGTAAAAAGTGGAAGAAGCTATGTCTGCTGGAGGCAACAGAACTTGGGAGGTAGAGCTAACCAAACCTCAGACCCATGATCCCACCATGAGCCTGGGATAGGAGAAGAATGGCGCATCAGAAGAGCACCATTTCCTTTGGGTTAGAGTGAGATCTCGGACACATACAAACAGCAAGTATGACTTTGAAGGCTGGACCAAGCAGATGATCTCTAAGGAAGATTCTCTCCAAACCCCACTCTCTTTAGCACTCTTAGAGCCTGAAGAGACCTAACATAGAAGAGAAGCCCCATTTTCAAAGCTGACAAAAGACTCAGGCAAGCACTAGGAAGACTCTATGGAGCTGCAGGTGGCATTACTCTAAGGATGGAGATAGTTGTTCATTACTCTGAGGATGGAGATAGATGGAGATAGCATAGAGAAAACAGGGCCAAACCTAACTAGGAAATCCAGAAACTTTCCTGTGGTGCACGTGGAACCTCTCTAAACTAATTTGAGATGATCAAGTTCTTATGAAAGGAAACTGCTGGATGTATAGACATGGGTGGTCCATAGTGAGGGAAGACAGGAAGTCAATACATACGACTGAGTGGTAGACCCTCGTCCAACTGGAGCACCTACCACACAGAATTTCTCACCTCAGACTGTAGAAGTGATTATTATACAAGATTCATCTGAATGGCAGATGATTGGCAGGCCCTACAGCCCTTGTCTTTATGTCTGTCACTATGGTGGCTCACAGTGCAAACAGAATGTGTTAGAGAGAGACCTGGTCTAGAAGCATAGCACAGTGGTGAGCATCAGACTCACCAGCAGAGCTTATTAAAAATCCTGCCTTCTGGGTCCTATCTCATAGTGTCTGCTTTGTGCAGTGAAAGTGAGACTGGGTGTTTGCATATTTAACAAATTCCCAAGCAGTGAGACACTGCTGGCCTGTACTTTGATTTGAGATCTGGCCTAGAGGGAAGGAAATGCAAAGGTTCAAAGACTCATCCTGAAACACACACACACACACACACACACACACACACACACACACACACACAAAACAACTTGATTCTAAATGGCTTCAAACAGGTTGTAAAATAGTCAACACCTAGCTGAGGGTCTGTCATCTAGTTAGGGTTTTATTGCTGTGAAGAGACACTGTGACCACAGCAACTCTTATAAAGGCAAACATTTAACTGGGGCTTGCTTACAGGTTTAGAGGTCCGGTTTATTATCATCATGACAGAAGCATGGCAGCACGCAGGCAGGCATGGTGCTGGAGGAGCTGAGAGTTCTACTTCTTATCCTGAAGGCAAACAGAAGACTCGCTTCCAGGAAGCTAGGAGAAAGGTCTCAAAGCCCATGCTCACAGTGACACACTTCCTCCAACAAGGCAACACCTCCTAATGGTGCCATTCTCTAGGCCAAACATATTCAAACCACCACAGGATCCAAACTAAAAAAAAAGGAGGTGGAGGAAGGAGATGAAGGGTGTGGTGCTTTCATATTACTCAAAGAAAAAGACACCTTGCAGCCTCTGCAGAGGGGAGAACATCTGCAGTTCTCCAACAGAAACCCTTGAAGTTACTCTTAAGAGACAGGATTCCTAGGCCAGAGCTATGCCTGCCTCCATCCCTTAATGAGCCAGGACAAGCCCTGAGGCACGCGGCTGGTTTCCTGGGGGACATTACCTGTGCCAGTAATAACAGCTGAGGTGGGGAAGTCAACCAAACCTCACTGACATAAACCCTGCAATAAGACATGCAATTTACCCAGTTTGTTTGTCGAGCACTAAGCCAGGAGCTGAGTGCTGGCTGTCACTGGCTTCCTGCTCATCACCCTTCTATAAGCTGCATTGCTACATTTATTTTACAGATAAAAAACATGGCACATGATCAGCGGGAACATCCTGCCCAAGGTAACAAAGCAAGTAAGAACATAGACTGTAAGTGCCTCTTAGAGAGCAGGAAGTTCTACTTAGAAATAGGATAGGACAAGAAGGGGAGAGACAACAGATCCCTCTGCAAAGTCCTGCCATTCCTTCAGCCCTCTCATCGTGTCAGGAAATCTTTCTGCCTTAAACTGACCTATTTTCAGCTCAGTCTTCTGAGTTACAAATCCCTTTGGCACATATTCCTTCTAAAACATGCTGCTGAGAATCTCTCTCTGTCTCTCTCTGTCTCTCTCTCTGTCTCTCTCTCTGTCTCTCTCTCTGTCTCTCTCTCTGTCTCTCTCTCTGTCTCTCTCTGTCTCTCTCTCTGTCTCTCTCTCTGTCTCTCTCTCTCTCTCTCTCTGTGTGTGTGTGTGTGTGTTTGTGTGTGTAGACTGTTTTCACTACCCAATACTGAGACTGTGTGTGTGTGTGTGTGTGTGTGTGTGTGTGTGTGTGTGTGTATCAAGGCTGTTTTCACTGCCCAGTGCTGAGGGCTAGATCCAGGATTCAAAGATGGCTGCTGTTCCCTTGTGGGCAGGAACTGGAGCAGTATCAGGGTGTCTGTGACCGAGCCTAACTGGTATGTAGCTGTTGGGAGAGGCAGGCAGGCCTCACAGAAAAGGAAAAGCCTACAGCAGGAGCTTAAGGAGCTTTGATCTGTTTGTAAGGCTGGTAAAAACTGCTCTGTGGGAACTAAAGCCAAATTCAATACTGTAAGGAACATTTTCTAGAGAGCAAAGTCCCTCCGAGGTATGTATCTGCATAAGGCGGAAAACCGCTAAACATTTTAAGGAGAGAAGAACTAGGTAGCCACAGCTTGGCCAAGAGTCACACTGATGCCACACGCATGCAGGTTTAAAAAAGAAGTGACTTCAACCTCTACAGCTACTTCAAGTATTATCATTGTGAGACCTGGATGGTTTTTGACCTCTCTAGACCACTAGATCGCTTCGAGCAAAACCACACACACACACACTTACACACACACACACACACTTACACACATACACATTTACACACACACACATTTACACACACATCCACACACACATTTACACACACACATTCACACACGTTTACACACACACACATTTACACACACACTACAGCAGTGGTTCTCGACCTTTCTAATGCTACATCCCTTCAATGCAGTGCCTCATACTGTGGTGATTTCCAGCCATAAAATTATTTTCATTGCTACTTCATAATGTAATTTTGCTACTGTTATGAATTATAATGTAAATTTCTGAGTTTTTTTTCTGATGGTCTTAGGCAACCCCTGCTTGATCCCCTAAAGGAGTCTCAACTCACAGGTTGAGAAATACCACTCTAGAAGGTTGACCTCTCTCAGCCCCTTTCTTGGCAATAGAAAATGAACTAGAAATGTCAGCTTGTTATAGTTCACTGCTTAGTCGTGACAGCCTCCTCTCAGTGCTACTGGCTTCTTCTAGGGCACTAGTTTCTGGACACCAGTGGGAAACTACCGAAGAGCTGTGAGGAAATCAAAGTACAGGAGTGTGCACCAAGGACGATGTCCTCCCCAAACACTACATGTCAGACAACGATGCTCCATGGATCAGACTTGAGCTCCCCGGTGAGGGACATCATGTTATTTCAGAGAGGGAGTGCTGATCACTAGAATCAGTTAAAGCAGCAGGAAATCCATGCAGAACAACAGGAAATTTGGCAATGGCTATTCTGTTTCAGAACACCTGCCACACTAAATTTCCTGAGTAAGGCCGACAAGATGAGTCTAGGGTTTATTCTCAGTAATTTTTTTTTAAAGTCTATCCGTTGATCATATGCCAAGAAAGTACTGGAAGCAGATGGTGGGCTCTACATTGCTATAAAAATGGCATCAAGCCTACAGTGAAGCAGGCAGAAGCAGAGGGCCATTAAAAAAAACCCTAAAATCATATTAATAAAAAACATTAGAAAGAGATTGTTGCTTTTTAAATATGTTGTTTGCAGTTGCAGAATAAACATAGTCAGGGGCACCACACATGGCTTCTATAGTCAACGGCTGACCTGTTACCTTCAGCTCTTGTACGATACGACTTAGAGATAGCTGCTAGAATTTCCATGGAGCACAGTGACTTCCGTTCCCCAGGGTTCACCCTGCTATCCACCACGTGTTCCTGAGAAGTGACGGATCTGTGCTATGAAGTTAGGGAACCAATCAATCACCCAGAGCTGCCCTCTTCAGCCTGTGGAAGTGGCTCGTCTCCCTGTTAGCCACTCCAAGGTAATCCAGCTTGTCAACAGGAAGTAAAAGCATTATTCAAGGGACTAAATATTGGGAAGCTGATTGGGGACAGATCTACACTCTCTTTGCTTGTCAGTGTTATCTGGAGAAGAAGGCCTAGGAAATGGAAAAGAGTCAAGGTTAAAAGAAGAGGAGGGTTGTAGACTGGAGGACATGAGATCTTCAAGGGGACCTTGCCTTGCAGGCCCTTATGGGATTAATCTGTCACGGAAGGTGTGGAATATATCTTGTGTATCCATCTCTAAACATGATTAGTAACATTAAAAGATTTGTACTGCAATCCCATTGTTCTAGAGCCCTGGCCCCTGCAAATGTTCATGGCAGCCTGCTCCTGAAAAACCCTTATGGATGTTGCCTGTCTCCCCCTATCAACCCTCAGTTTACTGACTGCAGGACACACCCTGCCTGCAGTGCCCATAGGTCAGGCAGAGCTCTAGTCTTTGCTAACCACCCTGACCATCTGCTAATGTCTTTAATACCTGCTGGTCATCATGATTTACTGTGCTTCTGTACATATTCAGGGATATGAGATGTAGACATTATCTCCAGTTTTTCCATAAGAGACTCAGTCTTTGTAGCAGGAATAGCACTTTCCACGTTTGGAATGAGTGTGGACTCACCCCTGGCACAGCAATTAGGCATCTCCTAATGGACAGAGCATTGAGAAACCAAACTGATGGTTCCTACCAAAGCCTGTGGCTCTATCACACTCTTGGTAAAAAGAATCATTCACTCAGAGATGAAGCCAGAGATAAAGCAATGACAGGGTGAGAAACTCTGTGGCCTACACAAGTGTCACTTCCCCAGTCCCTGTGTAACTAAGAAGATGACAGACGTGTTTTCATATCTGTATGCAAAACCTTCCTCCATGTAAGTATCTGAAAGCAAAATTGGTCCATTGAGCTAATCACTAAACAGAGTTCTTCAGTGTGCTCCAGTTCTGACACCTAATCAGCAGTACAGCTGCATTTAAATACAGCCGACTTAAAGGATCGAAGCTCTGGAAGCCAGGGATTTTCTAGATAATCTTGTCTATAAGGTCCTTGACTTTCACTGTCAGTGCTGCCAACCGTGATCCCCGGTAAATCACTGCTCAGTCATCTAGTGTGTGTGTGTGCTTTGCTCCTGTGTGGGAGGTTTTCGTTATAATTAGCATTGGCTGGGAAAAGCTTGTTTCTCGATTTTGTTATTGACTTGATAAAAAACAAATTTTGCAAGAACATATGTGCACACACCCCTGCTCGCTTCTGCAATTAACAGCGTCACCAAGCATATCACTGCGCTGCATTCCACACACTGGCCCTTAGCAGTCGGGAAGTTCATACTCGGAAGCCCCTAAAGCTGGAGCTCATGCTAAGATTTTGCTTTCTCTGTGATCTCTTTAATCTCTGAATGGGAAAACTCTAACAGAGCAGAAACCAACATTTAAAATTACATGGAAATAAAAATACTCTAAATTTTTGCAGGCAGATTATGCAATAATAGATAAATAAATAAGAAACCCTTAGGATAAACTTCTACTAAGTAAGCCTAAAATAAAGAGCTGAGGATTTAGAAAGAAAGGAAGGAAGAAAGAAAGAAAGAAAGAAAGAAAGAAAGAAAGAAAGAGAAAGGGAGATATTCCTTTTCTTGTCCCTTGCCATAACACTTGTAATTATGCTTGTTGGAATAATTTCATTTCAGATTTGTTCAACATACAAATGTCAGGTCAGAGCTCTGAAGAACCATGATCACTACAGAAGACCCACAGACTTATGGGGGCTCATGGAGCCTGGGCCATCAACCAGGAAGCATGCAGGAGCTACACCTAGAGCCCCTACATATTTGTAGCAAAAGTACACATTAGTTCTCTTGTTGGTCCCCTAACAAGTAGAGCAAGAATTGTCTCCATCTCTGTTCCCTACCACTGGATCCCCTTCCTCCTACTTGGACTGCCTGGTTAGGCCTCACTGGGAGAGAATATGCATAGTCCTGCTGGGACTAGATTACCCAGAGTGGGATGGTACCCAAGCAGGGTTCCTGTTCTCTAAGGAGAAGGAGAGAGGGAAAGGAGGGGAAGGATTTGTAAGGGTGGGATTG
Source organism: Rhabdomys pumilio (assembly GCA_030674055.1). Taxonomy (NCBI): domain Eukaryota; kingdom Metazoa; phylum Chordata; class Mammalia; order Rodentia; family Muridae; genus Rhabdomys; species Rhabdomys pumilio. The sequence continues at coordinate 131,638,541 of JANHMN010000001.1, read as the reverse complement.
GGAAGAAAGGAGGGAGGGGGCTGTGATTGGGATGTAAAATAAACAAACAAACAAACAAATGACCATGGTCTTGGTAAACAGACTCAGGAGAACTATCCAGGTACAAACTCATGCCAGAAATCACACACACCACTGAATATTTGTGTTGTGGTGCTGGTGCTAACTATTGTAATTCTTGGAGGGCTGTAAATTCTGGGCTGGCTGGTAACCTCTATAAAATTAATTGCATGAATCACCCACATCCCACCCTTCAAATGTATACTGAAGTAAAAGACCTAACCTACTCTCTTTTATTCTAGTTATATTCCCTAGAGAGGTGGTCTGTGTCCCTTTGGTCACAAATTTCTTCAAAGTGGCAGGGTGTTAAGACCTCAGCTTGGAGAGGGGTTCTGAGAGAAGGGGTATCTGGGAGCAAAACAAACAACTCAAAGTCAAATCACAGGTCCAAACTGATGGCCTATATTCTGCTCGAGATGTCTTTCCAGACTGCATCTCTCTGTGCTCTGTTCTCTCAAGATAGCTTTCTCTTGCTATTCTAAGAACTCTATGGATAGCTCAGCTCTTGCAGATCAAAAGCCCAGTCTTTATGGCCCTCATGCCTCACTGGACAACAACAGGAGGGCTGGAGCCATTACAAGGTCCCCTTTAATTACTGGAGGTCAGGACTCTATCCCCACCTTGGCAAGATTAGAATTGCCACAGCCCTTCTATACTTGGAGAAGGGAGGAGATGTCAGGGGCAACCCTGCTTATACACTGAAGGTCTAAAATCAGTTATAAGCCTAAAATCAGCAATAGGCCTGACATACATGCCTGCTAACACAAAGTCTTGGGTCTCTATGGAAAAACACTGAAACAGTTGTCTATAAACTATTGTAAACAGGCAGCTTTTGTGGAAATCTACCAGCCTGCGTAGTCATAGACCTTGTAAATAGGCAGCCTTGGCAGATAGTACCAAATTAGATAAGGACAAGTGAGTCATAGGCAGAGTTATATTGACCTGACCCCTGAACCTTCACCTAGCTGTTACCCTGCTCTGAAAGATATCTGTACTCCCCCTGAACACCTATGCTCCTGTGTCATCCCCTTCCCCAAATCCTGCATTTTCGTGTTTATAACCCCTGTGTTAAAAAGTAAAAATTATGATTTGATAAAAAAAAAAAAAAAGAAATAACACACAGTGTCCCCCTGGCTCTGCTGACTTAGCTTCTGACAATCCATTTTCTTGTTCTCAGAAATACTTTGAATTATAAAATGTTATTGTAGTTTTTGTTAGTATGCTGGGTAAAATAATTTTTATTGATTTCACTTTAAACTTCAAAGTTTGTAGTGAGTTAAAATGTCCTTCAACATAATTATAGGTCATATTTATTTTCATATTGTAAAATGCTAGTTAATCTATTGAACATTTTTAAAAACTGGATTCCTTTTTGAGAATTTCATATATGAGCACTGTATTTACATAATTTTTCCCTTTCTCTCCTTCCTCCACTCTTCCCAACCCCCATACTTTTCAAATACATCTTATTATTTAATTATTGTTCATATATGTATGTGTATATGTATACATGTATAAGTATATATGTATATACAAATACTGATAAAGTGTTTTGAGTTAAAAAAAAAAACCCTCAGTCTTTTATTTACATATCAACTCAATCTGTACCCCAAGTTCCCTTTTTATTATCCCAGAAATCAGCACCCCTTGACCCCAATCCCCTTGATTCTTAGAAAGGGACAGCAAGCACAAGCTTTTGGCCCCCACTTCTGGTGCAGCTCAAAACTGCTCTCTAGGATCAAGATACACCAAAAGTGGGGCTTCTGGACTCTGTGGTCTCAGATTAGGCCAAAGGTCTTTCCTCCTTATTTGACAGATGGAGAAACTGAGATAAAGGAAGATCCTGCAGTGCACCGGAGTGGCAAAGTCAACATGATGTTTATATAGGTTTCTTTCCTATCCTATCCCAAATCACAAAACTAAAAAAAAAAAAAAAAAAAAAAAAGATGTGGTCTGCTCTGACCAAAGGGACAAACAAGAAAAGGTTCTATTTTTAAAATAGTATTTTTTAAACATATACAAATACATTTTGGAAAACATTCTACAGAAACTGTGTAAATGCATGATTCTGTACAAGAGAGAAATATGTGAATAGGCCAGCTGGATCGAAAATTCAACACGTTTTTCCAATGACACACAACATTCTGATTACCTAAGAATTTTGGTCAGTGATTTTCAATTTAGGCTCTATAAACCTTGTTCAGTGGACAGAAATGGTGGTTCGACTGAAGGAGCGACTAAACTTACAAGATAAGAACTTTCTAGAATTGTTGAAGCAAAGTGTACTGCCCACACATTGTAAGTAGGGCCCAGGGTCTTTGTCTGGTCACAAACCAATTAAATTAAGTGCTACTGAAATTTCTTTCTGTCATCTAGATAAGAAATGGCCCGTGAGTGAGATGCAAGGCTTGAAACCTGAGAGCTCGTTCATAAGCCTAAATCTTGCACATTAATAGTCATACTAAGTCCCACAGAGCACGTCTGTAACTTGGAAATGAGTTGTCAAAGAATGGAAGGCTCTGGGGATGATGGATTAGGACTTCATCAAAGCTTCCCATCTCTGTAAAATTGCTCTGAATTACCAATTTCAGCTAATAGTTGTACCAATGCTACTGTGTACTTACAGCAAGGAACTGGATCTGATCTGACTAGGGGGAAAGATGCTGAGCTCGAGGGGAAGTGTTATTGCCGCCCACCTGAAACAGTCAGCACTCCACCATTATCACAGTTTAAAATCCCACATTCGTGGGGAACTGCTCCTCAGGTCCCCTTGTCCATATGAAGGATGATTTTGTCAAGCTCCTTTGGAATGTTGGGGTGCCGTGCTACCCTGCTGTTAGACAGAGTTGCACCCACTTTCTCACAGACACTATTTGACAACCTTTCTTGGCACACTAAAGCAAGACACATAACCTCTCCAGCTGCACGGAGCTAATATTTTGCTGGAAATGTATATATATGCAAACAATAAATGTAGTTTAATAAATTTCTAACTGTGAGGAGTATTAGGAAGAAAATTAAGTAGAGTGGCAGAGAGAGACTACATGTGGAACTCTGGGGGGAAAAATCATATTGGAGTCATGAAGGCCCAGGGTTGGAATACGGGAGAAGGACCACATAATTAGTCAGTGAAAGTTTCCTAGCCACACAGTTGCCAGAACTAGGTTAAGTAACCCACATCAGATCACTCAGAAACTTTGCACTTGAAGTAAAAAAGATAACAGTTTTCAGAGGTCATGGAGAGCCTGCCGGTGCTGACCCGTTCTGTAAGATGAGAGAATGAAGCTAAAAGAAGTCCCCTTATTCAATTGCTCCTCAAGCTACAGTAGCAGACAAAGTATGTGCCCAGTCCCTTAAAACCACTTGCAAGAAGAGCCTGCACTCTGTAGGTGAGGAACACAGAGTGCTGTGCTAGAGATCACAGCCTTTAGATGTTAGCTTCTGAGGGATATACCTATCTTCTTCACACTGAGGTCACATTCTTTTTAGGAGACCCAATCTAAGGACCTTGGCCCATGAGCCCAGTCAAGGTCATAGTTATCTGTCTTCATAATCTCAAGATGCAAAGTTTTACTCCCATAATCTTCCAGTTCTCTTGGTGTCTTGTTTTTTGTTTTTTGTTTTTCATGGCACACCCTAAACCAAAAGGAATGCCTACATGTCCTTTTACTAAATATCCCTTTTCCAACTAGTGAAGTTTGGGTAAGTTAAACATAGGAATTTGCACAATTTTTTGTTGTTGTTTTAGTAGTTTTTTTTTTCTGAAAAAAACAAAAATAATCTCCAGTGCCTTATGTGTTGCCTTGACCCCTGGACATTCTCTGGCAGGTCAGGGCCACAGTCTCTCATCTCAGCTCATCCCTTTGCAATGCACTGTTCCTCCCCAGAGTCCCACTGGGCTTCCTGCCTTGTTCTGTTACCAGTATGACTGACTACCCAATTAGTCTCTTTCACTCAAGTCTAGCTGGGTAAAACCAAAATCAAAATATCAGTCTGCAACATACTACTTTCCTTGAAAGTTTTTTTGAGAAATAAAATGTCCTTTTGTGGAGTTTGTTTTGAGATTTTTGTTGTTTTCATTTTGTTTTTGTTTGTTTTGTTGTTTATTTGTTTGTTTTTGGAGACAGGGTCTTATTATGTAGCCTTGGCTGGCCTGAACTCAGTATGGAGACCAAGTTGCTCTCAAAGCCATAGAGATCCACCTGCCTCTGCCTCTCAGTTGTTGAGACTAAGGGCATGCACTACTACACCCAGTTTAAAATTCATTTTCTGAATCAAATTTAAAATGTATTTGATCTGTGATTGGATTACTGCTGAGCTTGTAACAGGCTGAAACACGGAGTTGGTTGTGGTCTGTGTTCATAACTAAGAGATAAACAGAATGGTTTCTAGACTCTTCCGTTAGAAAACCCTGAAACATTCTATGTTCCTCATACTTCCTAAACAAGGCAGTCCTCTAACACAGGATGACAGATATCCAAGCTGTATGTATACTAGAACTGTTTAGTTGAGGGATAACTGAAAGATTTTTCAAGACATGCAATGTTATTAGAATTTACAGGGAATGCAGACTTGGTTGTCGTTAGTCCTGCTGGGATATGCAAAGCATAAGAAATTGAAATCAGGATGGAATGAACAACCAGCTGCCATTATGTTAAATAGGTGGTCCCTCCAGAGGTCCTGAGTCATTGTGATGGATACTCATTCAACTCCATCTCTGATTGTGAAAACAAGATCAACATGATAATTTACTTTAATCAGCATTCTCAGTTGTCACTCTATTATATACACAACCTGTCAGACACTTTCTGGAAATCGACTTCTTCGCCAAATTACTGGTTTCACAGGATTAACTGGCCTCCTCTCTATCTGGTTCTTTGTCATAAGCCTCTGGAACCTTGCGCTCTCAATCTCATTACTAGAGGAACTTGTTCTCACCAACCCCAACCCACATCTCCTGTCTGTTTTATCTTTGCCTTTCACTTCCGAATCCCAACCTAGGGTCTAGCACTTCTCTCTTAGAGAGCTGTAAAAGCTTGCTAATATCAGTTTCTTATTCACAGCGTCCACCATTGTCACATTCCCTGCTAGACTTCTCCTCTATGCGTGGTATTATTTCCCTGCTTAAAGCCCAATCTAACCATCCCTCCCTCCCGCAGCACCTAGGCTAGTTCACTGCTTTGTAGTATTGTCCAACCATTGTAGTCCTGTCTGCCATTCTCCGGCCCACACAGGGTTTCCCAGTGTTTCCTAAACATTCCCAAATCCATCACCACCTCAATTTCTTTCCCTTCACTGCTTCCTCCTAAACCACGAACCTGGACCACTCACTTCTGTCCTCATCACATACCTCGTAAACACATTTCTGTGTATGTGCATTTACGTTTATGTGTGTACATATGTGCTTACATTGAGGGCAGAAGTTGACACCAGGTGTCTTCCTCAGTTGCTCTCCACATTGCTTTTTGAGATAAGGTGTCTTACTGAACCAAGTGTTCCTCTACTGGTTAGGCTGACAGGTCAGTGAGTTTCTGTCTTCATTCTCCAGGGAACCTTGCTGTTACTTGGTTGTTCTCATCATTGCTATCCTCCTCCTCTTTCTCTTTTTCCTCATCTTCCTCATCTTCTTTTTCTTCTTCCTCCTCCTCTCCTTCCTCCTCCTCCTTCTTTTTAGTGTGCATGTTGAGGATCTGAGCTCAGGTCTTCAAGATTGAATAGTAAGCACTTTACTGACTAGGCCCTCTCTCCAGCCTACTAATGCTCTATTTTTAATGCTCGCTTCAAATGTAACTTTGCCACTATAGGTCTCTTCAGACAGAATAGATCACATTACTTTGTGCTTCTGGTATTTAAGTTTTTTCTACTTGCCAATTACTGATCCCCAAACCTTGAGTAATTCCTGGAGAACATCACGCACTCCCCAAACCCACGTCACTGCTTCTAGCACAAAGTGGTTCCATCGCAGTCAGGGAGAGGGTTTGCGTGCAAGACAGGTTGAGCTATGCTTTCATGCATTTAGCCTCAGTCTAGGAAGACAGTCACTTAGGCCAATGGAAGGAAACTTCAGAAAATCTATCTCCAAAGTCACACATAATGAATATATGCCCCAAATAGTAGAACCAGCAAACCTCTGAGCTCAGTGTCTTTCTCAGACCTGCTTGTGGCTCTGTGTGTGTGTGTGTGTGTTTGAAATAGTAGCTGTCAGCACATTGCTGGCCATATTGCAAATGTTCTATTATATTGATCAGATATTTGAGAAATTAAGAAATCATATATAAAACACATATATCATAAGTCAGCATTTAATCTGGGTGACAAATCAAAATAATGAAGCTAGCTATATTTAGTCAGTCTCTTCTAGAATCCTTCTAAGACTTCAAAAAGTTCTATCCCTCCAAAAAGCATCATAAATTTGCAACAACTTTTCTGACAAAAAATGAGAATGTATATGGGACCTGGGGAGGGTACTTCTCTACCAAGTCCGTATTACATCATAAGCATTGAGATCAGTCAGTCTCATCACTAAGATTAATAAGGAGAATGAATTTTTTCCTTAATATGTAGGAAACCCAAGTGTATCTAATAGGGAGTCATTAGTGGATGAAGCCAAGCCTGAAAGCACAACTAGACAAGAAGTTATATCTGGGCTCTGTGTTCTGTCCCTGGGAATTTTATTGCCATATTTAACATACATTACAATAAACACTGAGTCTAGGGGGAAAGCCACTTAATGAAAGCAAGTAAAACTTAGGACAAAATAATCTTCAAATAGAGAGATGTTTAAGTCTACTTAACTGGAAAACTAAACGTGAGGAAATGCCCTTGAAGCATTTCCCAACACATGAGGGATTTCTCTATAGCCAGCCAGCCACAAGAAAGGGCCAACAGTATCTCAGCTACTTCTTACCTTTCCAGCCCTCCCCTTTATCACCTGGAAGAACATGCATCTGCCAATGAAGATAGTCCTCCTTGTAAGCCAAACTGCATTCCCATTAGTGCTAAGTGCTCTTTTAAAGTTAAGAGACACGTAGTAGACAAAACTCCAGGAGGATTCAGTCATGTTTTTCCCTTCCCTTTGGAGCTTCCCTGCAAGCAGCAGGAGTGAGTTACCAGAACACCATGGCCTCCTTTATTTAACTCCTCAGTCATTTCTAACACCCCTCTGGAAGCCACTCTGGGCTCCAGCTCAGGTGTATCAGCAGATGCCCTGAGACTTCACGCCTGCTGTGATGGAAGAGACACGGAGTCGAGTTAATTAAGTCTATTGTTCAAACAATTTGTTTCTCACCAAGGTTGACTCACATGACGGTATTTCAGCAGGATTTTATATCCAGAACACCTTTATTGTGCTGTGATAACTCCCTCTTTAGAAATACATTTCGTTCCGAGATTCTCAGGTCGCTGGCAGAATAACATGTTTTAAAAAATCCATTGCTGATGGTTGACAAGCTGTTTCTTAGGTGTGTGATACTTATATATATATTTTTTTTCATAGCCGTAAAGTTCCTCAGGGTAACATCAAAGAGGGAAAGCTGGAATGAGACAAGCCTCCAAGATTTAGTGCTGCATTGCACTCTTACTCAAAGTCAAGGCTGAAGACAGTGTTTGAAAGGTTTTCATGGTCTCTCTGGCAGAGTGAAGCATGGAAAGTAAATGGAAGGTTTTGTAAAAGAAAAATGGAGAATGCTTAAAGCACGATGCTTTGTTTTTGCACAAAGGGATCAAAGGACATTCCCACATTAATTGCTTCTATTTTTACCCTCACTCTCATTGTGTTCCCACTTGTCGTTCTAACAGATGTTCTAGAAACTCTTTACAGCCTTGTTCCTCTCTCTCATGCCACATCATTTCTACCTTTGATCACCTGTCCTCCCTCTCTCATTCAGTTCTGTATGACGTGAAGAAGAAAGGCCAGCTGCCAGCAGTGTGCTGCCCTTCCTTGTTGAAGAGATGTTCCTGCAAGGCCATTAGACCTCATGTCCCAGACCCTTTTGGAGTCTGCTGTCAAATGACTGAGTTCTTCCCTGTAGACATGAGCCTTTCTGCACCCCTCTAGGTTCCCTCCTTCTACCTCAGAGCTGGGATACTGATGGACTTGAATGTTAGAATAGCTGAGCCTCCATTAGTCTGTGTCCTTGCAAAGTCCTTTCTTTGTCTTCCTTTCCACCAGTGGACTTCCACGAGCAGGATGACCATCTGTGTTGTGCATTAAGATTGCCATCAAAATGTCAGTAGTATTCAACTCATACAGGAGGACAGAAAAAACCTAAGCCTAATACTGTGAGACAACTTATACTGTGATATTGACTGAACACCAAGCCCTACATGAAGCTTGGGGGCTATAAGACCAACAGATATAGTTCAACAAACTGGGTGGGGGTCACCCAGACATCCTTTCACTCTTAAGCCATCTCACTTTCCTAAAAAGACTGACATCTCTTGAGGAAGAAAGCCAGTCAGCCCATTAACAAAGGAAGAAACTGCAACCCTGGTGTGTGTGTGTATGTGTGTGTGTGTGTGTGTGTGTGTGTGTGTGATCAGGTAAGACAAATTCATATCTACTTAATACAACATTCTACAAGGTAGGATATGAAGCACCAAGAAAAGTAGAACTGCATTCTCCATAAGTCAAATCAAGGTCACATTCTTCAGGCACAGAGCACCGAACCTCAGCCACTCTCAGTGAGTGAAACATTGTAGGTCTTCAGCTACATGGGCCAGTGACACCTGGTAGGTATGCATCTAGAGGATCCTGTCAGTGGGTAATTTGGTCCTTTAGTCCAGTACTACAGGAACTTAAGATTCCTCCTGTGCTATCTCTTTAAATAGCTTGAGGTACTAGTGTATTTTAGGCATCATATGAATTTAATCACCTGTTTATATATTTATTTTAAAACAGCTAACCAAGAAGGGAGGCTTCCTTCGACAGGGGTGAGTCTAGGTTTATAAAATTGGAAACTTATGCATTTTTTGAGACCTGTGTAAGAAAAAGAGCATGTAATTAACAACAAAAAAAAAATTAATGTAAGGCCTAGAGTGGGCCATGGCAGATGGAAGCCTGTAAACTATAGGCTCTGTGGGGTTTATGGCAAACCTATGAACAAGACAGAAGTGTTCCAATTGGGTGAATACTTAAAGCACGGTTGAGAATTTTCTAGATCTAATCTTGCTTTGATCCCCTCAGCTCAGTTAATTGCAAACCAGTTGTCTAAAAGCAGATGGAGGAACAATCCATCAAAATTACGTTTTTAACTTCCGTTTTCTCAGCCATACATCATGTTTCATAATTCTGTGTGGCATGTTTGTTTAAGGAAAGGAGATAACATGATTTTCCATAAGAACATGAGTATGAATGCCACAATATGAGATAATAATGGTGGAGGTCTTGTTACACAGGAAGTTTCTTTCTCAGCCTCACTGAAGAAACATGCTCTTCTTCACACTGATTGTTAGACATATAAGAAACTAGCATTTCACTGTGTATAAATCAGTCAATGATAGTAATCAGAAAATAAGCCCATTTAGAAAAAAAAAAAAAAGGCTCATTCAGTTTCTGATTTCTAATCACACCCAAGAAATAAGATCACAACTTCAAAATGCGCTTTTTTTTTTAAATCTCCTGAGACCCAATGACCTTCTGCTTTATCGGATAGAAAAGCTCTCTTTTCAAATGTGACTTGTCTACAGTGAATTGTAGATTACAACTCAGGGAGCAATTAACCAGAGCTGTGGCTCATGTTTGCCACCAGGGGGCCTGGGGAAGCCAGACTTGCAAGTCTTTATCAGCTAATTGCCTGTATCACCTTGAATTAGCCACAAGAGAAAAACTGTAGCTTGGTTAGAAAGCAGGCACCATCCATCAGGTGCTAAGGTACACATGGCCCTGCTAATCCCCTGGCTCTGTCAGACACAAATTTCTGGTGACATGAAGAAAAGTGTTCTTCTAAAATGATCCCTTGGCTGTGACTTTCCACTTAGGACAGGAAAAGTCACATGTTTTACTAAATTACAAGTTCTCACCATGCCCCATTGTTTGGCACATTGGCTTTTCCTATGCTGTCAGTGCTTAGGAAGCCACCACTGATTCCAAAATGTCTTAACCTCATTTTAGGTAACCTGGAGCCATGTTTTCTCTCATAAGACTGGAACATGAGGAATATATCAGTCTACAGAATTTATCTTCTCTCATCAACACACCAGATGGCCAAGACCCAAAAGGTAAACCATCAAGATTTGGCATCCAAGGATCAGCAAACCATTTGTATTGCTAAGATGCCTACCTTTAAAGAAGGGACTGGGCATGTGGTTCTGGTGGCAGAGAGCTTACCAGGTATGTGCAAAGTCCCAGATTTGATTCTCAGCAACCACAGGAGCATGTAGAACCATAGATGGCAAAGGTTGGGGAGTACACAGAGATCTAGGGTGCGCATACACTGCCCGAAGACCATCAGAAAATGCAATTGCTTTGGAAATGGGGTTCAAACAGGTCCTCAGAAAGTAAAATGTAGTTATCATAAGACTCAGTGAGCCCTCTCCTTGATGTACTCCCCCAGAGAAGCGAAGACATTCCATCACATGTGGATGCTCACAACCACTGTTCATAATGGCTTAGAAGAAGGAACAACTCAAATATTGGCCAATTTAAAGTTGGATAAATGAAGCACAGTAGAGCCACACTATGAGATATCATATTATAATAAGTATTGATTCTTACTTCAACATGAATAAATATTATTGGAAGAAGTCAGACACAAAAAAAAGAATATACATTATATTATTCCATTTATAAGAAATGTGCAAAATAGGCAAATCCATGGAAACAGAAAGTGGGTTAGGACTTGCAGTAGCTGTAGGAGCAGGAGCTGTGGCTGATTGGTGCAGGATGACATTAGGGGTGGGAAGTGTTTTAGGACATACGGTGCTGGTAATGCTGCTTTGTGTGTATTCTGGAAAGTGGGGGCTTTTACACTGAAAAGGAATGACTTTACGGTATGTGAATTGTATCTTAATAAGCTGTTATTTAAAAATCAACATAAATCAAAGGGCTTCTGATTAAGGAAGAGGGTATCTAGTCATGGTTCCTCTTAGAAGAAAAAGTCAAGAAAACGGAGATAGCTACCAGTCAACAGCAGCTTCTAACACTGCCATGCTCTGAATCTTATGGCAATTTGATTTTCCATTTATATTTTTCTCACAGAAAACACACAATATACAATTAGTAGCAGTGAGAATTCCAATCTTCCGTCATTCTGCTAGTTGATAACATTTTCTGAGGCTCAATTTGCCATATATGGAAGTATGCACCTGGGACTGAGCATATGGGAATGACAGAAAAAGACTCAGAACTCCCCGTCCTCCAAGCGGAGACAGGAGCATGTAATAAAGAAGGAAAGAAATACATTAATGGTGTGCTTCCTGTGATTCCTACCTTGACCTCACACATGAGTTATTGTTATAGCCTTCACATTCCCTTGGAATTGCCTGATCTATACAATTACACATGTCTCTGCATAGTGAGATAGTACCTAGAACTGCACTGACTGGTCAGACTCATGCAAGTTCTCAGTAGCTGTCTGTTATTTCCACAGTGCTGTAGATCTGTGAGAACCCTGGGGTCCCCCTCTAGGCCCAGACTGCCTTAACCCAGAGACTAAGGTACCCAATAATCAATGATCACCATACGGTGGCTCACAAGTTCATTGTCTCACACTTATTAGGAAAAAAGAAATGGGCAAAGGAGGGATAAGCAAGTGAAAAAAAAAAACAGTTGATTAAGGAAAGCATAAAAGGCCAACTCCCAAAGTGAGAAGAATCTATAGGTGCTTGTCAATGACTATCAAGGCACAAAAGCTTTTTATGATAATTATGCCAAGAACTGGACAAATGTCATTTTCATTAAAATTGTCTAATTCTCTGGGCACTTCAAAGGCTAAGCCAAGAGCAAACTGACACACTTACGCACGTCCCTTTGGCCCAAGTTGGGAGACAGATTGCTTGCCCAGTTGACATGTGGTAGTCATGCAGAGGTACCCTTCACTGACCATCTTTGACTTGATTTGTTAGCTCTTGCCTTGGCTTGCTCTGCTGGTTACCAATCCTGCTGATCTAGCTGGTCAACAACCTTGGTAGATATTGTAGACCTCTAGCTGTGGTTGGTTTTGTTGTTAATCCAGTTATGTTCTCTGGTTGCCATGTCCAGCTTGTAGTTTACAACGGACCTTTTCCCTTACTGCTTCAGGAGAGCTTAATCCCATGTTGCTAAAAAACTGCCTAAGTTAACAGTGCTATAATAAATGAAGATTAGTTTAGCTCTAGGGAAAGGGCAAGTTGTGCAGCCGTTTCTTGGCTACTTGTACCTTTTCCCATGGAGACAGAGAGAGCTGTTCATAGCACTTACCAGGCTCAGGAAGCTCAGAAAGTTCCAGAATTCACCAGGCCTGATCTCTGGGGTAAGTAACCAGTAGCTGTTGCTAGGAAGAGAAGATTCCCACCAGCAGGCTACATTTGAGTTGTGCAAGGAGCCCCAGGGCTGCAGCTGTGGAGAGCTATGACTCATGCTGGTGACTGGACTGCCTGAGAGCCACCTGTGCTCTCTAGTAAAGAACTCCTCACCCATGCTTCTGTAAACTCATTGGCTGTGTAACCCAACAAGTAGAATATTCCTTTAATCTATTGTCAGTATCCTATCTAGGGTGAATGTTCTTTATATTTTTCCAGAAAAAGTTATAACCCAGGGCACTGGTCTCCCCTGGGGAGGAAACAGCTCCTGACATTAGGTGACAGACAGACAGAACTGTATGCATGGCTGCCGAAGGGTGTGCGAGGAAACTCCATTCCCTTCAATTTACCAGATCTGGCCTCAGTGTTAGGTGCTAGGCATGCTGGTGTACACCTGTAATACTGTCTATCTGAGAGGCTAAGACATTAAGTTTGGATATTTGAAGCTATTTTGAGCAACAACAACAACAACAAAAGGCCCTATCATTTTTAAAAAATTGAAAGTTAGAATTTTAATTTGAATACTTTTCCGTTACCATGTCAGTCCTCACTTATTTCTCTTGACAAAGGCTTATTGAGTGCTAGGGACTTTACTAAATGCAAAAGCTGTGGTAGAGACAATGTGGGCAGATCATCTCCCTAGCAGCCTGGAGGTTAACTACAGGACTCTAATATATCTAAGAAGGTGAGCCATATGATACATCCCGTTCCTGCTGTATAAAGCCTTAATGGTCCTCCAAAACAAGCATCAGATATCAGTTAGCCTTAAGTTTCCAGGCACATATCTCTCCAGGAAAAAAACTACCCCCAATTTGGAAATCAAGTGTCCAGATATTTGCCCAGGGCCACTTACCACCTCAGTGCAGTGGGAAATTCGTGAAGGGGTTTGGTGAGTGGCAGACTAGTTAGTGTCAACAATCACTCAAGAGGTCACAGATGCAACCTTCATTCCATGTGGGACGCCCCCATATATATGTCTACAAGCCTTCTTCCAGTTTCATAAAAACATCTTTACCTGCCAAAACACATCTTTCTCAAAAATCAACTGTTCCCTATGACGTCATGCTAATCCAAGCAACGACTCACACTGAGAAAACACACTGTCAGCAAATAATGGGTTCTCTGGTTGCCAAGTAAGGTGCCTTGTACTCTGGTCACCAGCCTCACTGGGATTCCTCAGTCAACTCTAGCGAAGACAGGTTCAGGACACAGAAAAGGCAGCATGAGTGCAATCATCAAGTAGAAGAAAGTGGGCTTTTTTTTTTTAAGCTGCTAGAAAATTGAAAAACAATAATTGAAAGCAAATCCTCAGACCAGCCTCCAGGCACCTCAAAAAGATTCTTAAAGGTTGTATATAAGTCGTAACTTACATACAACAAAGAAACAGCGTTTTAAATTTTTTACTTAATTTAAGTTCAGGTTAAGGGAGAAACAAAGCTAGATATAAAATGTTCAACTAAAGAAAACTGAGAATATTTGTTGGAAATACAGAATTCCTAAGTAGGCACAAAGCCCTCACTGAGGGTTTAATTACTCCTCGTGTCTGCACTAGACCATACTCCTTTGTCAAAATTTCTGGTGAGTCCATAAATGTGACCGTCTAGGGAGAAGTGAAGTTAATAATTTAGCAGTGGATGGCTTCATTCAAGAGAGCAAAGCACCTTGGGAAGACTGTCACATGGTTGTGCTTTTCTTAAGTTTTTAGTTTATATTATCGGCACTTGATTTTTTTAACCATCATTTAGAAAGTTATTCCTTTAACCACAGCCTCAATAAGGTGTCTAGTTAGTGGGCAGAATGTGACAGCAAAGGCACCTCCTTAGATGAAAGAAGCTAGTCACAGTAGCGCCTTTGGTTTGGGTGTTTGTTTCCCATGCAGTGTGGACCTCTGAACACCAGAGGACAGTGTGTGAAACCAGCTCCACACTGTTCATCTGACTTAATTCCTTTCTTCAGTGCATCGAAGTAAAATCTTAATTTTAAGTGCTTTCCCCCCTAAAGACATTTTATGTCATTTCATGCTTCAGAAATTAAAAGTAGAGTCTGATAGCAAATGTGAATCATGAGCTCAACTAATGAAGTTAATTTGAATCATAATGAAAATTACAAAGATTAATTTCATAAGCAATCATTAATAATGGAAGCTCTCATGTACGAATAATCAAAGCTTTAAATATTATATGGTAATTAATTCATTACTATGGGTTACATATTTTAAAATAGCTCAAATCTTCCTTGCTTTTGGTGCTTATTAATAGCAATCCTGAGGGAAGATAAACTAGTAATTCTCTTTATAAAATTTTTTGTATGTTTTTAAATGAGCAGGAGAAAAAAATAAATTATGCTGTGAACAGGCTTTCTCATTGGCAACTCATTGTCAAGCAGGGGAGAAGTCAAAGAGAGCAGAAGTAGAAAACGCCACACCATGTTTAATATGGTGGGTCACCAAAAGAAGAACACAGGTATACTAAACATGCATTCTATTATCTTTGAGCTGTGTAAACAAGGTGTGTGTAAAAAATGTTGTGAATCTCACACCTGGGCTGAAGTCTTATCCTCAAGATGCCTCAGTATGTATATGCAGATATTTCAAAACCTGAGAAAGTTGAAAATCCAAGTCATTGTGGCCCGAGCATTAGGGACAAGAAACACGAAGCTCATATATCATTTTATTTCTAACAATGTGATTGGGGTCTTGGTTTGGAAAATGGTCATGTATACTTTCTCCACTTACATGCATTCAAAAACAGTGCGATAGTTCTACTTACCAATGGCCCTGTACTTTCTCCACATTCAAACTGCATGCAAAACACTTGGTATTACTTGTTATCTATGTAAAAATCAAGTAGTCATGGAACAGACCTTCAAAGACTACCACTTGTCCTGTTGAATTCTGTAGTGGCATCATTTAAAAAGCCATGGGAGCTATTAGATGGTTTTATTATGTGATGAAGTCTCTAGATTTCAACGTATCCCTTATTCATACGTTGAAAGGGTATCTTGTAGAAACCATCTTTTAGGTACATAGACTTGACCCCATTTTTCTTCTCTGTTTGCTTAGTTCTAGGTGATGTGAATTTGCCCTGGTCTTGAAGCTCCCCTACTTGAGGTTACTTAACTCCCACAATGCTAACTGTTCTCATTCTTCAGCAGTCAAGCGTCAATATCCTTTCTGATACTGGACACATGGTGACAAATAGGACAGGTCAGAGGAAAATTGCAGTAGTCATTTTTCTCCTTCCAGCATGGAGGGATTGCACTGAGGTCACCAGAGTTGGTAACAACCACCTTTACCCACTAAGCCAACTCTCCAGAAAATAATAATAGTAATAATTGTCGTCGTCATCGTCGTCGTCATCATCATCATCATCCCGAATAACCTAGGTCCTCCTATGACAGCCATCTTGTTACTGGGATTGCAGATAGGTGCTACAAAGATTGTTATTGTCGAAGGGACATCATACCATAGGAAGGTCCACACCCAGAAATCACTGAGTATACATGCACATAAAACACAACAACATGCAGACAACATAGCATGCACATATTTTTAGGATGGAGCTTTCCCGAATGAGTAATCTGAACCATAAAAATATTAGTGTTTATTTTTACTGCATCAAATGAAGTAACTAGTTTGTAGCTTCAGACTCTTTCCAGCAGATAAAACCCTTTTGTATTAATTGACTGGTGTCTAACTCACAACATCTGGCTGTGTGCACTTTCCCATTCGATGGGATAACACTAGTGCTGGCTCTGTCACGCCACACTCCAGCCCAGGCTTTTCTCTTCTAGTTAGTCTTGTCCCTCAGACCCTCCTCCTGCGTTCCTCCTGTTCAATCCATCAGTTGACACTTCCCAGTTTAACTCAGGCCATGCCTGGTGGTTTGTTAATCTCCATTAAGTCCCATCCCAGTTCTCAAATGTGACCCCAAGCTGGCATCTCACTTCTCTGATACTCACCCTAGCTGTGCCTGCTTTGAGAAGTTTCTTTGTTGAAGCATTAAGCTTTTTTTAATATCTGACCACATTAGATTCTCTGTAGCTCCTAGTGAATAGCCTACAACGTGAGACCGTTGGATGCTGTGTCCCTTGAATGAGAGGTCCTGCATTTGCAGAGCTGTTGATTTTCCCTCTTCTCCATTAGAATGTAGAAAGCTTGAATCCAGCCCCTGTGTCCTTATTCAGGACTTTGCATCCAATCACACAGTAGGGCATATATAAATATTTGCTAAACTTTGCTAAAGTACGAAGTTATATGGAACCTTAGCAATGACATCAGTTTTAGCCTCATCTGAAGAGTAACTGGTTTGTTTTGTTTTGTTTTGTTTTGTTTTTTTTTTGGGGGGGAGTATTTACATGGAGAGAGTGAGTCTTCTTATCTTCCCCTTCAAAGCCTCTTCCTTGTTACAATGCTTCTTTGGTTTTGCTGGGCATTTTTACATTTGCTTCTTGTTACATACTGTGTGACAAGCAGGGTGGTTTAGTAAAAAGAGTCATGCTCGGTGCAAATAGTCCTCTGCCACACCCTAAGGCCTATTACCCCAGTTTGGGGCAAATAGAAGTCAGCCACACTCTAAGTAAGGCCCATTATCTCAATTGTTAGGCAGCAGGAGCCTGCAGCCAGTCCACTTCTTCCTGTTTTCTTCTCACTTCTGTTTCCGTCAAGACTTTGAATAGCCAGTAATGTTATCCGTGACATCCACGAGAGCCTTAAGTATAATAGAAACAAATAAAGTAGCCACTACCCTGTCATCTCACTTCTGCAAAAGCGAGGAGGTAGAGCCAAGCATCCAAGCTTGCAGCATTGGCACCGGAGAGCTCTCAGCTGTATGTCAATCAGTAGCTCACACGCAAGATTGCTAGTGTCTTGTCTGTCCGCCCTGATGCTCCACGCCAGCCTCCTGTCCAGTCATCCATGAGCACCTCTGGCTTCACTCTGGGCTTCCATATGACTCTCAGCAATCCATGTAAAGCAGGAGGAAAAGACCACACCACTCTCCCACAGTTCTTATTTTTCTACAAAGACTACAGAGCAAGAAAAATTAATGCACTAAACTCACACTCTACATTTCTGAATTTTGAGAGGAAGAGATTAAAGAATGGTATCCACTAGAGGATAAAAGACAATCGTCACAAGCTTTGAAAGAGAGACTGTGACTGCTCTGATAATTATGGGATAGCTCAACACAGGAGGCCAACCGGATCGGATTCCGGACTCCCTCAGGGAATGTGCTAGGCTTTTGATCAAGTGAATATACTTTTTGGATCTGCAAAATCTTTTCCTTTCATATGTGCCCTTTACCTTCCCCGCTCCCCTGGCTCCGATGTTGACACAGCTGTGGTATTCTCAAGGCTTACCCCACCACCCACACACCTTCATAAGACATTCAGATACTTCTCTGCTCAACGACATGTGTGTGAACCACTGCACAGTCAATCTCCTACGCAGATGTTACCTCAAATAACCTCAGTGCCACTACTAAGATGGACTAGGAACAAGGCCTAGGGGAAGGCCCAGCCGGGATTCTGCAGGTGGGCTTTGGTAATAGAGCTTTGGCCTATCTAGAACCAGGAATGACATTGGTTGCTAAGAATAGCTATCACTTACTAAGTTCCACAGGCACCGGTTGCTTTAGTGTTGGAATAGTAGTGGTAGGTAGCATGCATTGGTTGTATGTATTATGTGCTACATATTAAATGCCCAGGATGCATTTCATCTCTAACCCATTCCCTGGCAGTTAAAGGTTTGATAGTTAGCACAAGTTATATGAGGAGCCCGGTGATGGCCCAGCATTTAATTCTAGTACTCAGAAGGCTGGGGCAGGACAGGGCAGGCATAGCTTTCTGAGTTCCAGGCCAGCCTGGTCTATAGAGAAAATTCCAGGACAGCCTCGGCTACACAAGAAACCCTGTCTCAAAACAAAACAAAGCAAAGCAAAAGCATGAGGAAACTGGTGTAGACAGATTGAACATCCCACCAATCATGCAGCAATAAATGTGGGTGCTAGAACAAGATGCCGAGAAGCTAACAACCTCAACCACCACATTCCATTTCCTTCCCTGTGCTGCCTGTTTAAATGCTTATAACTGTTGGGCTGTGGAAGAATATCTTGGTTCTTGGGTGGACATGGGCCTGAGACCCCGAGACTCCAAGGGAGAAGCAGAGCAGCAGGTGTTCAGCCACACCCCCAGAACCCAGGGTCCTGACACGAGGTTTAATCTCCATTTAACCTGCACTGTTCAGTCATGTAGGACACAGGTAGAGGGCGTGGTTACAGGCCTCACCCTCGGAGAGATTTCCATTTCCGAGAGGGAAGGGAGGGAGAGGGAGGAGAGGGAGGGGAGGGGGAAGAGTGGGAGGGGGAGGAGGAGAGGGAGGAGGGAGAGAGAGAGAGGAAAGGGAGAGAGGGAGGAGAGGGAGGAGAGGGAGGAGAGGGGGAGGAGAGGGAGGGGAGGGGGAAGAGTGGGAGGGGGAGGAGGAGAGGGAGGGGGAGGGAAGAGGGAGGAGACGGGGAGAGGGAGAGGGAGAGTTATCTAAAGGCCAGAGGGCGTAGATAATTAAGTTATTTCCCTCCCAGATCTCCTCCACTCTTCCCTCTCCCTAAGCCAGGTCCACGCTGGCTTAATTGGGGTGGAGAGTGCACCCAGACCATCTACATTCACCATGAACAATAAACTCTTGGAAACTCACAGACTCCCTCGTGTTTATTGTGGCCTGCCGTCTTGTGGCCAACGTGGAGGACTTCCCTGCGTCCCAGCCACCAGTCCACCACTGCAGATTTTCCCACGTATAACAATTCCATTTTTATACCCACTTCACAGGTGAGAAGACTGATGTACAGAGATACTAGCAGCAGGGGTCATCCTTTGGTCCATAGAAACCTTGTCTTTGGGTTACAGAGACCTTGGTGGCTGTGTGCCCTAGAACAGAGAGAGAAGGTGCTAGAGTTTCTTCCACAGCTACCGCATGCCTACTCAACGATCACCCTACCTAACCCTAGGAGTACTCAACCCTCTTATCTGATAGCTCTTCTTTGTCTCCTTCCTGGGTTGGGAGCGGGGGCCAGGGTGGTCAACAGAGAGGTGATAAAGTAACACCGTCAAATGTTTAGTGCTTTAATACAACACGTTCAAACACCATGTCTGCTGAAATTGCAGGTCTGGGGCTCTGGACTCCATAGTTCCCTGGACTGTGGTAGGTGGGAGGTTTTCGGTGCTTCAGATGAGGACAGCCAT
The DNA here is from genome assembly GCA_030674055.1 of Rhabdomys pumilio. Taxonomy (NCBI): domain Eukaryota; kingdom Metazoa; phylum Chordata; class Mammalia; order Rodentia; family Muridae; genus Rhabdomys; species Rhabdomys pumilio. The sequence goes on along the minus strand of JANHMN010000001.1, from coordinate 131,618,750 downwards.
TCTCTGTCGCTGAGCCTGGGACCAACCATCCCAGTGCCCTCTCAACAAATTTCATAAAAGAGGGATTTCCTGGTGGACATTACTGGGCAGAAAGACTGAGATACCTCAGAGCTGAAAGGTTTCCATTGCCTCTCTTGCTGACATGAAAGATTTGGGAATACGTTTTCAAACATTCTTCCGGTGTTAGCTTAAAGATTTGGTCTTTAAAATAAAACACAGAACAAACTAAAACCTCACATTTACTACCTGAAATCTACCGAATTTCAATTTTGCCTTTTTTGGTCATTAAATAGATTCGTGTATCACACATGTCAAGGACTCCATGTCTGAACGCATCAAGGTGTGTGGCTGACTGACAGCAAGCCTTCTTTCCCAGGTGTTTCAAAGGGTACTCTTGGAAATGATAGACTGCTTATAGACAGTTTTATTTTGTTTTGTTTTGTTTTTACCAATGGCACAAAAGTTTTGAACGAATCTAGTATTTTTCATCTCTCAGTGAACTTTTTTCCATTAACATGAAAAAGATGAAAATCTTAAGGATCATAAAATATGTAGAAAGTAAAGCAAATAAGGGCTGAATTCATAAAGCTAAAAGGTGAAGTGTTAAGCACCTTGAAGTTTTAGACACCATTGAAGAAACTCAGCTCGAAGGGATCTGACAAACGGCAAGGACAACCCACAGTACCATAAATAAACTGACCTACAAAAATCCCATGTATGCCCTGCCTTTTTTGTATTGTTAAGAATATACAACTTTCTTGTAAAATTCTTATTAGTCATAAATTCCCTCTGCTACCATGGTGACCTTATAGTTCAAAATGCTGGGGTTTTTTTCTCTTTTTTTTTTTTTCCAGCCAACTTCGGATATGTTCTGAAGGTTTTCTCTGAACTGTTTTCCCAGAGACTCTACTGGTTGACATTTGCATAGTCATTTGCATAATGTTATTCCTGATAAAGCGCTGGTTCTCTGAAGAAGAAAATTAGCAATTATTATTTTACCACTGAATGAATGATAGCACAGGATGTCAGCGACCAACCTCGTTTAAAAACTTTTGAAAGAGGGCATAAAAATAATAATATGAAGACATGTAGGATTAAAAAAAAAATTACCATCCCATCACGTGACACAGACTTCTCTGATTGATTAAAGGTGTTCAGGGAAAAGAGGAGGAACCAGGTTGTCAGTTGCCAGCACGGAAAGAAACAGGCAAATTATCCCAAGCAAACCATTTAATGAGGGCTTTGTTAGCATGGAGGGCTGCAATGCTGGATGGCAGCTGGCACTTAAGAGCCTCATTATTAAGGAAACATAATTTTGTCCATCTGCGAGCTCCGAAAAGGGGGGCAGTAATGGCTCACTCTAGCCCAGAGCCACACATGGCTCTAATTACATTCTCCCATCGAAAGACACCGTACACATCTATTCTATACACACCCAAACGTGGACCAATTTTTGTTTAGAGCTAAAGAAGGATTTTTGTAATTTCACACCTTTTTTAGATGACTCCAAGTCTTCAAATGCTTATTAAGGAAAACCTCCCCTGTTTCTGAGAAACAAGTGAGCAGCTGCTCCTCCTCCCCAGGGTAAGGTGACAAGCCATCCTGACACATCATTAGCAGAGTGCCACAGATGAGGGTGAGGAACAGGCCACCAGCAATGGCTGAGCCAGATTATCTCACACATCCAAAATATTAGCAACCTCAGCCTTCCTAGTTGGTTGAAAGGCCAAAGGCCATCAACACTGGTTCACTTACAGGACAGAGCTCTTTAACAAGAGGAACCTTGGGATATATTTAAAGTTTGTGTTATAAAGTTTGTGTTATAACTGAGTTATGAAGCATTTAGAAATAAAAAAGGAAAAAAATAAAATTTTACTACCCAGAGATAAACAATAATACTCCAAAAATGACATCTTTTTATTCTATATATTTTTAATTTTATTCTATGATATATATTTGTTGAATGTTTACCATTACATATATTCAAATTCAGTTTATAACCTGACTTTTCTACCTAATAATATCCTGGCAATATATTTTCCTTGTTCAATATTTGACACTCAAATTATTTTTTAATGACTATTGAATATTTCAATTATAAGAATCTATTCCTAGTTTAACCAGTTCCTCAGATCATACTTTTAGATTTTTGGGTCTTTGGCTATTTATGCAACATTTCTAGTCATAAAAAAAGATGATCAAATAATCTTATTTGCATTACATTGATTTCTAGGATAAAGAATTTTTAAATGCTTCTCAGTGAATTTGTGTTAATTATGCGGTGTCTACACATGTTTCACAAGTCCATACATGTATAGAGAGAAGGTCTGTAGGAAATGCTAGGTGAGATCACAGGAAGGAAAGATTTGGTTGTAGCACTAACCTGAAAAGGACATTCTATGTGTGGATACAGAGAACTAGATACTAACATTTCCTCAGATTTCAAAGCTACAGTGATTGTGGCCCTCTAAAAAGCAGGTATTGATATGTGATTGGTAGTTTGTATTTGTTTTATATAACAGTTAAGAAAATGTTGTTCGCAGAGAGAAAAAAAATGGTTATACCTGGAAATTCTCCTATAAGAGGAAATAAGTTAGTCCCAGGAAGACATATATCCAGGAAATCCTTGGATATATGGAATCTAGAGAGGGAAACACATGCAAGCAGGCCCTAAGCAGTAGTGCGGCTGCTGCTGACCATGTGGCTCATAAGCCTTCGGAACTGTTTTGTTTGTGGAGTTAAAAATGTGTAGGAGCTCAGTGGGCCGTCCTCATGGGCGTTAGGAATAAAACAATGCTCAGAAAAGATGCTGAGATGGGGAGCCCTGCCCAAGCTCAGAAAGGAAAAGTCTTCCACTGGGAACCGGAACAGGGGCTGTTCCTGTACTGTGTTAGCCAAGAATCTGGCCATATTGGGCTTGTCCTGAAAGCTTAAGAGGGGATAAAAATCTAAAAGCGATAGACTGATTTGTTTGGTGGAGGGAAAATAGTAAGGCTAGATGGTAATCAGGCTGGTGCAGAGGACGCTTCTAAGTAATAAAGAAACCAGCACCACTCGTAGCTGAGAAACTTCTTGCACTTAGAAATCAAAATAAAACAAAACAAAAATCAGTATCCTGAAGGCAAAACTTTATTCCTTGGAGGAGTCTCTACCTTGTGAAGATCCATATTCATTTAAAGGGGGAAAAAAAGAACCCCTAAGATAAAGGGGTCCTCTGCAACTCAAAGCAAACTGCTTAGGTGCGTTAGCTATGGTCTGAGAAGTCTGAGCCTGCATCTTCATCAGGCAGTAGAATGTGGCAGTGGTATAAGCATCATCCATGTGGTACTTGTTTTAAAGTCACGAAAGAAACAATATTGGATAGACTGTGGAGAGCAGCTCAAGCCAGGAGTGGAGTGACCTGGTTCGAGTCTCTGTGGAGCTACTCTAAGAGATTGTCGTGTGAAACTGTGAAGGTGAAGCCCCATGTGTAACCGACCATCACAGACACTGGGATTCCCAGGTTGTGGGGTGTAAGTCAAGCAGAGCTATAGCTCTGGAGGGCAGCCGGCCTAAGCCTGAGAGAGAAGCGTCGTGTGTCAGAGCTGGGGGAGCGCACTACCTAAGCCAGTTCATTTCATTATACTATCCAGATGATGGACGTGAAGCTACATACAGAATTTGGTGTATGGCATGCTGGGTTTTGACTATATTTTTATGTAATAATTATTTTTTATTGCCCAAATCTTAATTTTTGGAATAAGAATGCTTATTTGATGCCATCATACATGGGAAGGTTAGGACTTGATTTTATTTCAAGGAATCTCCCAGCTAAGACACTAGGGACTTTTAAAATGTTTGAAATTTAGGATATGGGGACTTTTAAAATTGGTCGATATTTGAAGAAAGATACATGAGCTTGTGGCTCATCCTCTCAAGTTCTGAGACTACACACACACCACTGTGCCCTGTGAGAAATACAGCTTTTGAAAAAATAAAACTATACAAATCTTAAAATTGCCCTCACCAGTTACTCGCAGCTCCGTACATACTCTTGTGGGTTTCTTTCTTTCTTTTTTTTCCAAATTAATCCTTGGTTAAACTATTTAATATATGTTAAACATTTGGGGTGTCTTTTCTTGATGAACAGGCTACAGATTTTCTCATACAGGACTCCCAAAGTATTAATAAACTCGACCAATCTGATACATTATCTAAGAATCAGGGTTCCGTAAAGTCAGGCCTGTTCCTTTGCTAACACAGAAGTCTGGTCTTCTGCCTAAGATTGAATTGACGTTAGCATGAGTTTTTACCGCTAGCAATTAAAGCCTGATTCTGCCAAGACCTAACATGTAAGGTGAGTTTAAAGCATTTGACACGTGTGAATATGAATTGCATGTCTTTGAAGCCTTTATTGAATAGTTCAATTAGGCGGACTGAAAGCTATGTTAACTGAATGGACAACCACTTGACTGATTTTTTTCCTAACAACTTTTTTTTCCCTTTTTTGTAGTTGGTTATAATATTTACGTTTCAAGTTTTATCCTCTTATCCCATTTCCCCCACCACCCAGGAACCCTTTATCCCATCCCCCCTCCTTGTGCTTCTATGAGGCTGTGCCCGCACCTACTCCCCACCCCCCCACCCCCACTACCCCCTCCCCACCCTCACATTCCCCCCACTCTGTGTTCGTTTTTCGTGGGACTAAGAATCTCCTCTCCCACCCATGCCCAACAACGCTTGTGGGTTTCAACCTGTTTTTACACAATTTAATATTTAAAATGTAAAAGGTTAAGAGACTTCGGTCATTTCTACCTTTAGATATATGTGGATACATGACAAAGGTGGAACATATGTCCAAACCTTAAATGAATATATAATAATTACATAAAATGTCTTCCACTATAATCTATGATTTCATGACTACAAAGTTTATTGTGTATTTCTTTTAATTAGAATGGGACATAACTCAATGATTTTATTTATTTATTTATGTTTATGGAATTTGCCTTCAAGTATATCTGTGCATCACATGCACACCTGGTGCCTGCAGAGCCCAGAAAGAGAGTCCAGTCCCCTGTAACTGAGTTACTAATGATCATGAGTGCTGAGAATCAAACCTAGGTCCTTTGGAAGAGTGGCCAGTGCTGTTAACCATTGGGCCATCTTCAGTCTCTCCTAATAAAGTTTTTTTTTAAAAATATTTTATCAATTCTTTGAGAAGATCATGTACTGTGTTTTGATCGGATTCACTTTCTTCTCCCCTTAATTTCCCAAAGATCCACTCCTACTTCTCCACCCCCAATTTCAAGTCCTCCTCCTCTTTTTCGTCCTCCTCCTCCTCTACTTCTTCTTCTTCTTCTTCTTCTTCTTCTTCTTCTTCTTCTTCTTCTTCTTCTTCTTCTTCTTCTTCTTCTTCCTCCTCCTCCTCCTCCTCCTCCTCCTCTTCCTCCTCCTCCTCCTCTTCCTCCTCCTCCTCTTCCTCCTCCTCCTCCTCTTCCTCCTCCTCCTCCTCTTCCTCTTCCTCCTCCTCCTCTTCTTCTTCTTCCTCCTCTTCCTCTTCCTCCTCCTCCTCTTCTTCCTCCTCCTCCTCCTCCTCCTCTTCCTCTTCCTCCTCCTCTTTTTTTTTGCTCTTTTTGTTTTTTATTTTGTTAAATAAGGAAGGAATCCAATGTATTCTGTCCTTATGCGCTTGGGTATGGGACCATCCACTGGACCCTGTTCAACCTACCAGGTTCAGAACCTTGAAGATTCTCTCGCCTAGAAGCCACAGTTACCCACAGTTCCTCATCAGGGATAGAGGCCCATGAAATCTTTCCCACTCATGCTAGAATATTGACTGCCTTGGGCTCCTGCAGATCTCTTGCAGACAACCACAGTTCATGTGTGCAGAAACCTAGTATATCTAGAAGACACCATTTCCCATTCAATCTTCCTGCAATCTTTCCAGTTGTCTTACGATGTTCCCTGAGCCTAGGGGGTGAGTAGCGATATGGTTGTTCCATTTGCAGCTGAATACTTTACTGATACTTTTTCTCTGTACTTTGTGAGTGTCTGCATTGATCACTATGTAGTGTACAAAGAAACTTCTTTGGTGAGCTCTGAGAGATATACTGACCTATAGATAAAGATATTAAAATTTTAGAGGGCTGTGTTCGTTCAAACAAAATTTTAATGCTGTGTTCGTTCAGTAGATTAACAGAGGTGGGTTCACTCCTGGGCCTAAGAACTCCCTGGCCAGAGGCTCTTGGCTAGATTTACAGTACCAGGCATGTGGTTTTTCCCTAAGAAACAGGCCTAAAATACAACAGGGAGAAGCTAGTTTCACAGCAGTCATGACACCACTGCGTATCTTACCGTGCTGGTTGTTATTCCAGCTCATGTGGTTGACAAGACTGTTGACAACTTACCCCCAACAGACTGCATAGCACTTTCCATCCCTGTGAAAGGCAGGCAGCAGGAAGGAAACTTCCTGGTTAGCACCAATTTAACTTTTCCTGTGCTGTGGCCAATGTGTGTGTTATCTTCAGAATAGGGACTCACCATCAAGTCCTAGTGATCAAGAGCAGTAGCAATGGTCTGTGTTGTGTTAGCATCTCCAGGACACCTCTGACTAACAACTCAAAGACAAGCATCACACCCCTGGCACTGGACTTTTCCTTTAACAATTTATGGCTATCAGGAGGAGCATGAACCCCTGTGTGGGTTAGTTGGCTAAACTCTTTTATATAAATATATATGTGTACACATACATACATATTTTATAAAGTGATAGGTTTCCATGAAGTTTTGTCAAATACCCTTAATGGCAGTTATCCCCCAACCCTGACCCTCTGCCTACTTTCACCTTCCTCTCCCAACCCAAACCTCTTTCCCCATTACTACCTTTCCCTGTCATATAATTACAATGTTTTTTTAAAAAGATAAATTTGCTTTTTAGATAGAGTATATATTTCAAAACGTGAAAATACTAATGGTGGATACATGTAAAAGCGCACAAGCTAGGCTCTCCATCATTGGCTTCCTTTTCTTTGTACTGTGTGCACTTCAATGTCAGCTGCTACCTGACTTATTCAAATACAATTTTGCATCTTGGGTGAACTTTATAACACGTGCTTGCAGAGCTAGGTTCCTTTGGCCTGATGCAAATGTCTCAACACAAGCTTCCTCTTCCTCACACTGAGCCACATGTGGAATCCAGCCATTTTTATTTCCTCAAACATTCCGGCATCTCAGAGGGCTTCAGGCAGTTGCTTCTTGTCATGCACTATGGGCTTTTCATTTTCTCTCTTTCCCGCTCTTGTTTCTTTCCTGCAGTACTTCTCACTCCACATACAGGGCAAGTCGCTGTCTCTGCTGCTTGCTTTCCAGTGTGTTTTGGAGCTTTGCTGTCCATATAGGAGAGATTTATTAAGCATTTACCCTACACGTTAATATTGCAAGTTCATTCTCCCACCTCACCTTCAATCTGTGTCTAATGCATGCACACTCATAGACACGTACACACACACACACACACACACACACACACTTCAAAAATATAAATTAGTAATTAAATTTGTTCTTTAACAATTTCACCCATGTTTGTAACACTGACTGCACTCATCCCTGACTCTTCCCCCTCTTCCTACCCCCACTGTCTAACATTTCCATACAAACCTCATTGTTTAGTGACCCACTGACCTTAACCAAATCTTGCGAGGCCATGAGTTTGATACTGTCTGTTGGAGCCTGGGTGGGCTCAGCAGTGGTACACAAATGAAAAAAATGATTCTACCTGTCTCAGATTCTACCCATATCCAATAGTTGAGAAGTAAGAAATACAGCCCTCCTGATCCATGAATGACTTGCACTGGACCTGCACAGACTAGCCCTGTCACCACTCAGTAGGCTTCTTTTTATAATTAGACAACATTATGGAAAATGTTCTCTGAAATGCAACTGCTGACAAGGGTTCTGGGGGACGAGTATCGTTGTTATATTGACTCTGAGGTTGCAGTGATTTACAAAAGTTATTCTTTTCAGTTTGCCAGTGTTAACTGACCAACTGGCCTCCTTCCCTCCCTTCCCCTTTCCACATAGTAAGATGTGTTTTTCTCAAAGTTCTTCTAGGTATTGGGTGTAACTATTTCCACCAAAACATTCATAATGGTTAAGATTGGCTCTGGGCTAGAAATAGAATCCTTAAAGAACGGCTTTCAGAGAGAAAACACATGTACTCACACACCCAAATCTATATCCAGCACCACCACCATTTTCTACCCTTTTAGGTTTTCAGTTGGTGGCAGAGCCTGTGGGTCATGCCTAGAGGTTATGCCTCTTCCATAGGATTTAAGGATAAATCTTGATCGGTCTACACCAACTGTGGAAGATTCTAGACAGAACCTTGTCAGCATGAACCTATGACCTAGATTGTGAGCAAACATCTACTGGGAGGAAAACAGCTTGGAAAGTGGCACTCTCATTCTTTTTTTTTTTTTTTTTAAGATTTATTTATTTTATGTGTATGAATACACTGTTGCTGCCTTCAGACACACCAGAAGAGGGCACTGGATTTCATTATAGATGGTTGTGAACCACCATGTGGTTGCTGGGAATTGAATTCTGGACCTCTGGAAGAGCAGTCAGTGCTCTTAACCACTGAGCCATCTCTCCAGCCCTCTCTCATTCTTTTAAAAATGTTGGGGGGAATTTTATTTATGAGTATTATATTTACAACATTTCCACTTATCTCCCTTCCAACTCCTTTTATGTCCCAAATACTACCCCTCAAATTCCTTGCTTCTTATTTTTACATATATGTGTGTAAATGTATGTATTCACATATACACATAATTTACTGAGTCTATGTAGTGCTGCTGATGTGTACAAGTGTTTAGGACAGACCAGTTGGGATTATATAATTTATAAGGGCCTTGTTCCAGAGGAAAATGGATTCCCTCTTTCTTGACAGCCACTGACTGTCTGTAAATCTTTATCTGAGGTTGGGATCGTGCGAAATTTCTCCTATTGGCATGTTAACTGGTATTGTCAGGGTTCAGGTTATGGTTAGGCAACCATATTGTTGAGATTTTCTAGGGTACAACTTCCCTGTAATGTCTAAAAGACACTACTTAGCAATAGGCACTCTAGTTGTCTGGCTTTTCATTATTAAATGAAAAGAATAAAGAAAAGGAAAAAGGGAAAACTTTCTTTTTCTACTGCTAATGTTCCTTATATATATATATAATATATATATATTATTATATATATATATATATATATATATATATATATATATATATATTAGGGTATTATATACCCTAATGACAAGCAGCAGCCTTTTGAGACTGTAAGTTTGGAGTCTGGGCTTCTTATGTCAGCAGCATCCTGGGATGTTATATTCAAGTCCAATGACAAAACCAAACCCCTCTGAACATACTATTTATGTTCAGTCAGTGCTGGCCATTTTCTCTGGGGCTGTCATTTTTATTCAAGTGCTTAAAGGTGCCCTGCCCCACTCACCAGCTGCTCTAGCATGGCTCTAGGCTCATCTTCTGTTCCTGGCAACTAACAGCAATTTTGTTTAGAAAAATCAGTACTGACCTCTATGGGTTTTTTCCTCCACTATGCCAACCAGTCTCCGGACAAAGATACCTCAGGGGTGATAGGTGGTGTAATCACAGGGTTGGCATGTTCATTCTCATGAGGGAAAGAATCACCAAGCCAATCAAGAACCAACAATTTTAGAGAAGTCACTAGCCATGCCCATATATCGTCTCTCTTGTGTGTAGCCTAAATTCAGGTCAACAACAGCAGAATGACATTTTATAACAATAGCATTGACACAATACCCTAGTGAGCACTCAAAGGATTGACTGGTTCTAGAAGCACCTCCAATTTCCTACTCTTTCTTGTTGCGCAGCCATAGAGATTTCCAGCTCAGCAATGCACGGTTGTCACCTCAGGTTCATGCCAGTGACTGACAGGTCTTACCAGGAACTAGAAATTGATGAAACTGATGTCAGTAGAGCCACAGTGATATGAAGCAACCTTCTCCATCTTCTGACAGCTTCCCTTTTGTAGCATGAATGATGGCCTTTTATCATTAACCAAAAAAATATTCCATGTATGAAACTCTGGCTTTCAAATAATTATAAAACATGACCTATCCATGTTTTATAAAAAACAAAACAAAACAAAACAAAACAAAAAAAAACCTGTTGTATTACTTTTCCTGGAGAAATGTGACTAAAATCTACTCACCCAAAACTGGGCACCAATAAACAGGTTAAAGAAACAATCCACATAAGTCTGGCTTGGTGACCCAGTGAGTTTATTGGGATTCTGGTGGAAGTATGGGTGAGAGATTACTGACTCAAAGGCAGCTGAGGCACCAAAAAGCCCACCTCACCCACTAGTGACAAGTCATGAAAGGGGTTTTCAGAAGTTTGCCCCAGGAAGAAATGTTTGACAGAAATTGCTATACTACCCGCTCATTTAAAACTTACAGAAGATCTGCCAGAGGCCAGATTTTTAAATCAAGTGAACATGTGTTCTGTTATTTGTCAGTTTTAAGTCCCTCATTTGGATCATTGGCATTAATTCCACTAAACCTTCAGCAACTTGTTGTGTGACTTTAAGTCAGTTACCTAATCTCATTAAGCCTCAATATCCCAGTAAATCTAAGAGTAATAATTCTGTTGTCAAGAGTTAGAAAGGCAATGTAGGAGAGGTGTTTGGCTCAATGCTTGACAGGAGGGAAATGATCAATAAGCATGAAGTATTGTGGTGTGTGTCATCATCGCTAAGAATTGTACAGAGAGCACAGTCACAGTGACACAAACTCAGTTCTGCCATAGTCTTTCCTTAAGCATAAAATAGAGATGGAAATAACCCTGATAGGAACAGTTGAATCGTAGTTTGAGACAGTTTCTCTGTGTCAAGGCAGTCCTTGAACTCACTCTGTAGACCAGGCTGGCCTGGAACTAACAGAGATCCCACCTGCCTCTGCCTCCCAGGTACTGTGATTAAAGATGTGTGTCACCACTCCCGGGTTATTCTGTCCTCGGGCACTAAATCCAACAGGCAGAGCTTTAGTTTTACAAAGTGCTGGAAGAAAAGGTTAACTCAAAGTATTTGTATGATTCAAAAAAGTAAAACGTTTTGGGGGTAATTAGTACTTTCTGTTCTTGGGCCAAGAAAGACAATGAAGTAACCGACATGATATGGGCCTCTGGAACTTCCCTTTCCTCTATGAAAAACTGTAGCAAGCCATGAAACTTACTCCACAAGGGGGAGTCAGGCTCATGCTGAATTTCCTTAGGGAAGCCAAAAAGTGATATGTAGAATCTCTTATAGGCAAGGTGGAACACTGACAGGAAGAGAGAGGATTCTGGGAAATAGTGAGAGTATAAAATAGTGATTCAGCAGAACTTTGTAGGAACAGACCCCGACTGAGGAGACCGACGTAAACCAGCAGGGAAACACTGAGGAGACACAAAGGAAAAAGTGGGCAGAGACTGAAAGAGAGGTAACTAACCAAGTGGTAGACATAGAGTAGTTTAAATGGTTAAATAAGTTATGAGCTAGTCAATGAGCCGAAGCTTATGGCCTAGGCCTTTATTAATAAATATTGAGTCTCAGAGTTGTCATTCCAGGAGCAAGACTGGGAAAGGAAAAACGGATATAATATATTTACAGGAATAAAACAAGATTCTGCCCCAAACCTTCTTGAAGTTCCCAAAGACATTTTTTTATTAGATATTTTATTTATTTACATTTCAAATGTTATCCCCTTTCCTGGTTTCCCCTCCAGAAACACCCACTCCCTGCCCCCCACCCCCCGGCCCCCCACCCCTGCTTCTATGAGGGTGCTCACCCACCCCACCCCCACTCCTGCCTCCCCACCCTGGCATTCCCCTACACTGGGACATCGAGCCTTCCCAGGACCAAGGGCTTCTCCTCCCTTTGATGTCCGACAAGGCCATCGGCTGCTATGCATGCAGCTGGAGCCATGGGTCCCTCCATGTGTACTTTTTAGTTGTTTGTTTAGTTCCTTGGAGCTCTGGTGGGGGGAGGGGGGTCTGGTTGGTTGATATTGTTGTTCTTCCCAAAGACATTTTAAGGTTCATCTTTTAAAATAAAAGAGTCCCTTTACAACATAGTATTCATACCTGTTGGCCAAGTCAACCTTTAAGAAAGGCCACAGCCATCTCCCACAAAGCCCTTGCTTCTCCAGTTTGTCCCTGTCCCAACAACCTCTCTCAGCTACCTACCCAGTCCCCGTTTTCTCCTTTGTGGCTCATTCTCCAGATTTTTTTCTAAGACAACTGAAGCCAGGCTGCCTGGCCAGCTGTGTCCCGTGGCTAGTATATGACCCCAGGAGGTGAGGGACAGACCTGGTGAGTACCATCCCCAGGAGAAGCAGCTGAAATTCAGCCTACATGTTTGACCTGCTTCTCCAACAGTGGTAGCTTGTGCTATTTCTGTGTGCCAGCATTGGCCTCCTCAACACCTAGGTTAGTCTGTAGTCACCATAAAACTTTGCTTTTCTGTTGCTGCCATGGAAACCAATATTAGACCGTCACTAAGACTTTGCCCTCAGAAGGAGCTGTTCACACTAAACCACTTTCTTTCTGAGGTACTTTGGCTTGGTTTTCACCACATACTGGGATTATAGACATGCTCTGTCTCTGGGGATTGAATCTAGGACTTCATGCATGTTAGGCAAGTACTCCAACCTATATAGACACGCTAGCAGTTTAAAGAGTATCCTTAGAATTAAATATAGCAGAAGTTTTCTGATTGTGCCCTGAGGAACCTTAAGAGTCTAGGAGATGTATCTAAGACACCATTCAGGCAATGAAGAAGGAGAAACCAGTAATGAGTTACACACACACAAAGAGAGAGAGAAAGACAGAGAGAGAGAGACAGAGACACAGAGAGAGAGAGAGAGACAGAGAGAGAGAGAGAGACAGAGACAGAGACAGAGAGAAAGATACACATGAACTAGCTGGCTTGACCCTTTGTGAATAAGAATCGTCCTCTCCTTTCACACATGACCATCTGCCAGTGCTCTTTAGAACAGGGTTTCTAATTTCTAACTGAATACAGCCAGTTTCAAACTGGGCTTCCACAGAGCGGCTCTGGGGGTTGGGTCCCCAGTTTTATACTCACTGTTTAACCAGACAAGTCACTATCACTTGCATTATCAATATTGTATGAATCTGTGTTTAACACTGGTAGGACAGAGAGGCCAGATCTTCTCAGACCCTCTGAGCATCTGGAAACATTCAGACAAGCAGTAGTGGCCAGGCGTGGTGCCCAGGAGACCGGAGGGCTGCAAGCAGGAACTGGGTGGAGCTGGAGCTGCCTCCACTGCAGACAACTTTCCGGCACAGGCCTCAAAACCCTTCTCCTCAGCTCCAGTACTTAACTACCTGCCAATTGCCCAAGATTGATTTCTTTCCTGGCTTCTGTCAGCTTCAACCAGAAAGAAACTGTTAGGCTTGAGCCAGAACGTCGGCTGAGTGGCAGCAGTGGCAGCACAAGGCGAGGCAGAGGGCAGCTGCGGCCCACAGGCAGCGCCGTCAGCGGCAGGATGATGGAAATGGCTCCTGCTGCTGTGCCCTGTGAATGACAAAGAACAAACAATATTCACACGTGCTGCTTGTTCCTGAGTGTACAAAGAAAATTCTACTTAGTATATGGTAAAATTTCCGTGTGTGTGTGTGTGTGTGTGTGTGTGTACATGTACATGTTCCTGTGCATATAGCATATAGAGGCCCGAGGTCAACCTCAAATGTCACTCCTCAGGACACCTTCCATTTTTATCTTTAAGACAAGGTCATCCATTCAACTAGGCTGAGAGCCAGTGAGCCCTGGGAACCTGCCAGTCTGTCTTTCCACTACTATGGTACATTGGCGTACTACCATGCTGGCCTTTTGTACAAAAGTTCTATAAACTGAACTCAAGTCTAGAGCTGTCTCCGTAGTCCAACTTCTCCTTAATCTAACTAAATAGTATTTTTTTTAATATTTGCTTTTTCTATTTATAACTTCGATGTTATTAATTCTTAATTTCAGTGTAAAATGTGCTTAAATTCAATGTAAAATATTACCATGTCTCAATAGCCAAATGGTATGAGCAAACCAAGGTTCCAATTGGCCACTGAATGGATAAACAAGATTTGATGTTCATGTTTAATTTGATACTATTTTGGCTTTAAAGCAGAAGGATGTCTGAAATATGCTACAGCTCTGATGGACCTAGATGATGTAACACTACGTGAATATGGCAGTTTACCAAAGGACAAATATGATCCACTTCTATGCAGTACCTGGAGTGATCATGTCTTAGAGTCAGAAAGTATATGCTGGTTACTGGAGTCTAGTGTAGGGAAAGCCTGGAGTGCTAATGTCTAGTAGAGAAGGTTTCAGTACGGGCAAACAGAAAGAGTTTTGGAGATGAGTAATAGTGACAGCACCCATAACGATGTGAAGATTCTTGATATTAATGGATGGTATACCTAAATGATTAAAATAACACTTTTCATATGCAATAACTACAGCAGTATTATAAACATTGCTTATTAAATATATCAAACACTGGACAGTATAGCAAATAACAGATGCTTGTATAAGCTTCTGGGTTTAATATGTCTCCAATATTTTTGCCATGCTTACACTTGTTTTTATGAAATAACAGCACAGATGAAACTAACTCTTCCCTCCTTGTTCCAAGCCACGCATGGCTCTTTCTTCTTCCTGTATACATTTTAGCATTTTACTGTGTAATAATAACATGTACTATAACTATAAGAGGTTAAATTAGGCAAGAGATACATTAGTCTTTTGTAATTTTCTTTTTGTTGTTGTTGTTAACTCAGAAAATTTCCCCACATTCCTCTATGTAGCTCACTTATTTTTTTAGGCTCCAGAATTATCTCTCTTTGTTTGAATCCCTCACTGATGGTCATTCTGGTTGCTAAAACTTTTTTTCTGTCAATGTCGTGGTGGGCATATTACTTGTGAGCCCTGAGTGCAAATGAGAGAGCATCCCTGCTATGTAGTCTCAAAGTGAGATTTCTGTTCTGTACAGGGACTTCCGATGCTCAGCGCTGCATGCACATCTCCAATTCTGGGTCCCCACCTTCACTGACCAGGTCTCTGGATCCTATCCTTCCCTGCACCAACCACTGATGTTGTCCCTCTGCTGCTCCATCTGAGGGTATGAAGTGTTCATCCTCAAGTAGCAAGGCTGAGCTGGTGAGCGTGAAGTTGCTGGAATTCTGCTTTCCCATGGGATAAAGCACTAGCATCTATACTGTATTATACTGTAGTCTCTGGAACACGATTGCAGGAATGCCGTCCATTTCCTAGCACGATGTCTTGTACACAACAGATAGCTAAGTATCTGCTAGAGAATTGAAGGAATTTTAAGCCAGCTGAGAGGTGCTATAGAAAATATTATTTAAAACCCTAGCAGTCAGTGCCATAATTGTTCCTGACATTAAAGTGTATAAAAATCAAACACTTTATCAAGGGCACACAATAAAGAAGTGAAGGGATCTGGAACCAAATTCTGGCCAATCACAAACCCAATTTCCACCCTTCATAGGACACCCTGCTTTTTCTCAAAGCTCAGCCAGAAGACAGAACAGTATACAATGCCCCGAGGACCACTGAAGCTTTGAACAGCTTTGTTGTAACTTAGCTACCTTGTCTTGATTAAATCTCTCAAGCAAATAAAAGCATCTTTCAATGTTGAAAGGCTTTCCCCTCACCCCTTCTGGGAAGCATCAAAAGCATTAAATTTAGAGCCCTTGTGTCGTGAAAAAAACCACTCCTATTTAAAAGGAAAGCTGTGGCCAGCTGTTGTGGCTTCCGGCTCACTTTCATCCACAGCATCTCATGAACTTACACGTCCAGCTGCCATAATGTGTCTCTTCTGGATGTCTTAAGACCATCTGAGATGCACTCCTGCAAAATGAAATTCTAAGTCACCACCTCTCCCAAGTCTGACCTACACATCACCCTCTGTCACCACAGGTCACAGCTCCATCTGTCAAAATGTCCTCTTAAAAAACAAACAAACAAACAAACAAACAAAAAACAAAAAAACTCCTTGTTGGCCTTATTTCCTGGGCCACTGGGTTCTTGTCCAGGAAGTACTTTCTTGTGCCTATGACTAAAACTTAAGTTTTTTTCTTTATTTTTTAACTCAACAGTTTCAGAGTTTGATCTACTTGGAGGTGTTCTGTTCAGGGTTTGAGAGATAAGGAGCTAGTTTTGAGACAAGTAATTTACAAGATAGCTCAGTGACCTGGAGCCCACCAGCATCAAACTGTACACACACCCCTCTCCAAACAAAGTAACCCATAATAACCCCCTCTCAACCCCTTTGCGGACTAACACATGCTGGAACAGATCCTAGAATTAGAGGTAGTGGGCCAATCCAGCCTAGACTGGTTTTACATACAGGTGCTCCAGGGCAAATTGTCCCTTGAATGAACTTTTAGGGGAAAACTCTTTTCATGCCTATGCATGTCTGGACTTGCATATGATTATAATCAGATGCATTATGGGAAATGACATGTGCAGTAAACAAAGGCTTATGTAACCTAAGCCTATCAATCCAAACAGAAAAGCACTCTGCCTAGCAACCTTCTGGGTAATAATCAGTTAATCTCTGGAGAGCCCTCTGCTCTCTTGCAGGCTGTCTTACCCTGCACTTTTGCTTTGCTTCTGAAAAGAACTCCTCCTTCCTTTGCTATTTATGCCTACTTCTTCAGTTCTTTGAAAAGGATGCCCAGGAACGCCTAGTCCAGACAGAAACTGAGGGTAGCAATTTTACTCCTCCGTGTGTGGATATCCAATTTTTCCAGCACCATTTGTCAAAGGACTGCGTTGCTCCAGTGTATATTTTGCATAGCTTTCTCCCTGTGGGTTTGTATCTAGAACTGCCCCTTGGTGTACCCGTCTTTTTTTTTTTTTTTTTTACCAGTACCACACTATTTTCCTTTATGCAGCTCCATGTCATAATTTGAAATGAGATATGGTAATTTTTCTGGAATTTGTTGTTTTCTCAGGATGGCTTTGGCTTATGTTTTTTGTTTTTACCAATTAATTTTTAATATTTTTTTTTAGGCTGGGTGTAATGGCACATGCCTTTCATGCCAGCACTCAGGAGGCTGAGGTTAGGCTGATCTTTATATCAAGTTCTAGGATAGCCAGGACTACAAAGAGAGACTCTCTCTCAAAAATAAATACGTAAAGAAAGAAAGAAAGAAAGAAAGAAAGAAAGAAAGAAAGAAATTTTTTTTCTACTTCTGTCAAGAATGACATAAATTGCCAGGCGGTGGTGGCGCACGCCTTTAATCCCAGCACTTGGGAGGCAGAGGCAGGCGGAGTTCGAGGCCAGCCTGGTCTACTGAGTGAGTTCCAGGACAGCCAGGGCTACACAGAGAAACCCTGTCTTGAAAAACCAAAAAACAAAAAACAAAAAACAAAAAAACAAAAAAAAAAAATTTTTTTTTTCAGGACAAAACAACCTTCTAGTGTCTTCACTTTTGTTTTTGAATATATTAGAATTTTTGTTGTAAAGATCCTTACTCTGATTAGATTCCAAGCTTTTTTGTTTACTTAGATTTTGCTTAGATAATTGTGATTATGAATAAGATCGATTCTCTGGTTTCTTGCTCAGCCCATTCTTTTTCGTTGTTGTTGGTTTTGGATTTTTTTAAGTTGTTTTGTTTGTTTGTTTGTTTGTTTGTTTGTTTTGGTGGGGAGTGTCGGTATACAGGGAGACTACCTATTTCTCTATGCTGATTTTGTTTCCTGCCACCTTGAGTGTTTATCAGCTCTGAGAGTTTTCTGATGAAGTCTTTAGATCTTCCTACCTGTAAAATCATAAAATCTACAAATAAAGATACTTTGACTCTTTTTTTATTCATAGTTCTTTTATTTGTTTCTCGAGGATAATAACTGACAAATGAGACCTCATGAATTTAAAGGTTTCTGTACAACAGAGGAAATGGTGAATTCTAGGAAGTGACAGCCTACAAAATGGGGGAGGAATCTTTGCAGAGAATTAATGTCTATACTATACAAAGAACAAAGAAAAAAACCACCACTGAACTATAAGTAAAACAAACTAATCAATGAATGGGCTAGTGAAACAGACAGTTTACACAATGGAAATACAAGCTGCCAAGTAACATATTTGTAAAAATGTCAACTGCACTGTGCTGTCAGGGAAATGCAAACTGAAATTATATTGAAGTTCCATCTTACTCCATCAGAATTGCAGTCATTGAGAAAACAAGAAAGCTGATAAAGACACAGAAAAGAGATCCCCAAGAAATGCTGGCTAGGAGGAAACCAGCATGGGGGCTTCTGGAGCAACTAGAAGTAGAGCTTTTACACAACCCAGCTACACTGCTCGGAGGGGAGGTATTTACCCCAAAGACTCCAAGTCAACAAGTCACACAGACAGTTGCCTATTGACACTTATGACAGCAGAATGCATCATACTAAGTTTCAAATCCAGACTAGGTGTCCAGCAACTGAGGAAAGAAAATGTGCTGTATTTACTCAATGAGATTTCTTTTTCCCCAGTCATAATGAAGAATGAATCCTTCATTCTTCATTCAATTCATGCCATTTGTAAGAAAATGAATGGAACTGGAGACCGTCATTAAGCAAATTAAGCCAGTCTCAGAAAGATAAATCTCGTATAATTTTTTCTCACCAGTGGTTCTTAGGTTTTAGATAGTCACATAAAATTACTTAGGTATATATTAAATGAATGGAGAAGTGAAGCTATTTACAGGAGAAAAGTTGGCTCACCAGAGGGGTGGGTTGAGGAAGACAGTAAAGGGGAATGGGGCTGAGGTAAGTATTTAATGAGTACACATTACGCAGTATGGGCTGGGTTGGGGAGTCATGTTAGAAGGTCTCCCTGGTCCATTAGAATTGGTCTCTCCCTTTCCCCTAGTCTTTACGTGTGCAAGAACTGAGGTGGGTTTCTTGTCTTCAGCAACAGCCTGGGGCTTTCCTCCATGGCCCATAGATTGGGGCTGTATATACTCGACACACTTGCTACACCCTCAGGAACTTTTCCCCTTTCCATTG
The DNA here is from genome assembly GCA_030674055.1 of Rhabdomys pumilio. Lineage (NCBI taxonomy): Eukaryota > Metazoa > Chordata > Mammalia > Rodentia > Muridae > Rhabdomys > Rhabdomys pumilio. The sequence continues at coordinate 131,599,655 of JANHMN010000001.1, read as the reverse complement.
AATACCTGCAGTTTGAACACAGTTCTTAGGTTGTGGGAAAGAGATTCATATGTTCTTTTTTTATTTAATTTTTTTTTATTTTGATTCAAAGTAAAAGAACCTAAGCTTGACCTGGATTGGAGGATGAGGCAGGAAGAGCAGAGTTCTGCCAGATGGAGACAGGACTGGGCAGTTCTGTTGACAGCGTGGGGTGTGCATGAGACAAGGGAGTTGGGGAACATACAAACTGTAGGGAGATGAAGACCAGACTTCTGCCCAGTCTGCAGAGGGCTGGGAAGAGCATTACTCCCATCCCATCCCTCACCACTGTAAAACTAAACTAAAAAGGAAGAATTTTTCTTGAGCTCAGTTGGGGTCACCTAGAAGCCAATTAGTCTATGATTTAATTAGTCTGTGATTTAATAAGAAAAACACTGGTCTTGCCAAGGAGGAAACTAAGTACTGGTTCAAATCAGATAAAATGCTTTTAATAAGTTGTCAAATGCTAAGTGTGAAGAAGGCAGGGTATTGTAATCACAAGCAAGCCTCCCACAAACCTCCACCCTATAAAAAAATTTAGGGGTAGGACACAAGACCTAAATCAGTCTCATCTAATGTTGGATAAAGACAGGGTTGCTATGTTGGGAATACCAAAAATCCTGAATCCTCTTGCCCTAGCAGCCTCAGACTGCTGCTGAAAAGATGAAACCCAGTCAGTATTTGCAAGTGGGGAAAGACTGTAGGGGAAGGGAGGGACAAATCCCCTAGGGCCACTTGAGATCTTTTGAGTCTGGGAGAGGGCCATGACACCCCTACACACACACACACACACACACACACACACACACAATACAGACAATGTCTTCCAAAACTGCAGACAGTTTGGCTGCCAATGGAAGGAGAGACAGGAACACTGAAAAAAAAATGATGAATAATAGTTATTGGGGCTTTAAGCCTTCCGTTCCTGGAAATTAATAGATAAGGTACCTCTTGGGAGAAGTATTTGTAAAACCACACATCTAGTGAAACCTTTATAAAGAACACTCAAAATTCAATAATAAAACAATTATCTAATTTATATTTTTAAAAATGGGTTTAAAAAAAGCTGAGCAGACATTAAATATTCAAAAGAGACTTAAGGGTAAAGTCTGAGAAGGCTAGGGTGACTCCATGACAGGTTTCAAATTTGTAGTTCAGGCATAAATCTCTGTTTCCAAGAACTGGGCAAGTCTAGACAGCTGCCATACTACTTGGTCTGAAGCAAAGACGATGGGTCAACACCAGTTTCTATATTCAGCATCAGTTTCCAGACTTCCCCAGTAATAGTTTCCAGGCCCCCAGACCCAGCAATGGTTCTGGAATGTCCCTAGAAATAGAGCCAAGATTAAGATAGAAGTCACTTACTTAGGAGGGCCCTGGAATTCCCCTAATGTGCTTTAAATCAGGCCTTCGATCTCCCTTTGGGGTCTCTCCATCTTTGTAGATGATAAACCTCAACATGCTAATTTCTACAGAATAAAACACTCTTTGTGTTTACATACTGTTTGAGTCCCAGGTATCATTCTTTGGTGAATCATGGATCCTTACAAGTCCATGCACATGAGAAACCACACAGCATCAGAGTCACTGGGAAAAGGCAACATAAACATACCATGAGTAACACTCCACACTATTCAATAATGGGTGTTCGAATCCTGCCAGCAACAAGTATGGCTGTCAAACAGCAAAAGACATCCACTGGGGGAAGGCAAAGGCAGCACAGGGCAACCATGTTGAAAACCTGCTTGCGTGTCAACATTTTATCCCATGTTTCAGCCCCCTTACCATGGCTGCTTTCCAAAGAACCATAAAAACTATGTCCATATGAAAATCTGTATACATATATTGACAGTAGTTTTATTTAAAACATTCATGTCAAAAATGAGAAACCACTGGTCTGTGCTACTTTTTGTGACTATTATTATTCTGTTGTAATGATAAAATACCATGGCTAGGGCAGCTTACAGAAAACGGAGTTTATTAGACTCACAGTTTCAGAGAAGTCTTTCACAGTGGGGAAATGTGGCAACAGGCAGGTATGACGACCAGAGCTGGAAGCTAAGGGCTGCGAGTTCACATCTCAAATCACAGACAAGGAGCAGGGAAGGGGAGGCTTGAAACCTCAAATTCTTCCCCCAGTGATGCACTTCCTCCAGCAATGTCCTGTAGTAATTGTCTCTGAGGCTTACTGTCTCAGTCTGCTAACCAGGCCTAGTCCTGGAAACTTCTATGCTCTATATAACCTTGTCTAGGCCTAGACTGTTTTCACTCTCTGAGGCTTACTGCTGAACAAGCTCACCCTTTCTAGTTCTTTCTGAACTCTAGCTTGCTGGTCATCTCAGCTATTTTTGCACAAGCTCTTCTCTATCTGGCTTCTTTCAATTTCTGACTGAATTGCTCTGCTAGGCCTTATACTAACTTTGGCAATATGTTTTAACTTTCTGGCTCCATCTCGTTCTCTGGCTTGTTCTGTCTTCACAACTTGTTTTCTCTGCAACCTGTCTCTATACAACTGTCCCAGGAAAACTGCCCCTTTCCTTTCTCTCTGTACTGCTCTCTCTTAAGTAGCTTCTTTTTCCTCTCCTCGTGAAAGTTGGACATGTCCTATTCTGTCAAATCTTTCTCTGATTTGTCACTTTGTCTTCCACTCAAATAAATATCACTTTCAAACTTGGGGGCTCCGTTTTACAAACTACCTTTACCATCATTGTCTGGGATTAAAAATGTGTACTAAGGGTGTGTCTGTATCCATCCAGAGAGATTAGTGTGTGCTAAGGGTTGACCCACACCACAACTAGAAACAGGTTTATTTGTTTCTTTGTTTCAGTTAATAACACAATCTCAGTGTTTTAATTGGGGTTTTATTGCTGTGAACAGACACCATAACTAAGGCAAGTCTTATAAAGGACATTTAATTGGGGTTGGCTTATAGGTTCAGAGGTCCAGTCCATTATCATCAAGGTGGGAACATGGCAGCACGCAGGCAGGCATAATGCAGGAGGAGCTGAGAGTTCTACATCTTCATCTGAAGGCTGTTAGCAAAAGACTGGCTTCCGGGCAGCTAGGATGAGGGTCTTAAAGCCCACACCCACAATGACACACCTACTCCAACAGGGCCAAACCTTCCAATAGTGCCACTCCCTAGTCTGAGCATTTACAGACCATCACACTCAGGGTTCACAGTATGATCAAATATCCTGCAACACCTCCTTAACATCTCCAAATAGTGTCACTAACTAGGGTGAAGCGTGTAAATGATAAATGGTGTGGGACTCAATTCTTTTTCAATGTAGTTTTTCTGTGTATCACTGGCTGTCCTGGAACTTACTCTTGTAGAGCAGGCTGACATTAAACTCAGACATCTGCCTCCCTCTTTTTCCTGAGTGCTGAGATGAAATGCTTGTCCCACCACCACCCAGCTCAACAAGATTTTTTTAAACCTGACTCGAATGATGAAATATTATTCTGCAATAAGAAGGAACCACTGCCACAAAACAGTCATTTCAGTGAGTGAAGCTACATACTATAAAATCCCTTCTTAATTTTGGCTACATTCTCCTAAAGGTAAAGTTAAAACGACGAAAGCTTAAAGGTACCCAAGGACTGTGATCAGGTAAGTAAATGGCCAAAAAGAATGCAATTGAATTTGGGGTGTGATAGAAGCATCCACGTCTTGATTGTGGGGTTGGTTATACAACAGGAGTATAACTGAGAATTCCTGGGTAAAGCTGTCCGCATAGGCTCACAGATGACTATGAAGAGTTTGGGGTGCCTTTGATCTGATAGCCCAATTAAAATTTCTTTGGAGCTATTTTTGACCCCCCTAAGAACCATTCCTTGCCCTCCTTTATATCTAACCTAACAATCTGATAAGCAAATTAAACACCTTTGATGCATTGACTCTACCATACCCTATTCTCCATCGTTGGAGGACTAAGGTAATGCCATAGGCTTGTGGTTGAAACTCCTCTGCCTGCTGGAACTGCCCACTCAGTGTTTTGTGCTTTAACATAGCCTTGCTTCATGACTTTCTTTGCTCTGCTACTGTAACAGTTCATGGAACCACTTCCACTTTGAACCAAGAGGCCTAGCTCTATATTTTCCAGGCCATGGTCACTCAACTTTGTATTTTAGACAAACTCTGTCTTACTCCCTTTGAGGAGACAGGTGTGAAGGTTTTTGTTGTTGCTGTTGTTTGTTGCATCAGCAGTAGCAACTGTAAAAATTCATAAAACTGGATGGATTCTGCTATATATAAATTGTCTTAGTCATTATTCTATTGCTGTGAAGAAACACCATGACGAAGGCAGTTCTTATAAAAGACAGAATTACCCAGTGGCTTGCTTATATTTCAGAGGGTTAATCCATGATCATCAAGGCAAGGGAAAAGAAGGAATATTGTGGGACTCATGGCACTGAAATAGTTAGTACCTGAGAGTTAAATCTTGATCCCTAGAAGGGGAAAGAGAGAGAGAGAGAAAGAGAGAGAGAGAGAGAGAGAGAGAGAGAGAGAGAGAGGATTGGATCTGGTGTGAACTTTTAAAACCTCAAAGACTACACTTTCTCCAACTTAATCCTTCTAATCTTTTCAAACTCTCTGGTTCTACTTCATGGTGACTAAAAACTCAAATACATAAGCCTTTGGAGGTCATTCTTATTCAAACCACCACATGAATATTGAATTATGTTCAATATGTGTCTGACCTCTTTTAAAGAGGAAAACATATGTAACGAATGCCGAGATGTAACCCAGGATTTTGACATTCTAAATCCGTGGGATGAAAAGCCTAAAGAATTCTTAGAGTAATATCTGAGTTACGTTTGTCCTCACATACCCCAGCTCTTACAGCATAAATGACTTTGTCTAAACAGCAAAGCAGAGATGCAGGAGCAGGGTGAGGTGGAGTGCTACATCCTTGATGTATCATCCCTTAGCTGAGGCCACCGCAGCCTTTCATGAGGAAGGTGACATAGATGCTTTGAGTAGGGCCCAGGTGGGAAGGAGGTTTGGGAAGACATCTAGTTTGAGATGACTTGGTTGCAGAAGTAGGACATGCCTTGTTATGGAAAACTACCTAAGAAAATAACTCTTGACTGCATATAAGTAGACATTGGGTTCTAATCCTCCAATGCAACCCAGGTCTCCATTTTGTCTAGTCCATACCATCAAGCATTGTAACAGAGGTAGGTATAAGCCAACCCCACACATGGATCTGTTGTTGCTTCTCTGCTTTGTAAATTCACAGATCATTGAACATTTGCTCAACTGCAAGTTGGGAGAATCTCAAGGTCTGTCTGTACAATTGCTCACAAACATATCAATGTTTTAGCTTATTCCACAGAAAGTGAACAATATCTTTTATGGTATTTGTTGAAAGAAAGATTAATTTGGACCAAAGTTCTGGTGTTGAGCATTAGAAATACATTCTTACACATTACTAAGGTTCAGGATCTATTTAGTTCTTCCCTGTGTTTAGTTAACAGAAACCCTAAAAAGAACAAGCTCAACTCTTTAAGTGTAAAGATACAGAGGAAGAATTTTGATGAACTCCATTTTGGCTTGAAACCTGTGGTCAGGAATCTTCCAGAAGGAAGGCTTGCTCAACTTTGAGCACCAAGTGAGCAAGGTCCAGGCGTGTCTGCTGTGCGTTCTTCACTGCTCCTATGACAAGGCTGCTCTATGACGATTTTTTTATATAGCCTTGTGTTTCCCATACTTTCTTTGATCCACAAATCCTTTCTTCCTCTAATGTTTATTTAATTGCCTTCCTATTAGTGTTCTCAAGAATTGCTGATTTAGCTATTAAAAAACATAAATACAAATTTGCATTGCCCAAAAAGAAAAAAGAAATCATTATAAAAAGGCACTTGATGTGATCTTTGTAGACTCATTTTTCCTCCACCATTTAGAATTCATCAAGGATATGATGAGTTAAGTAGTTTTCAAATTTGGAGAACCCACCTTCCATCCATAAAACTCACACAGATGATACTCTGATTTCTTACTGTCATTTCATGCTTTCAAATGGCAAGGGGAAAATAATGAAACCATGAGAGAGAGAGAGAGAGAGAGAGAGAGAGAGAGAGAGAGAGAGAGAGGGAGAATATATATGCCTTGAAAGTTTAACTAATCATGGTCCGTTTTCCATTGATTTTTACTACTTATAAGGTCCCAGAAAGGTCTGGGAATGGAAACTGTCAAAATAGACTAAGAAAGTCAGTAATCAGCTCTTCAGGTAAGTCAGACAGCAACGATATTTATTGGAAGTCCTGTAGCCCAGCTCAGTTCTTTAGAGGGCTGTAAAATAGCCCCCATAGAATCATAGGGAGTGTCATTATTTGAAAGGATTAGTAAGCGTGGTCTTGTTGGAGGAAGTATGTCACTAGGGGTGAACTTTTGAATCTCAAATCAAGTCCAGTGGCTTACCCTCTTCCTGCTGCCTGCAGATCCAAATGTAGAATTCTCAGCTCCTCTCCAGCACCATGTGATATGTTTTGTAATTAGGCAGCATGACACTGTGGAATGAGGTACCTTAACAGGTCCATGTTCAGGCACCCTCCCACCCCCTCTCACCCCCATCCCCCACCCCCCTCCACCTTAGGTACCATCCATACTACGGGTTTAGTATAAAATGTTTATTGGGGGCGTGGGGAGGGTGAGAAGGGAGTGGACGTGGACACAGAAAAAGAAAGGGGACAGAGAAAGGCAGAACAAGAGAAGAGAGGGGACAAAGAAAGGAACAGACCAGCCAGGAACATGTGGGAAGAGGGTGTGTGGGAGGGGGAGAGAGAGAGAGAGAGAGAGAGAGAGAGAGAGAGAGAGAGCGCAAGAGAGAGCTAGAGAGAGCAAGCAAGAGCTAGAAAGGAAGATAGAGAGGGAGGGGGAGGGAGAGGGAGATGGGGAGAGACAGAGCGGGGCTAAACAGTTCTTTTATAGAAAGCCAGGCTGGTACCTGGCTGTTGCTAGGTAACTGTTGGGCGGAGCCTAGAAGAAATGCTAATACCATTGTCTGCCTGTGTGCTGCCATGCTGTTAATGAGATAAACTCTGAATAGTAAGGCAGCCCCAATTAAATGTTTCACTTTATGAGAGTTTCTATGGTCATGGTGTCTCTTCACAACAACTGAAACCCCAAGACAGAGATGATAAGGAGTATGTCAAATAGAATTCAAAGAGGTCGGAGAGGCAGGCCACCAAGGATGTAGAACACCCAGCTTTCCTCCTCATCTGCCTCCTCCATCGTTTGCTTCAGGGTTGGGAATTTTAAGCTAAATTTCAAACAGACTCACCAAAGAGAATGAGTTTACTCTAGAGTAACACTGAATGGGGATGTGCAAGCCACAGTGAATTGTGTGCACACTAAAGCAAAGGGGAGTTTTAAAAGGCAAATGAGGAAGATCACACAAATTGCTTTGACACAATAAATCTTGTCTATAGGTATAAATAAAGAAAGGGTGTTTCAAAGTCAAATACCTAGTCGCACGGCAAATGTCCTTATATGACCATTTTTATGTGTGAGCTTGTAATGATCTTGTGCAAGAATGTGGTTCTTGCAAAACCCTTGGTATTTTTTCTTATTTTCATGCATAGGTGCATGAAAGGCCCTCCTGCTGAGAATTCTGACTTTGTTATTTTTTCACAAATGACTTCATTTTGATTCACTTTCCCAGAACATTCTCCTTCTACCTTAAGGATTCTGTTGGCAATATATATTTGCATGTGGTGTGGTGAGAGACCATTCTCTCCCTGCTGTGATGTCCCACTGTCTTTTAGGATTGCCCAAAGCAGGGAGAGGCCTATGAATTGGATAGATAGCCCCAGGCTCACTGTTCTTGGAGATTCAGGGTAAATCGCCCCAGATTCAGTCATTGGGCAAGATCATAGCACTAAGCACTACAGTGGACCTTCCACAGCTGTGGGAGGGGCTGAGTGAATGTGTGCAAGGATGAGGTAAGGGATAAGAAAAGGAGTCACCTCCTGTCATATAGAGGAGACACTTTCAGAAAGTGACCAACAGTGGCAAGATCTGGTCTGGGGAGAGCCCTTGGCTTGCTGCTTCTGTAGGTCAGGAGCCTGGTGTTTCCAGGGGTGCCCAGGAAGCTGCAGCTGGAGATCCAGAACCAGATGGACAATTAGATTCAGAGCAGAGCAATGCAAGCACATTCACCATGCGGGGCCCTGAAAAGGTTATCAGAAAGAATTGGGCCCTGGTTATTTTCTTTCCTTTCAAATTATGTATATCTTGCCAACTCTAATCTAACTCCATAAAGAGGGAGATTTGGAAAACAAGGATCTAGGCTTAGTCAAGTTGCTAAAGCACAAGTCATCAGAGTTCAGATTGAAAGGTCTAAGACTCCCCAGAAGGGGACCCCAGGGGACCCCACTCAAGTCTCAGGAGAGCACGTACCCAAAGACACACGAGAGACCGACTTGTTGCAAGCACATGAGGCAGTTTAATCAGAGCTCTGGGCAAGTCTATATTTCCATATCTCACATACAAGATAGAGGGACTGACCCCCTGGCTCAGAGGTCTAGGGTTTATATATGGGCAGGATAGGGAAAAGGGGGAACTTTCGCGCGGGTGCACACGATTGGTTGTTTTACTTTTTTGAACATCAGCAGGCTGTACCGGTCCATGGGGGCAGGGTGCAGTTCCTCTCTTGGCCAGTCAGCTCCTGGGATGTTTCAACAGGCCTTTGTCTTGTAACTCCACCTCCTCTGTGACTAATTAACTGGGCCCAAACCTGCTGGTAGGCACTTTTAACTATTTAGGTTAGGGAAAAGGAATCACAGGACCCTGCTATTTTTATTAGTTTGGGTCTATTTCAAAATTCTCTTTCAAGATAGCTGGCAGGCTGAAAGGTCAGGCTTCCTGAAGCCCCTCTAGCCAACATGGCCCGCCCAGTTCAAGCCCTGCATGGCTTTACAAGTGCCTCTAGCTCTCTGGCCTTTGGGCTCCCATTTCTTTACAGAAGACAATGGAGCATTATCTATACACAGTGTCACTGATCATCATAAATTTCCAAAACAGTGTCAATGACCCGTCATTCAAGAGACTGTTCTGATCCCCAGTGCTCTACCCAAGACCAGCAGATGGCTCCTTTGTTCATCCTTACTGCTTCCATGCCAGAAGCCCTGAACTCAGATGTCAGTTCAGACCTGCTGAGAACATGACGTCACTTCAAGTGAATTGGCTGGCGTATATGCCTCAGTTTCCCTACAACTTAAAACAATGGCGAGGATGCTGTATAAGAAACTTTTTAGTTCAAATATTCCATAACTGGACCTCTGTGGAAACTTTATGTCTGGAGTGGCAAGTCAGCAATTGCCTGATGAGCAGGAAAATCTGCCAAAGCAAACCTCCAGCGGGTGGAAAAGAAAAGACATCAGTGGTTCCTTCCCAGCAGCAGCCCCACATCTCCTGCTGCCTCAGACCAATGCTGCCGAGTCACCCACAGGAACAGCCTCCTTTCCCAGCTCCAGGCTGCTGCCTGGACTCAGGCTGAAGTCTCTGTGGTTGCAAGTCACAAAATCAGAAGGCTAGGAATCAAAACAAAAGGCAATGTACTTTTCCTAGCTGGTATACTAAGAACTAGTTACTTCTCCAGAGAGAAAATAATATTATGGCTTATGAAATCTCAGGTGTTTCCCCTCAAACTCATGGCTTCAGAAGATTCCTTCCTTCTCCCATTGGGGGAACATCTCACTTGGGTTGTTATTTTCGGTTGTATTCGTGGCTCATCAGTGGTACTCACGTCATAGCACATGCAAAGTGAGCAGGATCCTATGAGTGATCTACCTGTTGGTGATCGACACTTTGATGCTCAACCCCATTAAGTGTGGTCATCTTAGCTCCTTGCTGGACTGAATCTAATAGATATTGACAGTCTTCTTTCTGGGCTGCTGCATGTGAAGTCCGGGAGGGGTGATGATTACACTGTTTTTAGAGTCCTTAGCCCAAGTTGGCCCCTGCTGCCTGACTTCAGTTTGAGAGGCTGCATAAACCACAATATGTAGACTATAGAAGGAGCGTGAAGAGGATCAAAGGTTGGGGAGAAATGGAAACACAAGTGGTATCTTCTTCAGAGTGAGCACAGCGGCCTCAGTGAGAGGTTGGTGGCTGCATAGAGTGTCACTGTCATAACTTTGCCATGGGAAATAAAGGGTGAGGCTGATATGGAGGTGTGATCCTGAGAATCCAAGATGAGGACAGGAGAAGACAGGAATACAGAAGGAAAGGGAGTAGGCACAAGCTGCACAGAATCTGAAAAATGCACTAAGATGCTATCCAATGGAAGTTCCTGCTTGGAGCCTGGGACACAGTGTTTCCTCTAAGACATCCCAAGGGAGAGGGTGAAGAGTGGGAAGGTTTATTTCAGAGAATCCATTTCCTTCCCAACTCCCAAGGGGTGGTGACATTTGTGCTTTCCTTAAAGGCTAGATTGAAGGAGTAAGTGAAAAGTCAGAGTCTGAGCCCGAGGCACTGTCAACTTCCTACTGCCCGTGCCTGACAGGCCTGGCTGGGTCTTAGCTTCCTCATGAGTAAAGCTTGCTCATCTGACACAGCTCTGGAGCACGACAACAGAGGCAGCAGCACTCTATTAATAAACAAGCAGAAACTCCCATTCCTCATAGCCTGCCTTTAGTGGACAAAAATGACAATGGTAATACCTATCCCATAGGGCTCTGTGTGTTAGTTCTCAGAAAGTCATATGTCCTGAAATGACAATCTTGTCCCAGATTGGACCAAAGAAAGACTTCTGTAGGGTATATAAAACCAGGGTTCCTCAGAAACTGGTAAAATGGTTCCCATTTACCAGGAGAAGTCATTTTCTTTGCTTCTGGCAGAAGAGACATACACATGGCTCTCCACTGACATATCCCTATGGTTGCATCTCAAAGCCCATGCTAGACTCAGGCTCCTTCAAAAGTACTCATTATACATTTCAAAGCCCCCAGAACACAGGGTTCTGGCCCTTCTCACCTCCTCCTGTACCCTGAACTCTCAGGCCTGCTCAGTGTACTGGTTTCCCTCCCCAGCAGCTACTCATCCTCCTCATAACCTGGCTATCTCTGCCAATTCTCCCTCCATTCCTCTCTTCCCGCTGATATCCCCGGTCATGTTCAGTCTACTTCTTTTTCTCTCTTCTCAGGACTCTCTCAAATGACTCTGGATGTTCTCTTTTTCTTATTCCCAATTAGAAAAACCTTTTCCCTAATCCTGTAGCAGCTATTTTGGTGTTTTCTTTACTATACCCTTCACATACATGGTGAAGATTCAGAAGTAATATGTCAAATTTACAAAATAACAAGTGTTTAACAAATGCTGGTTGTTATTACTAACTGGGTAAGAAAAGTGAAGGTGTTGGCATCTAAAGTAGGAAAGAATTTGGTGAGCGTGAAAACAACAGCTAATTGAAAGAGGGATTGAGAGTATCATGGGGGTAACAAAGGTGAACAGCAAGACAGGTGGGTAAGTGTTCCTGACCGTGTAGCCTGTTGATCTCAAGAGGCAGCAGGATTCAGGCTTTGGAGTTTGAATCTCAGATCAGTTACTGAGTAATTTGCTTAATTTGTGCTCTTCAATAAGTAACAAGCGTGCCGGGCAGTAGTGGCACACGCCTTTAATCCCAGCACTTGGGAGGCAGAGGCAGGCGGATTTCTGAGTTCGAGGCCAGCCTGGTCTACAGAGTGAGTTTCAGGACAGCCAGGGCTACACAGAGAAACCCTGTTTCGAAAAACAAAAAAACAAAACAAAACAAAAACTAAGTAACGAGCTCTGTATGCCTCTTTTACTTGTCGTACAATGGTGACTTAGTTAGCGTTTCGTTGCTGTAAGGAACAACATGACCAAGGTAACTCTTATAAAGAACAACATTCAACTGGGGCTGGCTTACAGTTTCAGAGGTTCAGTCCATTATCATCATGGTGGGAAGCATGGTAGCAGTGTAAGCAGAACGGTGCTGGAGGAGCCAAGAGTTCTACATCTTGATCCAAAGGCAGCCAGGAAAAGACTGATTCTTTCAAACTGAGCTGAGATTGAACACTAGGCACCTTCAATGTCTGCCTACACATTGACTTCCTCCAACAAGGGCAAACCTAATAGTAGCACTTCCCATTGGCTAATCATATTCAAACTACCACAAATGGAGAGCATGATGTGCACTTTGCAAAGTCGGGGGATGACGGAGTGAACCTTTGTTGGGCCCCATAGTCCTAAACTTAGGAAGCATTTAATGAACTAAACCGCCATTAACTACCCCATTGTCTTCCTCAACTCTCTAATTATCATGGTGCTATGTTAAGTAGTGTTTGATTCTTGCTCCTGACCTTTTTTCTATTCTCAGCTTGAGTGGCTTTGGGTTTGCCTTTCAGTTCTAATCTAGAGTTCTCTTTGTAAAGCATCCCTGCTCCTAGAATATAGCAAGAGTCTCCCTGTTGGCTTTTCCTCTGTGTACTGTTTTTTCTCTCTTATTCACAAGGCAACAAGAATAATCTGTTTCAAAGAGCACTGTCCACAAGTTCATGAAACTCTGCCGTCTACTTTATATCCAAGCTTCTTTTGTCGTTCAAAACCACTTCATTAATGTTGCTTCTCCCAAGCATCTCCACAGTTACACCATATCCTACGTTACCCCCAGGATGGCAAGCTCAAATGCAAGGTCAAAAAGGGGCCCCAGTTACCAAGACATCTGACTGCCATCTGCAGCAAAATGGTTGCTATCAGCCGGGGTCTCATGAGGAAGCAGATGGTATGCTCAGATTGGGTAATTTAAAGACAGTTAATGAAAGGCCTATTTAATGCAAGGACTGTGTACAAAGTTATGGGCAAAATTTAGTGAAACAAATAATGGAAAGTAAATACCTCAGAACTTGTAACAGTTGGAAGCCATTATCACCCACTAAGCATATAGGTTCAAGGGCAGGACGGAGTCAGCACAACTCAAAGAAAAGTGGTTGCATGGGGAAGACTGTGTAATGAGAACTGTGACTGTCGGTAGAGACATATGGATAACCCATAGAATGCAGCAGAGAGAGGATTAAAATGGGAAATATTCTCTCTTGACATTCCCTTTGCCCTCTACTCTTCTCTGAGTGTAACTAGAAGCCAGAGAACAAGGCAACCGTTAGAACAGCTCCTTCAGGGCAGTTTCTTGTGACACAGGCAAAGGTAGGAACCTATAAAGAAGGGATTGGGGGATAAAACATAAACACTGGACATAATTATAAGCATAAATCTGTGATGGCCTTGTAGTTTACAGTAAACAGCCTATCTGACCATTATTTAGAGTTCTCTAACAGAACAAAAGTGAGATGGGGGAGAGAGAGAGAAAAAAGGAGAGAGAGAGAGAAAGAGAGAGAGAGAGAGAGAGAGAGAGAGAGAGAGAGAGAAAGAGAGCTTTATTAGTGTGACTTACAAGTTGAGGTCTGAATAGTCTAACAATGGCTATCTCCTGCAGAAAAGTACAAGAATCTGTAGTCTTTCAATCCATAAGACTGAAAGTCCCTGCATTCCCAACCTGGTGTTAGAGTCTCTAAGGATTCCTAGAGAGCTGCTGGCCTTCATTGGCATCCTGAAGAAGTAGTCACTAATACCAGGGAAGGAACACCTGGGTAACAGGATAGATAAACTTGCCACAGAGAGTGAGAGCAAACAGGCAAATAGCAAAAACTTCCTTTTTCAGTCCTTTTATGTGTACTGCCACCAGAAGGTGTGGTCTAGATTTAGGGTAGATCTTTCCAACTCAATATCCAATCATCCAATAATCCCATAAGACAATCAAGAAATCCCTCACAGGCAGACCCAAGGTGCTTGAGTTTTAGTTGATTTCAGATGTGGTCAAGTTGACAGCCAAGATTAGCTATCATACTGACCAAATACAGGTCCATTCTAGGACGAGGATTTCCTTTACCTCTAGCAGAGGACCCTGCCACTCCCCAGCCTTCTTCACCAAGGTCAGTGCTCGTTCTCAAGGAGTTTTTGTGTAAATAAGAAAGCCACTTGACTTTCATTTGAAGGCAAATTATTAGAAAGTACTAAATTTGCTAGAATAAGAGATTATCTAACGTTTTCCCACTGAAGACTGTTTCTTATCAGCATGAGACAAGTCTACACTAGCAGCATTGTAAATGAGCCCCTTTCTTCAGAAGGACAGTGTCTTAATTAGGATTTCCATTGCTGTGAAGAGACACCATGACCAAAGCAACTCCTATAAAAACAACATTTAATTGAGGATAGCTTACAGGTTCAAAGGTTAGGTCCATTATCATTAAGACAGGAAGCATGGAACATCCAGGCAGACATGGTGAAGGAGGAGCTGAAAGTTCCACTGTGTCCCACATAGCTAACAGGAAGCTCTGAAAGCCACCCCTCCCCTACAGTGACACACTTCCTCCAATAAGGCCACACCACCTAATAGTGCCACCCCCTAGGCCAAGCATATTCAAACCACCACAGAGAGTATAAGAAACTCCTAAAAACAATACTCAAAGTCTTTAAGCTGTCCTAAAAACAAACAAAATGAAGAAAAAGTCTATGCAAGAAAACTCTAACATTTGATTTTTAAGTATAAACAATTCTGCAACATCAGAACCATGGCCTCCTCTCCTTTCTGTCCCTTTCCCTTGCTCTGTAGGTATGACTAAGACAAAGATCTCTCTCCTGTCAACTTCCAATCATAGGTTATCATTCCCTGCAAGAGAGGACAGACCCTCAGCATTCCCTATTCCCTCTAACTCTGAAAGAGATAAATTCCCCACTGAGTGGACACCATTCATAGAACACAGACTCTACCTGAAAAAAAGAAAGAGAAAGAATCCTGAACCTTGAGACATCATTCCCACTCAGTGATAAAGCAGAAGTTTCACTCTAGGAAAAGCAAACCAAGTGTAGGATGATGGCCCTAGCCAATAAATAGCTTAGATGTTTTCCTCCAGAGGTAGATGAAGCCCATCAGAGGAAAGTGCTTTAAATATCTAGGTTAGACCATGGGCCACTTCATCCACCAAATCGGACTAGGGGAGAGCTAAGCACTCCAGGGTTGTTTTTGTTTGTTTGTTTGTTTGTTTTTGTTTTTGTTTGGTTTTTCGGTTTTGTTGTTGTTATTTTAACCCCTATAAAAATTCCCCGTGGGAATGGATCTGAATTCAATTAGATCAGACCATTAAACAATGTGTGTGCCAGGGCATTTTCTTAAAATGATGGAGCCATCAGAGAATAATTAATGAGCCTGAAAGTCAACTGTGATATCAATTGAGATAGAAAGCAGAGAGATGAGGAAAGAGAGGCAGAGAGTTCTTAGAAAACATTTGTCACCCCCAGGGAGAGGTATGCATACCTGTGTCTACATCTCTGAAGAGCAATATCAAAGACCTCACACTTGGAGAACATAAATTTCACTAAATCAGTCTATCTGGGTAATTAGACAAACAAGCAATTGGTAAAAGCAGGATCCAGAAATGGGGGCAGGGAGTCAATATCCAGGGTTACTACAAAGCAATATCCAGTTTTCACCAAAACCTTTAAACGGCGGCCAGTCCTTCATGCGGGGAGAGTGAGCACTTCTTTGGGCTAGGCCCAGATGTTGGAGATATCAGATAGACCCGAGAGTCACCATTTAGAAAATGTTTAAAGAATGAAAGTGAGTCATACACAAAGGGGGTATGGTAACAATTTCTCACTGCTCAAAGAGTATCAGTGAAAAGCAGTTGTGTTTTTTAAAGTATATAAAAATGCCAGTATTGAAAAGTAAAATAAAAGAAATTAAAAGTCCACTAGGGAGGCTCTGGGAATTTGAGGTGCCAGAAGAAAGAATCAGGAAATCTGGAGATAAAGAGAAGCATCTTTAAGGCTCCCACATATTCTAATGGGCATTAACCCCTCGCCACTAAAAACAAACAAACAAACAAACCCCAGAAGATAATAGAATGCTATTTGAAAAAATCATTGGTGACATTTTCTTACTGTGACTGACATCACCACAGATGTAATGATATTTGTATGGCACACAGCCTGCACCACTATCCAAGGTAACTGTGGCTTTCTAACTACCACCACTATCGCCATCTCTTTCTTCAGCATCCTCCTGGATTACCTGCTGGTTTCTTTTTATCAGCACAGCCTCGGCCCTCCCAGTGCATGCACTTTACCTCCTGCTTACATTACCTATGCATGTTTGCTAGTCTTCTACCCTTGTCTTTAAATATCCAAATAACACTTATCAACCACCTACCTACTACACTAGGCATCAGTGATAGCAAGAGAGGAGTCTGCCCTATACAGAAATACACGAGAGTCATGAATTTTGCAGGATGTAAAGCTGCTGACAGAACTACATGGAAGAAGAAAGAGATGGTGTTCAGGGAAGGCAAGAGATGGTGCTCGGGATGATGTGCAAGAAGAGACTACATAAGGTCAAAGAGGTCCAGCGTACCTTAAGGATCTTCCAGGAGGAGAAAGGCAGAGGTGACATCCCAAGCAGGATGTCCATGTGAGGACTGGGTGGTGGGAGAGTAGTAAGCCTGTGTGCAAGGGCAGAAAGCAGAATTGTAGAGCTTCAGACTGTCATCTTGAAGGGCCATATCTTAGGATTTCAGTCTGGGAGCATTGCACACTGACTCTTATCTTCTGAGCTATCCAAGTCCTGTCTCATCCCCAACCCAGAGCTCATACTGTCTACCTCATGTAAGGCGAACTGTTTGTTTGTTTGTTTGTTTGTTTGTTTGAGATTGGGTGTCATATAGCCTAGGTTAGCCCTTTGCTATGTAGGATGACCTTAAATTCCTGATTCCCCCTCATTCTACCTTTCATAAAGCTTTACACCCAGTTTCAGACGGACTTTTAATACAACTGAGACCGAGAGTCTCTGGTCTTGAACCAGGGTCACCTGGATAATGATGTCACTGGCTCAAGATTAGAGTAGTGCAGGGAGAATGAGAACTCAGGAAGTTAACGAATTCAGTCCATTTTATACTGATATATTTATTTCATACTTTTTCTGTTACTTCCTTTAAATATAAAATGTCATTTCAACTCAACCATACAGAAAAAAACTGAGACACAAAAAGGCGAAATAACTGGCCCAGTGTTGCCCTGCTGGTAATAAAGCAAAGATTTTTATCTACTTCCATTCAGTTCCAAAGCCCCAGTTTTTTTGTGTTTTGAGATAGTCTCATATATCCAGCACTGGCCTTGAACTCACTGTGTGGCTGAGAATTTCCGATCCTTCCACCTCCAAAGAGCACCCTGTTTGTGCAATGTTGGAGTTCATGTGTGCTAAGCAAGGACTGAGCCACAGCCTCAGGTCCAAAGCTCAGACTCTCAGGCAAGCATGTCTCTGCGAAGCTTAAGGTTTAATGTGATGAGCACCAGAAGGAAGAAAACAAGGAAAGCAGAGAAACTTACAAGAGGAATCACCAATGACTATGACTTAAGAGTACTTTGACAAGGTCAGTCAACATGATTATTACTGGCCACTTTTTCTTTGTGTTTAACGCATGTAAAGGATCAAATGAGAATTCACTGGAGAGTATACAGAGTAAATCCTAAGAATTTTCACTTTAAAATCCACAAAAGGTTTTAATGTTTCCATCTGAATGTACTGTAGGAGGGATAGAAGAAGCAGAAAAGAACAGAAGAGAGTAAAAATTAGCTAAAACGTATCCACTTAGCTTACATTGTGAGGTAAGACTCTCTTGGATCCTCCTGTAAATTCTTAGGAATGACAGTCTGAGTTTTTTTGAGCCACAAGAGGTCCAAGGAACCTCAGAGCTGCAATATGATAGCACAACACTTATAGACAGAAAATGGAATTTACAACATACTTAATTGGCTACAGCTCAGCGTTTTGCCCTTTAGATGAATGAGCTGGCTTCTTTTGATTGGCTGAGCTCAGTTACTGTAATTGACTGCTGTTGGCCGCTCCTAGTTAGGCTTTCGCTTAGTCCAGTACCACGCTCCGCTCCACTGGGATACCTGAGGACTGAAGTTCAGAGGCAGCCTCAGGCTTCAGCTGATGGGATTAATAAACCACTGGTGCACATGTCTGAGCTTTTTAGAATGTGCATGCCAGGCTCTCCCAGGATTTATATAGGTTAATTCCAAGACAATTTGTCTTTGTATTTGGCAGTACACATGTTTACAGGATTTGTGA
Source organism: Rhabdomys pumilio (assembly GCA_030674055.1). Classification (NCBI taxonomy): domain Eukaryota; kingdom Metazoa; phylum Chordata; class Mammalia; order Rodentia; family Muridae; genus Rhabdomys; species Rhabdomys pumilio. The sequence continues at coordinate 131,581,485 of JANHMN010000001.1, read as the reverse complement.
TTTATGTACCCTAATTTAAAAGGTTGCTATATAGATTTGACTGATTTTTAGAAGTCCTGCCACCAAAAAGAAATCTAAACAAAACATTTTCTTTATCTATCAAATCTACCAAAGTCGCTCATGTTTCAAATAACCCAAAAAGATGGAGAAAAATCTCGAAGACCAATTTTTTAATTTCCCATGAGGTGGAGGAACTAGGGGAGAGGTGTTCCTGAAGCAATAGGGCTGGCAGGGCTTTGAGGGGCATGGGAAAGGAACAGGACTGGATGGTCAATCGTTCAGGGTGCTGGAATCCCCACTTCAGAATCCTGACTTAGGTGTATTGGCAAGAAAGTCCTCAGCGCCAGAATTTTGATGTCTTTGATCAGTTGCTTTTCTGAAAAACGGCCCTCCTTCTGCCTGGCCGGCATATGCAAGGCTGAGAAACCTTATTAAATGTCTTTCATAAAAGCCTCCCTCTCCAAGCAGCATATGCTTCTGGTGAGCAAGAGATTACACAGGGGTTGTGTTGGCCACAGGACCTGCCAGCTCCAGCTCTGTGGGGAGACAACTTCAAAAGGGAGAGGCTCAATTAAGGAAGCAGCCTTTCCTTGTTGTGGCTCTGAATTTCATTTCCAGCGCAGGCTCCTCTGGCTGATGATAAGAAGCCCTGGATAAGAGCCTGCTTGTCGCCTCAATGGCTTCCTTCCTGGACAGCAAGAAAAAGAGGAAAAAGAAAGATTAGTCCAAGCATCAGGCTCCTGATTTAGTTTCCCTTCCGAAAAATCAACCCATCAATCAACAAACACAAAGAGCCTTTTAGCATCCAAGGCTGTTAGGGTTTCTCCGCGTGGGCTGCCCTGCTCTGTTGTGTTTTGTTTGTTAAGGTTGACCCTCTGCGTTATGGGGCATTGTGCCCTTAAGAAGGCACTTAATGGATTAGAGCTGCAGTCACCTTAGCACTTAAGTGGATACTGTAGCTGATTTTTATTGTCTTCTGTTCTTTTTGTGTGTCTTCTGTTCCCCTCCCCCTCCAATAGATTATTTTTATGAGACAGGACATTAAAATCCTAGAGAGGTCCATAGTCATTTTTTCACAGAATAAAAAGAGAAAAAAAAAAGGGGGGACTCCCTCCTCTTCACCATCTATCTGTAGAGGACTGGGGGGGGGGTGGAGGTGTGGTGTGTGTGTGTGTGTGCGCGCGTGCGTGCGTGTGTGTGTGTGTGTGTGTGTGTGTGTGTGTGTGTATGTGTGTGTGTGTGTGTGTGTGTGTGTGTGTGTGTAATATTTTAGTCTTCCCTGAAGACAGTTGGAGCCAGGGCACCATCAGTACCAAAGAGGCACCAGGCTCCTCTTCCAAGAGTCTCCTTTTCTGTTGCAGATGTTGTGCATGAGTTCTCAGTGTATGCTTGACACTGAACAACTCTATTTGGAATAAGTTTAAAGTTCTCTTATCCAAAACACAAGAGAGCCTCAATTGAAATTGAGATTCAACTCTCTTTAAATGTCAGTGGAATCCTAGGCCCACCCATACTTGACCGAGGTAGGATTCACACTGATAATTCTCTCAAGGAAAGAATTGTGCTATCTGCCACGCTTTAAAGTCTCATTGACAGCCCCACATTTGATTAAATGTGCTTCAAGATCACATCTTGCTCATTAAAGGGGAAAGCGTGCACAACACTGGGTTCCAGGCATGTCATGGTCTAGCATAGTATAGATTCAGAACTAAAATATTTGTCTCATTTACAGAAAGCACACCACTGGGGAGGGAAGAGAATCAGGGTTATCATGTCAAATCAGTTCTCAAAGTAGAAAGGCTTAAATATTATAGAATATAAAATAACTAAAAATTCAAAACATTTTTGTTAAGTTGTCCAGAAAGCCTAAAGCAAAATGAAAGTCTATTCAATTCAACAAATATTTATTGACTAGCTATGCTACATGCTTCTGGGAATACTAATAAATTAAACATGAACAAATGCCAAGTTTTACATTTAGGTTCAATCAATTGCATAAATCGACAAAACATGATACATGGATGGATTTATTATATAACAATTTAGAGATTGCTTTTGCTAAAAATCTCTGATTTTCCTACTTGCGTAGACAAAGTACCTAAAATCAAGATAAAATCTAGCATCTCATCCTTCATTCAATATCTTCCCTGTCAAGCTTCTGCTTAACTGTACACATAGACCTGGTGTTACTTGAGGAACATCTGTCTGATAGCCGAACTATCTTACCATCTTTAGATAAGAGTACCTGAGGTACTTACTAGGAGCCTCTACAATGTCTAGTTCCAGATCCCCATCACCATCACAAAAATACACCAATGTTCCCATTGTCCTAAACCTGTTGGTACCTTGGGATCCAGGACCAACAGAGCCTCATAGACAAATCACCCTACGTTGAAGTCTCCTCCAGCAGGAACATACATCTCACAGAAACCAGCCATAAATCTCAAGCCACAAGGTCTTCTTCACAATTTTCAGAACCAGAACAAAGATAATTACCAATCAAATTATTATTTGACCAACACTGCTTAGTTGTGTGTATTTCTTGGCCTCTGACCCAACTTCTCCTCTATTTAAAACTCAAGAGATGGCTCAGCAGTTAAGAGCACCAATTGTTCTTCTAGAGGTCCTGAGTTCAATTCCCAGCAACCACATGGTAGCTTACAACCATCTATAATGAAATCTGATGCCCTCTTCTGGTATGTCTGAAGAGAGAGCAACAGTGTATTCACATAAAACAAATTAAAAATGAAAAAAAAAAAAAAAAAAAACTAGTGACAGGTCACAGGAGATACCTTCACAAACAGACAAACAAACAAACAAACTCATGACTGTGCTGAGGTCATTGAACCTCTTTGACTAAGTCCTTCTCTCCCTTGGCCACTGTACTGTCTGGTTTTGTGTGTCAACTTGACACAAGCTGGATTATCACAAAGAAAGGAGCCTCCCTTGAGGAAATACCTCCATGAGATCCAGCTGTAAGGTATTTTCTCAATTAATGATCAAGGGTGAGAGGGCCCATTATGGGTGGTACCATCCCTCGTTGGTAGTCCTGGGTTCTATAAGAAAGCAAACTGAGCAATCCAGGGGAAGCAAGCCAGTAAGTAACATCCCTCCATGGCCTCTGCATCAGCTCCTGCTTCCTGACCTGCTTGAGTTCTGGTCCTGACTTCCTTTGGTGATGAACAGCAATGTGGAAATGTAAGATGAATAAACCCTTTCCTCCCCAACTTGCTTCTTGGTCATGATGTTTTGTACAGGAATAGAAACCCTGACTAAAACAACCACTATTAACTCTTTAATATTATAGTGGCATGTATGGCTGAGCCTAGTCTGTTAGAATTCCTAGAGCCCTAAAATTCTGACAACAAGGAGGAGTTTATGGGGAAAAGAGTCTTGAGGCAATTTGCAACTGGGAAGTAAATAGCTTATGAGAACTTGTGTGGTGGTTTAATAAGCTTGGCGCAGGGAGTGGCACTATTTGGAGGTGTGGCCTTGGAGGAAGTAGGCCACTATGGGAATGAACTTTAAGCCCCTCCTCTTAGCTGCCTGGAAGTCAATCTTCTAGTGGCCTTCAGATGAAGATGTAGAACTCTCAGCTACACCATGCCTGCCTGGATGTTGCCATGTTCCCACCTTAATGATAACGGACTGAACCTTTGAACCTGTAAGCCAGCCCCAATTAAATGTCCTTATTAGATTTGCCTTGGTCATGGTGTCTGTTCACAGCAGTAAAGCCCTAAGACAGCTTGTCTGTACCAGTCAGACACAGCATCTGAGTAAAAGGGCCCTGCCTCAGAATCACCACTCTCTTAAGGGCACATCCGTGGTACAGTATAGGTTCCAGGCAGAACCATACACTACCCTACCTTTTTAATGGAGACTGCGACACAATAGGACCCATACTGAAGGCACATATGTGGTTGAGGGTCTTGAGAAACACACTAAAGAGGAACAGGTGAGGGACTACGAAGTGTATAACCTTGAGTTCTCATGTAGGGGAAGCAAGGAGTCACAGAGCCTTGTAGGCTAAGTCACAGTGAACCAGGGTAGATGGTAGGTGAACGAACTTGTGAGTCTCATGTCCTCTGAGTCTCATCTGGGTGCAGTGCTCTTCATTCACCTGGTGTTTCTCAAAGATGAGGTTACTCGTGAGCAAAGGATAATGCCCAAATTATTCCCTAGTTCATCAATCATATTGGACCAAACACAATTTCAAAGTATTGTAGCACAACTGATTAATATTGCCTCAGAAATGCATGCCATGCTGACCATACAGATAAAGCATGTTTCTAAGAAAGAGATCAAAGCTAAGTCACCACTTTATCAACACATATATAGGAATCTAGGAAGCAGTAAAGACAAACGGACTTCTCTGCAGTTTGGCTAGATCTAAGGAGAGAAAATTTCTTATTTTCTCTACCTTTCCTTGTATCAGTGAAACTGTTATAGACTGTGATGCCACACCTACAAATAGTTACAATGGCAGCATGGCATGATATCCCCAATGGTACAATGGTGGCATTTATATCTCTAGGACACCCAGTAGCTGCCTAATTGATTTAAGGATTGCTCAATAAGAGGGAGTTTATGCTTAATACTGTGAACCTAGCCAATTATCCATGGCTAGTGAGGCCATGGAACTTAGAGGAGAAACCACGACTACCACTTTCCTAAAACAGTTCATTTCTAACCGCATTCTAAATACTTACCCTTATAGCCACAGGTAAGTATGTCCCTTACTGATGTGTTTAGAAAAAGATAAAGAAAGAGGAGATATGTTCTATGAGGGTGTGGTGAGGTGTGGGAGAAGGGAACATCTCATCAGGCCCATGCCAAGGCATCCCTTCCCCCTGAGGACCAGCCACTCGATGGTCTAGTATAGAATAGAGTTTATTCTGGGCATGGGGAAGAGAGTTAAGAGGGTAGCAGAGGTAGAGAAAAGCAGAGAGAGAGTAGAGAAGTAGAGGCTGGCCATAAGCACATGGGGGGGAGGGGAGGGAATGGGGAAAGGACGAGGGAACAGAGCGGGAACAAGAAGGCAAGAGAGGAACAAGAGAACAAGAGAGGGAGAAAAGGCAAGCAGCCCCTTTTGTAGTAGGTCGGGCCTACCTGCTGTTGCCAGGTAACTGTGAGGTGGAGTTTAGATAAAATGCTAACACCCTTAATCAAAGAAGCTTCTCTTTGCAGCAGATGGAGACTAGATTAGATTTTATTAAATAATATCCCAAACTGATGGAAATACAGAGAACAACTGAGCATGGTGTGCTCAGCACCACTGGATTCATTACAATACAACTCGTACACCTAAGGCTCCAGGAACATGTCAGAAGAAAGAGCAGAAAGATTGTAAGAGCCACAGGGTGAGAACATCTGCTGAGAGACTGTGTTCTTAGATAGAATGGCATGCTGTGTAGGAGGCAGACTCTCTTGAGCTCACGGAAGCTCTAGAGAAACCTGGAATGTTAAACACACAGGGTTGACTCTTCAAGGGGAGTGATAGTATAACCTGTTTTCCACCCAGAAGTTTGAGAGTGGAGGTGTTTAATAGCCTACTAGGTGACTTATGTGCTATCTGTGTGACCAAGACCACACCAGGACCTCCCCCAAGACCCTTAAGACGACATTTGTATTTATTCTATAGAACCCAGGTTGCTGAAAGACACCATATGTACTTTACAAACAGTTTTGATGTAGTCATACCTTGAGCTTTCTTCTGCACATGAGATTGAGTTGATTATCACCAGGAAATTTTTTCCAAATTATGCTGTACTTAAATATTAAATAGTATAAAAATATAAAAATAAACTGTCTTGTGACAGACTCTCAAAGTTTGAACCAGCATTGAGTCCTATAGGACCAGACCCATCTTGCCTCCCTTGGATTGACACTCAGCAGGCATTGGTGGTCACAGAGAACCGCACAAAGCTGCATTCGTGAAATCTCAACCATATGGAAGCCTAAACAAGACCTGAACAATGACAATCCCATTTCCCCATGCCAACATGGATGGGAGAGATCTCACAAGGCCCCACCCCTAGACGAAGAGGTACAAGCAATTAATGACTGCTAAAGACAGGAGAATAGGTCTAATTGTTTATCCAGTGGTCATCCCAAAACACATACACATAAGCAACACTAAATGGAATCAGTAGGTTGAATTTAATTTATATATTTATATCTATATATACACGTAATAACATTTTTTAAGAGGGATAAAGGAGTGGAGGGTGGGGTGGATCTGGGAGGAGTTAGACAGGGGAATGGAGGTAGAAAGATGAATATAATCAAAATACAACAAATGGAATTCTCAAAGAGTTAATTTTTTTTTTTTTTTTTTTTGTTTTTTTCGGGACAGGGTTTCTCTGTGTAGCCCTGGCTGTCCTGGAACTCACTCCGTAGACCAGGCTGGCCTCGAACTCAGAAACCTGCCTACCTCTGCCTCCCAAGTGCTGGGATTAAAGGCGTGCGCCACCACCGCCCGGCCCTATATTTCACTTTTAAAATTTAACTCTTTGAGAGTTTTAATTAAATTTTAATACATACATGCAGACAGAAAAACATTTATACACGTAAAATAAATAAATCTCTTTTCATAAAGGAAAATTTAAAATTTAGTTTAAAAATTCTCTGCAACTTCACTCTCTAACAAAATAAAGAAGGTTTAACATAAAAAAAACACAAATTCAAAGAGAATTTGGCTCTTCCTCAAAACATTGGTAAATAAATATATACTCAAGTATTTTTATTTGAAATGAAATACTTAGAGTATGCACCTATCATTTGTATGATTTTATGTTTTAATTAACTCTTTAATTTCCTGGGTAACAGCAATCCTAACAACTGGTCTCAGTAGTTGCATTCTCCAAATTCACGAGGAAGGAGAGTGGATAATGGAGTGTTTCAATAATAAGTGTTACTGCCAGGTGAGCCTTCAATGGGGACGAGGCCTGGACAAGATCTAGCCAAAAAATCATTGTACTTTAGTGTATAGTAAGCACTAAAGAGAACTGTATGAGGGACCTTAGTGGGGAAGTCAGGTAGGGTTTTCCAGGAGTGCTAGGTCATAGGAGAGAAACAGGGAGATGGATCCAGAATTAGGACCCATGAATTACACAAACAGAAGACAACATTGAGCTGACCAAAGGTTCCATGGAAGGTAAGTGCCTTTTGCTGCCAGCCCCAGCTGCTGTTAACTGGGTACAGGCAGCTTTGGCTTCAAGCTGATCTCCAGAGACAAGCAAGTAAGAAAAGCCTCAAGGTGTATCTTGATCCAATTCCAGAAGCAGATACAGGAGCCAATGCTGGTTCTCATTGGGAAAGAACTTGACTTGAATTTCTAGTGTGTGGGTTAGCCATGTTTTACAAAGTTATTTGAAGTAAAGAAAGAGATATTCTCCATTTGGGAAACATTTTCCAGGCATGACTCCTTTTCTAAACTTATGGGCAAGTCCATATCTTCTTCAATGCCACCAGGCCCAGGGAAGAATGCTAATTCCTCTACAATGTTACATCTCAAAAGCAAACCTCACATATCTACCCTGTGCTTAATCATTATCTCTCAAATCAAATAAACCAAAGGGCTATAACAATCCTTACTGTTTCACTAAAAGTCAAAGGCCTACTTTATATATTTTCAGAAAAAATAGCATGAAGCTAACCAGAAACATTTGTACAACAGAACTCTAACTTAAAATTTTTGCTATATTCAGGATTAACTTCTTGGAGTTCTATATTTTCTTAGGCAACTTAACTCCTTACGAATAATTAAAACTCAGTCAATTGTTACTTTTCAGAAACATCCACTTAGTATGGATCAGAATTAAATGGTGACATAGAATTTAAATACCCTCTATTTCAATAAGCAGTTTTAACAATCACGTTGCTTCATTTGCTTGGACAGACTTGCATTAGCCTTTCAAGCTGCTCGTGTTGCTAATACCTAGTTAGTGCTCCAGGAAAGCCACGTCACCATCTATAAAAGAACGTGACTATAATAAATGTGCAGAAATCATTTGGAATTTCATAAATCCAAATATGACCACATAGTTCTGAAGATTTCTGATAAATTCAATCCAATAAAACTTCGTCTTCAATTGAAAGTAAACTCTTTTCTTTTTTTATATGTGTGAATATGTGCATGGTATATGAGTACAGGTGAACAGGCCTGTGTGCATGCACAGAATTCAAAAAAATAATCAAGCATCCTGCTCTACCTCTCTCTGACTTCTTCCCAACAGACAGAATCTCTCCATGAACCTAGATTTAGCCTGATGTGTTGTGGATTGCCCTGCTGCTGTTTGTATTTTGATGCTAATTCTGCTTTCTGAAGAGGGGCTGCCCCCCACCCCATGAGGAGCAGATCATATGGTGATTCCATGTGAACCTTCTTCTCATTTTAACTGGTCAAATAAAAACTAGAGTCTCTGATTGGGCAGTGGCAGGTAAAGGTGGGGCTTGAATTTTAGAGAAAGAGGGAGCAGAGGGAGGAAGAGAGACAACAGGACAGGGTTTGGGGGAACTGAGAGAGAGGAAGATGGAGGAAGAGGAGGTGGAAGATGGAGCAGAATCATGTGGCCTGGAGAATCGGCAAGTAGCCAGGAATCTTATAGCTGGGGAATAGAATAATGTAGTGGTATATCTGCCCAATCTAAGTGTGTAGCTTATAAATATTATAACTGAGTTGTGTGTTCTTTGCATGGGCATATTGGGGTTGGAGATTTACCAACACAAATCTGGCTGGTATTAAATACTAAGGCTGTCTGGTATTTTCCATTTTCGACAATTTAGGTGAGCAAGAGAGAAGACTAAACTGTGTAGCCGATTGCCAGGGCCGTCCGTTGGTCAGTCGGTTGGTCAGTCTGTCTGTGGTAGCTCCAGGCGTTCTCAGGAAGGACAGGTTTGGGTGGCTTAGCAAGTCAGCAGCTGAAACCAGGATGAGATGGCCGTTTTTGGCTTGGCAAGGAGGAATGGGCAGGATAAAAGTGGAGCCTAGAGGCAGCATGATCTCAGAGTTAAGTCATGAGGGACCACAACACCAGGCAAGGAGACCAGGCAAGGGGAAGTGTGCTTTTTAAAATTACACACAACACTGATGGTCAGCAAGCTCCAGTTGTCCTCTTGTCTCCACTCCCTACAGTGCTAGGGTTGCAGGTACATGCCTAACCACAGCTGACCTCACCTGAGTGTTTGGAGGTTGAACTCAGGTCCTCTTGCTGTGCAAGCACTTTTACCCACTGAGCTATCTCCGCAGCTTCACAATTAAACCTGTAAAGTATCTTTTGTTTGTTCATGGTTTTCTTTTCCTTTGTCATTAACTGATTTTCTCTTTTCAATATTAAGCATATCTGAGTATAGCAGGATATTTGATCACATTGTGAAACCTAAGATTGTGAACTAGAAAACCTATTTCTCATTGTGGTGTGGCTCAGTCCTAGCCCACAACTTTAACCCAAGAGCTTTCTATAAACAAGAGCTAAATAAAGTCAATGATAAGTTAAGAAGTGGAACAAGCAACCAGTTGACAGGGAGTAAAACGCCTATCATGTGAAAACCCAGGAAAGAGAAAGAAAAAGGGTCACTGAGTTGAAGGGGATTTTATACAGTGTGGAGAAGGAGAGTCTTTTCCCCTCTGGAACTTTGGTGGAGTAGGAAGGTCAGCTGGGTGTTTTCTTTGCTTCTCAGAGCTAACAGGTTTTCACCGAAGCAATTAGCTCCTGAGTCTTCAGTAGTAAAATTGAACATTTGGAATTTTGTTGTTTTAAAAACATCTAAGAGTTGTTGGGTTTTATTTATTTGATTTGTTTGTGTTGTTGTAGGATATAAAAACAAGGTAAGACATGATTATTTGGAAGCTTAAAACAAGAGTTTAGTATAAAAACCAAGTACCAGTAAAATAGTGCGTTTTTAATTACTAGACCAAAGCTGTTGCTCAATGAGTATCATAAATTCGACTGGAGACGGCTAGTGACATAGTTCAGGAGTGAATGTGGTTGCTGCCAAACCTGAAAACCTGAGTTTAATTCCCAGAACTCATATGGGAAGAAAATATCTGATTCCTGTAAGTTGTCTGACTTTCACATAGTTGTTGTGACACACACACACAGGCAACAACTCAGAAAATGAGGGCTTGAGCAGGTCTTGGGGGTACATTATACTAGAATCAGGAATGTAGGAAGCACAAGATAAATGAGTGGAAGTGGGGAACAGAGGCTGGAAATAAGGAAAGCAAGGAGCAAACATGGGTAAGAAAATGACTAGCTTTGTCCACAGAACTTTTACAAGTCCAGTGTGTCTGGAACAGATTGCTTGAGGAAGGCAGCTGGCAGTAGTTAATAAGCTTTTGTTGAGTTTAATTGCAGCCACACTGGGGAAGAGTCTTGAAAGCCCGCCTGTAGGTAATGGAAAGACTTTGAAGTTTCTCCATCAGGGCCTGGGAGTGTGAAATTATATCAGAAATTCAGGCTGTAGTTCAAGAATAACAAGGGCCTAGCTTGTGACAGACACAGCAATTGGTTCAGAAAAGTGGACCTATGTACCAATTTGTCTAGGCAAAGTGAATCCCTAGATATTTTCTGGGGAAGGAGCCATGATGCCTAGAAGAAAAATGTGTCTCTGTTGTGATGGCTTTCTGAATGATGAGATGTGGGTTGAAGTGTTAGGCTTACAGGAAAACTCCTTAAGAAGGAGGGTCAGAGCTGTATGCCTTTCTTACTCCTTTCAGAAAAATGGAAGTGCTACTTAAAGCCATGAAGAAAGTCTAGGAGACTTACTAAGGTCTAGCTTTGCTGATGTTGACCAATCCCAGCACACACTACCCAGCTCACAATATGACATGAGAAAATCTAACACCCATTTTGTTCAAGCCACTGTTACTCATTTGCTGTCACAGATAGTCAGTACTACCTGAATGCTATCCTGCGTCTTAATTTTCTTATCCTTTGTCCCCACTCCTACCTCTGTCCTACCTCTGTCCTCACACTTTGTGCTTCAGAAGACAAAATATGCTTCATTCTGTCAACACGTCATGTTATATTAGTGGTTTCTAGAGGAGCAGATAAACAAGATGTTTGTACATATTATGAAAACCTATTGAGGGGCAGTGGTGGCACATGCCTTTAATCCCAGCACTTGGGAGGCAGAGGCAGTCAGATTTCTGAGTTCAAGGCCAGCCTGGTCTACAGAGTGAGTTCCAGGACAGGCAGGGCTACACAGAGAAACCCTGTCTCGAAAAACCAACCCCCCCCAGAAGAAGAAGAAGAAGAAGAAGAAGAAGAAGAAGAAGAAGAAGAAGAAGAAGAAGAAGAAGGAGGAGGAGGAGGAGGAGGAGGAGGAGGAGGAGGAGGAGGAGGAGAAAGCCTATTTGTTGTACTCAATTATGTAACAGGGGTGGGAAGTCCAACATTGGCCATCTGCTGGCAGAGAACCAAGCAGCTGCCTAGTCATCTAATAGAAGAAGTAGTCCCATCCACACCTGCCACCTGCCACCTGCCACCTGCCCCCATATACCCACCCATTCCCTTACTGAAGATTTGGGATATCCCTTGAGAGCTGCAGATACTAAGCTCTTCCCCTTGAAAGTCTCATAGCCAGCCACACACTCATCAGAATGGGGCTTGCAACCAGATGCAGACTGCCTTCCTCCAACTTCTCATCTGGCTGCCAGCCCATTGGAAGAGGCCACCCATATTTAGAGTAGGTCCCACATGCCAGTCATCTCTGGAAATGGCCTCACAGGCGCATAGGGCTGCATTTTTACCAACCCTTACTTAATAGTGCTTCATTGCCAAGGTGACAACCCAAGCCAACCATCATGTCCCCTCACCTTCTGGTCCTCTGTGTTATTCTCTTTACCTCCTTTCTCAACTTCTTATGTTAATTCCCATTTAGCTTTAGAGCTTGCTATTGATGGCTCTTTCAAAGCATGTATCAGTCTCCACAAACCAAAAGGAAAACATAAAACATTATTCTGGGACTGTCTGGCATTCAATATGCTCCTCACAATGGAAAGGCTCAATGATACCTCTTGTTAGATTGTGCATACCCAGGTGAGCTTTCCCAGAGTGCCCAGTGACTGCCTCACAATCCAGTAGGAACTGCAGAGGCACTGAATTTCACAATTACCAAGGAAAATCCTTTAACTAATATAGTAGGAATAAAAAATGACAAACTTCATTCTTACTCCTTATTGCCTTGCTCTGATAGTTCATTTAAATACAGGCAGACTTGGCTTATCCCTTTTCTCTAGTTATTTAAATGTGTAATTCTCTTTATCATGCTATAATACAAAAAAGACAGATCCCACCCATGAGTTTATCTTGGCTCCAACTTCACAGCAGCTCAGGTACTGAAGTGCTTGCTTGGCATGCATGAGGCCTTAGAATTTCAAACATTCTAGCATCACTCACCATATAGAAGCCAGGCACAGTGCTATATGCATGTGATCCTAGCCCATGAGAGCCAGAAACAGGAAGACCAGAAGTTCAGAGTCATCATAGTGAGGTCAAGGTCAGCTGTCTGATATAGGAAACCCTACCTCAGAAATAATAGATATATAGAAAATGTGGGTGGATAATTCTCTCTACTTTATGTCCTCATTTTCTTTTTCTGTTGAAGGAGGTAGTCAGCTCTGTTTTCAAGATTTACAGCAGGTTTGTAGCAGAGCTGGCACTGAGGAACCCAAAGGTAGGTTCCTTGCAGAGAGACAGCCAGTGAAGTAGCCAAAGTACATGACTTGAACCTGAAAATGGAACCCCAGATAGAGTTATTAACTTAACAGGCTGACAAGCCAAGGATGGGTAAGATTCTTCACAGAGCCTTACCAACCTAAGACAGAAGTGCATTGCTTTTGATAATGCATATCCCATGATGGGGTAAGGAAGGCATTCTTGTCAGAATGACCTAAGACAGGCTCAGTCTTGTTAATGAAATAAAAAAAAGGGAGAAAGGCGAAGAGCCTTTGGGGCTGCTTGGCAAGAATCTGACATGGGCCAAGGACAAGGAAATGGGCTGCTTGGCAGGAGTATGACATTGGCCAAGGACAAGGAAGTAGGCTTCAGGCAGGAATCTGACATTAGGCTAGAACAAAGAAGTAATTTCAGGTAGGAATCTAAATCTTAAGTTAGAACAAAGAAGTAATTTCAGGCACAAATCTACATTTAATTTAGTAATTTCAGGCACTAATCTAAATCTTAAGCTAGAATAAGGAAGTAGACTTCAGACATGAAAATGACTTTGGATTAGAAGAGGGAAGTAGGTTCAGATATTTTGGTTATCTTGATAAGCCCTTAGAAACAGTGATCACGGAAGTGTTCATGTAATTGGGTTTAATGCCTTGCTTGTTCTTTGACTATTTGTGTTTATTGTCTTGCTTGTTCCTTGACTATTTTCATCTATCGTATTGCTAGACCCACAACCTAGAACTGACTTTAATACATTCACATAATTAAAATGGTATAAAAGCAAAAAGGAGGAGGGGGGATGGGATAGGGGGTTCTGGGGAAGGGAAATGGGGAAAGAGGATGACATCTGATATGTAAATAAATAAAATATCCAATATAAAAGAAGAAAGAAAGGAAGAAAGAAAGAAAGAAAGAAAGAAAGAAAGAAAGAAAGAAAGAGGAAGAAAACAAACCAGTGAGGGAGAAAGTGGTGTGGAGAACCAAAAGTAAGACCCACCAGAGCAGTTCTTTGTTGAAGCTCTGAAGAAAACGGCTTCATGGTGTGTTGGGAGCTGACTTTAGCAGAAAGCGGCTATCAACTTTTCAGCCGTCTCAAGCCATATACCCTGATAAGAGACTTGTTTTTCATCAGCCTACAACAGCTGAGCACACTCTTATAAACACCTTGTTTATCCCACATATCTTGTTTTGTTGTTTAGTGACCCCAGCTGCATGATGCACGTGGTAAAGTGTCTTCAGCTGTGTTCCCCCTGCTTGTGCTTATAAATACCCAGGATTTTCTTGCAAGGGAGACAGTAAACGAGACTTGACTACACACTCTGTCTTGTCTCCATTCTTCACGTCTCTTCCCCTTCTTCCCCCCACTCTCTCTCTCTTGCTAGACCCTGACCCGAGGACCGGAGCAGCAGAGCAGTCCGAGACATTTTGGCCCCCAAGCGTGGGGCAGCTCAGGCCAGGACAGTGGTGTATGTGGGGAAGGATCACCCGCTCTAAGTAAGCGTCTGCATGTCCTAACTGTGATATGAAAGTAACAGAAACCCTTCAGGTGAGCAAGCAAGAATAGCAAGTAGCACCATGGCCGTGTTTGTGAACAGTTGGAATGTGTTTCCCACGCTTGACAGGAACTCTTGGAACTTCATAGTATTCAAAAGTTATGGTGTCAAAAACTAGGAGCTAACACCAAGATGTTGCAAGATAAAAAAATTTATTTTTATGGCCAGACCAAACTTATAGTCTCCTCAAGAGTAGGAGAATGAAGCAGTCCAAACCAAAAGCAGGGGAAACTCATGATAGCAAGAGAGCAAGTGATTAGAAAAGTAGAATTTTGAAGTTATGTTTATGATCACGGGGAAGGCACAGCTTATGGGTTTATAGTCAGACAGTTCCCATACCATGAAAGAGTGGAAAGAATAATGTCATTTGAATCACAAGATTATAGCTGAGAAGAGAAAAAGCACCATAAGGAACAGTATAGAAATAAATTCTAACATTACGTTTAATTAGGAAAAGAAAAAAAAATGGAGTCAGGTGTCCCTTAACACTTGCTCTGCCAGATAACAGACTTCTGGGATGCTAAGATGTCTCAATGCAGTTGTAGTGATGCTGGTAGGCAGGGGTTGGAGTAGGGTGGGTGGATAGATCCGATTGTCCTAAGTCCTGCCCCAGAGAAGTGGGCTTTGTGTATTGTTCTCATTCATGGTGTGCTCTGTAGTTCTATAATCTAGAAGCGCTGATTTTAAATTTTTTATGCTAATTGAGTTCTGAAATTAAACTCCTTTCACCAACCTAGAATCAGAAATTAATGTAAATTACACACAAGTTGTATTTATTCATATTACAAAAGCCGTGTCTACTATATAGCACTTGGCAGGCATAGATGATACAGTGGTGAGAAAATCAAACGGGATAATGTAAGTGACACAACGATTTTAATAGTGATGGGACATGACAACATGGAAGGCAACACTATCAACAGCTTCAGCTTTGGGGTCAGAGTACATTTTTATATGCAATTTATGTTACGTTGAAAGATAGTAACTTTCTCTTGGTTGCATTTTCTTTGGAAGTGAGAAGAGAGGAGTCTACACAATTGCATACATGCTTTCTGCCATTGCAGTTGACTTATCAGCCCTTACATCACTCAACAGAGAGAATACATGCCCCGTGTGCTATTAAATAGCTACTGATGTCTTTGACACAAAAATTTAAAAAAGAGAGAACTGTACTAAATTATGCTCCAAGAGGACTCAAAAAAGCCCAAATAATGTCTCCTATCAGACACCATAGCAGGTTTGAAATGAACATGGTGCATGCAATAAAGGCCCAGTGGCTTTGCAGGACTTGCCACTGGGGGTCAGCCGTAGCAACAACACTGCAGCCAGTGTTCTATTTTTAGAACTAAACCCAATAAGATTTCTATTTTGGCTATGAAAAGGCCTTTCTCTCATTCCCACTCATTTAATTTTTTTTTATAATACTACAGTTACTTAATAAAACTTTTTGAGTTATGAGAATTCACTCAGAAAGTAATTCCATGGTCAAGTATCTTTTTGGCATCACTCTTAAAGGGCCCACTCTCCACTTATGCTGCTCTTTAAAGATGATGGAAACTGGTAGGAGGGAAATTAAGAGGGGAGGAGGGAAGGAAAGGGAGGGAAGGAGGGAAGGAGTAATTGGATTCTTCAGAACATCTGTGAGAGAAAGTCCCAGGCAAGCAGCACAGAGCCACAGGAACCAAAAGCCTTTCTTCCCAGCTCTCTCTTCAGCTGTGCAGTCAAGGAGGCTGGATTCCTAGATCACCTTCTGTTTGGTGATGGTGAACAAGACCCTAGACTTTGAAAACATATTTTCTGATTTTGGAGTTTTGGCTTGTCCCAACCATTACAGGCCAGTGTGGCTGTGGCTCCAATCCTGAAGAGTCCTCGACTTCCTCCCCTGGAACAGACAATTTGCTGAGATGGTTTCTAGGCATAGGGTAGGAGAGGTCGGTAAAAACCAACCAGTTGTCTAGAAACAATATGAAACCGAAGTCTGCCAAATGCTACACATTCTTTCATCTCTCTTGTTCTCTTAATAAGAGCTTAATATCTTAAAGGATTCCAGTCAGGTGAGATTTAAAATATATTAATTTTAAAATGTGGTCAGAGGAAACAGAAGTTTCTGATCTCAAGTTGGGGTTATATAATATTAGTATTAGACTACTTATAACATGACATTTCTAATACCTAGGACAGAATAAAATATGTCAGCAAGATATGTTTACTCCTGACCTTCAGGCAAGAGCTACAACTGTAAGTCTTTATCATAGAGACACATATAGAGATGCGAATCAAAGGAAACATGCTGAATCAAGAGAGGGGCATGTAATGATTTGTATTTGTTTGGCCCAGGGAGTGGCACTATTTGGAGGTGTGGTTTTGTTGGAGTAAGTGTGGCCTTGTTGGAGTAAGTGTGTCAATGTGGGAGTGGGTTATAATACCCTCATCCTAGCTGCCTAGAAGCCAGTCTTCCACTAGCCGACGTCAGATGAAGGTGTAGAACTCTCAGCATTTCTTGTACCATGCCTGCCTAGATGTTGCCCTGCTCCCACTTTGATGATAATGAACTGAACCTCTGAACCTGTAAGCCAGCCAATTAAATGTTGTCCTTTATAAGAGTGGCATAGGTCATGGTGTCTGTTCACAGCAGTAAAACCTTAAGACAGGGCATTTCTTCAGTAGTGGAAAGGGGATATTCTCAGAAGATGGCCTATGTCTCTGGCCTGACAGTGTTTAACTAGCAAACAAGTTAGGCCTTTGGGGAAACTGTAAAATTCATGTTAGAGGTACATTAATTCTTCTAAGTCACTGAGGATCATTACAGCATTGACTGGCCCCGGATATTTTAATTAGTCTGGGGCCTGAAAGAATATAGCCATGTCTAACACAGAGCCCAGATAGCTGGAGAGTTGGCCTTCCTGGCCCCTGCCTGTGGAAATCAGGATTTGTCTATTTCCAACTCTGGGCCAACAACATACTCTGGCTGTGTGCACTTTATCAGGACTCCCCACAACCAGCTTGCCACCCTCAAAGGATTCTAACACAAGGTCAGCTTCTCAGCCTTTTTCACTAGTTCCTCCATAAGGAGCCTTTTAGACTTTTGCTTTGAATTGCCACTTCCTTCACACAAAATAACATCAATGAGCAAGGGTTTTACTAGATGAGAACCAAGCCACACACTATTTTCATATGGAGCACATTGTCTATGTATATCGCATTGTATATTTATTATTCTATATTCTATTATAATAGTGTATATATTACATTATATTACATATATATATACTAGAGGTATATAACATTGTATATGTTATATATTGTATATAATATATATTACATATGTATGTATGTAATCATGTATACATACATGTACGTACATGTATGTAATCATTCCATTTATACATATGTAATATACTGAATGTATTACATTGTATATATAATATACATATGCATGTATACACACATGTACATGCCATATAATACTATATGCAATCTTATTATACATGTAGTATATTTATATGTAATATGATAATATTAATATGCAATTAGATAAGGTTGGCACTACTGACACCTAGGGCCCGATACGATTTTTTGCTGATAGGCTGACCTGCATACAGTAAAAATGTTCATAGCAGCTTACACAGAGAGATGCTTTCCACTCACTTGCTGCCAGTAGCCCACCCTCACCTGGAGCAATAAAGATCATGTCAGACATTAGGAATCAACGTTAGTTTCATTGCTTTGTATTGTTTTGATTTTGTTGTTGTTTTTTAAGTCTAGGCTTCATGTAGTCCAAGCTGGCTTCTATGAAGCTGAGGACACCCTTGAAATTCTGACCCAAAGTGCTGGGATTCTCGGCATACATTACCACACCCAGCTTATGTGGTGCGCAACTCGGAATGCCAGACTTTTGCACGCTAAGCAAGCACCCAACTGAGCTGAATTCCCAGCCCACGTCACTTTCATCGACACATAACAAACAAGAAGGGGGTTCATGGAGGTGTAAAGAAGGAAGTAAGAACTTTCGGCAAGTGCAGGAACAACTGTTAAAAACAGAAACTAAAAGAAAGGCTGGGCTAGAAAATGTAACAGGGAAGGCAGGGGTCTGCCAGGCCAGTGCAGGGAATGTTGGGAAATCAGACGGACGGCCCACAAAGTTTATGGCCCTCAGATATTCTGCCCACTCTGCCCTAAGGCTTCCCAGCATTGGCCTAGTGACAGTTTATTGGTTTGTTTTACTTGTAAGTCTCTGGATTTTTTTTTTTTCTTGACGTTTAATCATTAGCTCCATTTCTTTTAGCCGTGGATTTCTGGGAAAGCATTGGCAGAACCTGTTGAGGTGGCGTTGCTAGGCAACCAGACCTTGGCCTATAGCTCGGTTACCAAGCATCTGCCAATCCCTTCTGTAATCCACAAAATTCATCTTCTCCTAGCTGACTCTCTTAATTCTCAACAAATTAAGAAATGCTCTAGACACTCATTTGCAAATAACCCCTCCCAGAACACACCCTATTGCACCGCGTAGTGCTTATCTGTGTGAAATGTATTATAAAAATTTATTTGGAAAAAAAAAGAACTTCTTGGCTTAAAATAAAAACCTTAATTTTAAGGCAGTGTTAGTGATGCCAAAGAGTATCATTTGCCAAGCAGGACTGAGAAAAGAGATGCAAACACAAGGAGAAATTTAAAAAAAAAATACTATTCATCTGCTTTAGAGAACCCTGAGGATCTGTTGACACCCTTTGAAAACAAGCCACCAAGATAGCTTTAGTGCTAGGAATCCCCAGTTCTGCTGACAACCCCCCCCCCCCCAGGATAGTCACCAGTGGATGAGCACCAAGTGGGGTGGCCTGTTCAGATCTGTGGGCTGACATGTTGTCTCTGTCAGTGCTGGAGGAGATGAGACCAGCACAGCAGGAACGTGGGAGGACAGGACATTTGTTTCCTTCAAAGGGAATGATCAAGAGATGTTTAATGCAGACAAGGAGAGAAGGCCATTTCAGCAACTCCCAGACATCATGATGTCCATACACATTTACTCTTTATAATCAGCTGGAGGGGAAACTAAGATTTAGCTTTCAAATGTTTCTTCTCCTTTGTCCACGGTCATGACAATTTCAGCTAGGCTGAGAGTAATGCAAATAAACATTGCATTTCTCATTGTGTATAAGGCTTTTAATCGAAGTTCTGGTTGGGAGAAGTATTTTCTTCGGAAACTGAAACCGTTGACCTCTACCTCTCCTTGCTTTTGTCTGGACGGTGGCAACCATATTGCATGATTAGGTAGCCATAGAAATGAGAACAGAATTCTAAGAAGCAAATGCATAGAGCACTGTACCTGCTCTGGGCCTGTTGTCATACTCATAGTGGAGAGACAAGCAAGCCATTGCGTTTGAGTTTCCATTATTTGGAGTTTCCTGTCATTCTCAGTTTTACCTAATTCCCAATAGTGGATGACAGCCATTATTCTTTCAAATAAATGAGCTGAGACATAGCGATGCATAGCTGCCCTAGTTAGAATTTCTACTTCAGTGATGAAACACCATAACCAAAAGCAAGTTGAAGGAAAGGGGTTTGTTTGGCTTATGCTTCCACATCACAGTTCATCATTAGAGGAAGTCAGGGCATGAACTCCACAGGACAGGAACCTGTAGGCAGGAGCTGATGCCGTGGAGGGGTGCTGCTTACTGGCTTGCTCCTCATGGCTTGCTCAGCCTGCTTTCTTTTAGAACCCAGGACCACCAGTCCAGGGAAGGCACCACTCACAATTGGCTTGGCTGCAGCTGGATTTTATGGAAGCATTTTCTCAACTGAGGCTCCCTCCTTTTAGATAACTCTAGCTTGTGTCAAGGAGACATATAACTTGCCAGTTCAGTAACTAATATGGTTCAGAATGTTCTTAATTAAGTGTGAGAACCCATTTCCCTTATACTCTATGACATTTAATTTATCATACATGGTTAGAAATAAGTGATAGGATAAAGATGTCATTGCTGTTGTCCATTTCCAAGACAAAAAGACATAGATTCATGTGATCATGGGACTTTGGGAGACTTTCTTATTGGCCCGCATTTAATCTGGAGAAATCAACTCCATTGTGGAATTTATTTCTTGGGTGAGGTACAAAATGCCTGGCATAGGATGACCCAACTTTATTTGATCTTCTTTGAATTAATGTCTAATGATCACTTCCCAACTATTGTTCATGCACTTGGGAGAAAATAATGAAGACAGAACTCACACAGAAAGAAATTACATAGAAACTCTTGCCCTCAGACAGCCCTGTAAGTGGGAAGATAATAAATTATGAGTTATTAGTGACTGCCAACTGATAGTACCTTAAGTGACGGTAAGTATCATAAAGAAAATTAATGCAAGAAAAGGAGTTAGGATGGCACAGTGACAGTAATGGCAGTAATGAGGAAGAAAGGTGCATTTCTATTTATTTTTTACTTTTTGGATTTATTTCTATTGAAGATCTCTGCTATTAAGGTCTCAGTCCATCATATCTGGATAGCTCTCCAAGCTTGGAGCAAAATAGAGGACTCCTTTTGTCAGTGGGGTGTCCCTTTCTCTACCTGGCCTTGGTGCAGAGTGTCTCTGAGCACAGATGCCTGGCCTTATCTGGATGACACTGTGCAGAGCTCCCTGCAAGCACTGCATGATTCAGCACACACGTCCTGCTTTTTTCTTCAGCCCATATGATAATTAAGGACCATATTATGACCAATCAGCCCTTTCCATGAGTACTCCTAAGAGCCCTTGTATATCCTACCCCTGGAACAATAAAGCAGAGCCGTCTCACTGGAGCTGCCCCCAGAAGTCCTGTCATACTCACACCCAAGGAACGCAGCTCACCACTCCTGCTCCCTCCAACCCCCAAGGAAAGGGAGACCCACAGCTTTTTTTATTTTATGTGTATGGGAGTTTTTCCTGTTCATTTGTGTGCTTACCATCTGTGTGCCTGGTGCCTGTGGAAGTCAGGAGAGGGTGCTGTACATTCTAGAATTTCAGTTACAAATGGTGTGAGACATCATGTGAGTGCTGGGAACCAAACCTAAGTCCTCTGCAAGAACAAGTGCTCTGAACCCTTCTAACCAGCCCACACATTTTAATTTTTTATAAAGACAGAGTCCTAATATGTAACATGTGTTTCACTGGGTATCTTTTTGCTTCAGCCTTTTCAACTCTAGGCTTATATGCATGTGGCACTACAGCTAACTTCCTTGTTTATATACACGTGCCACTATACTTCCCTCCCTCCCTCCCACCCTCCTCCCTCCCTCCTCCCTCCCTCCCTTCCTCCCTTCCTCCTTTTTATGTAATGATGTTGAAGATTAAACCCAGGGCCACATAAAGTTAGACAAGTATTCTACCACTAGCAATATGTTTGCCTGACAAATTTGAATCCAGAATACACAACAGCTCCTGCAAATTAGATATAAACACAGACAGCAAAACGAAAATATACACATGCTCACATACATACAAACTTACACAAAAACACACATAAACACATAAAAGCACATGAGCACATATACACACAAAACACACCCAAAACAAACATACCCACACAAACATTCATATGCATACTCATAAATACACACATACATAAAACCAAAAATACACATATATAGACACATACATATGCACATATCCATATACAAATATAAACATACACAGACATATGCACACTCATACACATACATACATAAACACACATATACACACAGACATACATATATACATGTACACAAATACATACAAGTGAACACGCAAACACATACACACACATACAAATATACATGCATGCATACACACATATACACACATATACTCACATTCATACAAATTCATATATACACATACATGAAAATAAATACATATGCATACATAGTCACATATTTATACATGCACACACAGATGCACACATATACACTGTACTGTCTGGTTTTGTGTTAACCTGATGCAAGCTAGAGTCATCAGAGAGGGAGGAGCTTCAGTTGAGGAAATGCCTTCATAAGATCCAGCTATAAGGCATTTTCTTAATTAGTGATCAGTGGGGAAGGGACCAGTGCATTGGGGGTGGTGCCATCCCTGGGCTGGTGGTCCTGGGTTTTATAAGACAGCAGACTGAGCAAGCCATGAGGAGCAAGCCAGTAAGCAGCACCCTAACGGCCTCTACATCAGCTCCTGCCTCCAGGTTCCTGCCCTGCTTGAGATCCTGTCCCGGCTCCCTCCAATGGTGGACTGTGACCTGGAAGTGTAAGTTGAATAAATCCTTTCCTCTCTAACTTGCTTTTTGGTCAGGATGTTTCATCAAAGCAATAGGAACCCTAATGAGACATACACACATGTATACATATGTATACCTATACACACATATGGACAAAATGAAATAGTGCACGTATACATATATGCACAGAAATGCACACAGAATACACATACATACAAACATCTACGCACATACATATACATAAAAACATATATACACATATTTATACACACACATATCAACATAAAAATCATATACAAACATGCATACACACATACAGACACTGACACACATACACATTCATATTCTCATACATATGTGTTTTTGTATGTGTGTGTGTATATGAGTGTATGTTTATGTGGACATTTATGTGTATGTATGTTGTGTGTGTGTATATATAAATATATTATGTGTGTGTATGGTGTATTGTGTTTGTGTGTAATTGATGTATATATGTGTATTAATGAATCTGTATGTATTTTTATGTTAGTATGTGTTTTATGTATGTGTATGTGTGAGTATCTTTGCATGTATATCGTGTTTTTGTATGTATCTTTACGTAGATGTATGCACATATGTGTGCTTATATATAAGTTATAAATGTGTGTACCTGGTTGTATCTGTGTATGCATGTACATGTTTGTGTATATGCATATATGTATTTATGCATGTATATACATTTATATATGTATATGTGTCTGATTGTGTATGGTATTGTACATCTGTATTCACGTGTATGTATTTCATTGTGTGTATATGAATATGTATATACATATGTTGAGTATGTATATATGTGTGTGTATTTGTTTATGTTGTATATGTGCATATGTGTGTTGATAAGCACACATGTGTGTTTTATGTGTGTGCATATTTATGTATGTATGTATATGTGAGTACATATGTGTATTTATGTATGTATTTTTATATGTATTTGTAAGCATGTGTATATTTATGTGTATGTGCATATATGTGTTTGTATGAATATATGTGTTTGTGTATGTGTGCATTCATATGTATATGTGCATGTATGCATTTGTGTATATGTTTATATGTTTATCTGTATATATGTATGTCTATGTGTATTATTGTGTATATGTATGGGTGTTCATGCATATACATACATATATGTGTCTATATATGTAGGTAGTTGATGGTATATGTGTATAGGTGGGAAATTGTGTATGTGTACTTATTTGTGTGTATGTATGTGAATATGTGTGTATTTGTGTGTACACATTTGTGTTTGTGTGTATACATGCATATGTATGTATACATATGTGTGTTTTTGTGAATATGTGTGCATGTATCTGTGTGTATGTATGTGTGTATATATGCATGTGTGTATATATATTTCTGAGTTTGTAGGTATATATGTATATGTGTATAAGTGTGTGTATGTTTGTATGTTTAAGTGTATGTATATCTATGTATAAATGTGTGTGGTTGTATATCTGGATGTCTTTATTTGTGTGTGGCTTTGTATGTGCATGTATGTACATTTGTGTCTACGTGTATTTGTGTGCATTTGTGTTTATGTGTATATATGTTTATATATGTGTATTTGTGTGAATCCATGTTTATGTGTATATTTATATGTGTTTATGTTAATATTGTGTGTGTGTAGTGTGTCTGCATGTATTTGTGTTTGTACATGTGTATTTATGTATGAATGTGTTTATATACATTTCTGTAAATGTTTTTACCAGTGTGTGTTTATGTGTGTATGTTTTTGGGTGTAAGGGTGTGTATATGTGTATATTTATATGTGTGTATGTATGTGTATTTGTTGTATGTGTGTGTTTATGTGTGTACTATGTATGTGGTTGTGAAAGATATCATAAAAGAAATTGTTAAAGCAGTTAAGAAAATAACAAAGGAAATTGATGCATTGAAGAATTTGGTGGAAGAGAATTATTCTTGTTATTTTGGCAACTTCTTTGACTTTGTTTGTCAAAGCATACCTGGCTGGTTTATTGAGGAATTTTTCATAGCAGGTAAAACTAGAAAGAATTCCAATGATCATCAACTGTAGAACGAATAAACATAATGTATTCTTACAGTTGAGTAGCACATGTGTCATTTTACCCTGTTGTCACTCAGCCCTCAGCCATTCCCCCTGTGTCCCCTGCTGGATGGTCTCTAAACCCTCATGTTTCCATGTCACATGTATTCATCCTCGTTCCTTTATGATCCCTTATTCCTCACATCCTCATGGTTCCTTTCTACTTTCTTTACCTGTACACTCATGCACAAACACAATCACACAAACAAATCTAGAATCTGCATATGAATGAAAACATACTATTTGTCTTTCTGAGCCTGTTCGTTTAACATAACAATTTCTATATATTATTCTGCAAAATACCACGATTTTACTTTTCTTTATGGCTGAATAAGAATTCCACTGTGTATATGTAGCACATTTTTAATATGTGGACATTTTTATCTGTGGACAGACATCATTTCTTAGTGAGTGTGAATGGCACAGCAGTAAACATGTGTGTGACTATCTCAGAAGTGTGGTGCCTGAGATTTCTTTATGGATATCGTCAGGAGTGGTATAGCTGGAATCTTGAACTTTGTTACAAGCCTTTTCTACATATATTCAACTGTGTGATTTCTGTCCTTAACTCTACTTATGTGTTA
This sequence comes from Rhabdomys pumilio, assembly GCA_030674055.1. Lineage (NCBI taxonomy): Eukaryota > Metazoa > Chordata > Mammalia > Rodentia > Muridae > Rhabdomys > Rhabdomys pumilio. Next base: position 131,556,349 of record JANHMN010000001.1, on the reverse strand, counting down.
ACTACATATGTGAGTTTGCAAATGTTGAACCAACCTTGCAATGCTGAAATGAAGCCATCCTTAAAATTATGTTGTAAGATCTTCTTAATATGCTCCTGAATACAATTTCTGAGAATTTTATTGTTAATTTTTGTGCTTGTCTGAGAAATGGGTTTATGTTCCTGCCTCTTACTGTGTGCGTATTCAGGGTGACACTGGCTTTGTAGGCTGACTTTGGCAGTGGCCCTTTCCTTCTGTTTTGTGGAACAGTTTGAGGAGTGCCCATTGGCTCATCCTTAAAACGGTTGATAGAATTTGGCAGTTAATCAGACTAATCCTGGGTTTTCTTGTAAAGAAATTTAAAATTTTAAAATGCTTCAATCTTTTTGCATGTGACAAAATTGTTTATATAACTTTGATTTAATTTTTTAGGGGGGGTCATATGTGTCAGTTTTGACTTAATTTGGAACGTCATGTGTATCTAGGACTTCACTAATTTGTTTTAGAGTTTCTAGTGTTTTTATTAACTATAAAAGTTTTCATAACTATATAATGGCCCTGCAGATTGCACTTATAAATTTACTAGCATATATGTAACAATAATAATTTGTAAAAGATTTATTTATTTGTATATATAATTGATCTACCTACATGTACACCTGCACACCAGAAGAGGGCATCAGATCCCATTATAGATGGTTGTGAGTCACCATGTAGTTGCTGGGAATTGAACTCAGGGCCTATGGAAGAGCAGTTGCTGGGAATTGAACTCAGAGCCTCTGGAAGAACAGCTAATTCTCTTAACCACTGAGCCATCTCTCCAACCCATGGATGTTTTGCCTTCATGTGTGTCTGTATAACAGTGTCAGATCCTCTGGACCTGGAGTTATATGCAGGTGTGAGCTACCATATAGGTACTAGGAATTGAACCTGGGTCCTTTGGAAGAGCAGCCAGCACTCTTAACCACTGAGACATCCCTCCAGCCCACAATAATAATTTAACACATTAGAGGCCATGCCTTTCAAAGGGAACAGAAGAGACATAGCAGAGATTGAGAGTAAAGAAAAGAGGGGAGGAAATGATGTCATTACAGTGTATTTCATAAGAACATCACATTGCTGAGTATATTTTGAAAGAATCAAAAGGATTTGCTTGTGGATTGGAAGTAGTTACTAAAGTTATTTGGAACAGAACCTGTGTTCTGATGGTCATAGGAGGCATGCTTTGCCACTCATTGTTAATAAGTCTATTAAAAGTGTCAGATTAATAGTGAAAAGTAGAAAAAGAAGAAATCTTTAATGTGGCTGTATTGGAAAGAGGAACAAAGAGATGCCATGATCCCTCGCCCATGCCAAGTAAATCTTTGGGTCCTGACATGAGGTTTAGGTTTAAGTAGAGGACCAGAGATGTGCTTAGTTAAGGAGTTGCAATCAACATGTATCCCCCACCCCCACCCTCACACATCATTGGGTTCTCCTCAAGGTGGTCTGAGTTGTTAGCACCTAGAGAGCTCTCTCCAAGAGACACACTTTTCCTCTAGCTGGCATCAGGCTCCTCCCCCATCCCCACAAGATATTTCTGGGGCAAACTGCAGTTCCTTAGGGTGTCTTGTTCAGTAGTCTGAGAACGGACAGGAGGGACATTAGTGTCGCTTTAGCTTATCCTCATGTTTGTCAGGATGATCACAGTGGCATAAGAAAGGCCAAATCCATCAAGGAAGATCCATCCCCAAACAGAACCAACCCAGTGGGAAGCGAACAAGGAGTCATTCATCGAGATGGGAAAGCTGTGGGTGGAGAACATTTGTGGAGGTGGGAATCAGGAATTTGGTCTGGGACAGACATCTGAAATGCTTGTCTGCCATGCTAGGGGAGCTTTTGGTAAGCCATTATAATAAGTGTCTGGAGAATGAATTGCAGACAAAATCTTGTTAGTTATCAGTTTATTTAAAGTCGTGATGATGCAGAAAACTTAACACAGAAGACAGACTTGGGGACATTCTGGATTAAGACCTTCATGCTCTGTATCTGTGAGCAGCATGTCCATCTGGGTTTGGCCCTTCACAAACTTGTGTGTGTTCCCCAGCTAATATCTTCACCCTGACTTAAAAACAACAACAACAACAAAAGAAGCAAGCCTTTATTAAGAAAGAGTCTTCAGAACTCAAGGCACCACCTCCAAGTATTGATGAGGCTAGCATTAACATGTCCACAAGAGTGCACCTGGGTGATAGGAATTAGCAGCCAGTTTAAACAATGCAATAGTCTATGTTGTCAGGCTGCCTAATTGATTCATAGGTGTTTATTGCCTTGATACATCATGAAGATATTTTATGTACTGGTAAGCAACATCTTTGCACGAGAAATCACATAAGTGTGCTTTCTCACCGCTTCTGTGAGGCCAAAGGACCAAGTTTATCGCTGCTTTGTTTACTTGCTGTTTAAAAATAAGCCTACTGTTCATGAGAGGTCTTACCACAGATTGGAGGAAACTTAACCCCACGTCTCCGAGATGTGAGTTTTGTTATGTCAAATGACCCCTGTGAGTACTGTCCTCCCAAATCAAGCAGTTATGGAAAAATTTACTCAATGTTTTGATTGTTTTGCTCTCCCACCCCCATGTCTTCTCTTTTTTAATTTCATAGGAAAATAAAATGCTAACACAGAGAACCACTGAAAAGAAATGCACGGAGTAGCGTATTATTAAAAGCCCAAATTTCAAGGTCCAATATGTACTTTTCCACACCCCTGATGTGCCTTAGATACCTCAACACGATCCCGCCCCCTCCTCACATCTAAGTGCCCCTGAAAGGCTTCATGGAGCCAGCACTGCCTGAGAGATCTGTGCCCCTTATGCTAGACATAAAATCTCTTCACACGTGTTTCCTTGAGGATCTTAACTACTTTATTACTTCATGGTTTATTTGCATGAAGCCTTAGTGACCAAAAAGATAATGAGGGTGGGGGATGTAGATCAGTAGTCGAGCATCTGTCTAGGATGCATGAGCCAGCAGTGTGGGAAGCGGAGAAATCACAGGTCCTGAGTGAAAGTGTGCTGTGTACACAGGCACAGCCACGACAAGGGCCTCATAGCCTCAGACCTAACAAAATGTTAAAGCTTTCTCTCCAGGGCGAGGTACAGAAAATGTCTATGATTGCTTTCTCCTCCCACATATTTATAGCCTGCAGACTGCCTCACAGTACTAGTGAGATCAACCAGCACTGCCTCTTGGTCAGCTGTAAACCATAAGCCCTGCCTGTGTTCTACAATGAACAGCAAGTGGAATGCTTTACATGGGGCTTAACGGGTCCTCCTAGTAGGAATATGGGAGACCTTGTTGCTGAGAGTAATTTGAACTGTGCAGACCTAGTCCAAGAAGTTTCAAAGGAGAAGAATTTCAGTATGTGGTGTAGAGACTGTTGTGTGGTATTTTTGAGAAGCATAAGGCTGCTTTTTGCCCTTGTCTGAAGAGTCTACCTGAGGCTAAGGTAAAGAGAGTTATGCTAATTGTATTGACAAAAGAAGTCCCAAAAAAGTCCAGGAGAGACTTTGTTCTCTGGTATGTCTCACAAAGAGTGTTTTGAACAAGCATGGCAAGCTTAGAAAGGAAAAATATTAATTAAAATATTAATTAAAAATATTAATTAAAAGTATTAAAGGGGTACCAGGAAGTGAAATGGTACTGAATCCTATGTTCTAGGAGGTAACAGATTAAGGGATGTGGGGGCAAGAGCCTACCTAGCTAAATCTAGATCCAGGCATGGTGGTACACACCTTTAATCCCAAGAGACAAAGCCAAACAGATCTCTGAGTTGAAGGCCAGTCTGGAACAAAGCAGGTTCTAAGTGAAGAAAAGCTTAAATCCAGGCATGGTGGAACATGTTTTTAATCCCAGCATTACAGGAGACAGAGACATGCAGATCTCATGAGTTCAAGAGCAAGTTCCACAAAGGCCAAGCTTAGGCAGAAAGGGAGTTGGAAAACAGAGAGCTGGTGATAGAATAAGGGGCGGGGTTGGGGGTGGGGGATGTTCCAGCCCCAGCAAGCAGCTTCAGCCATGTGGCTCTGGCTTTAGAGTGGAAAATAGAAGGGACTACTGGGACAAATGATGCTCGTTAGCTGGAGTTAAGAAATTAGTAGTGATTAAGAGATCAGCATCACTGAGGTGAAATCTTCTGGGAAGTGTTTTCTGAGAGCACAAAGAAGCTGTGTTCCAGACATAGCTAAGGTTGTACCTCGTGCTGCAGCTGTTCTTGGTCAGGTATAAGAGTCGTCCAGGTGGTATTGGTTTTGAAGGCAGGAAGGGGTCATGGAGAGCAGCTGAGGCTTGGCACTGTGAGAGGACATGGAAGGCCATTGGTGAAGGTGCAGCCTCAGTTACAGTTGATGGCCCAGGACTGAAGGGGTCATGTAAAGGAATTGAGGAATGACACCATGAAGAGAGCCTATGGGAGGCTATTGGTGAAGCCAAGTTGCAGTGGAAGACCCCAGTGTATTGGAGATGCCAGTAACATGGGATGATTACCAAGAACAGCACCGGCAGTAGATGGATCAACCTGAGCTTAGAGTGCTACGTAGGACAGAGCTGGAGAAGTGACCCAAGCCCTTTGGAGGAGCCCAGAAGATCATGTGTGGATCCCAGACATTGAAAAAAGAAGCTGTAACATTGAAGCTGCCTTGGAGACCCCAAGATTTTCGAGATGCTAGAGCCATAGGGTATTTCCTGAGGAATGATGCTAACAGGGAGTGGGACCAGCCCAGGAAAAGAAGTTTGTTGCAGTCAACAAAGATGAAAAACGAATTGGAGATCTGAAAACTGCTTTGGCACCAGACATGGTGATTCAGAGACTGGAGTTTATCCAGCTGGTTTCCTGTCTTGCTTTGGGGATTACAGCTAAGTGATTGGATGGATCTCAGAAGAGACTTTGAACTTTGGACTTTTAACATTGTTGCTACTGCTATAGACTATGGGGACGTTGGAAGTTGAACTAAATGTACATTTTTATTATGCTATGGCTAAATATGGCCCCCATAGATTCATGTGTTTGAATAAGACTATGGGGGCCAGGGAGTGGAATGTGATGGTTTGAATATGCTTGGCCCAGGGAGTGGCACTATTAGGAGGTGTGGCCTTGTCAGAATAGGTGTGTCACTGGGGAGTGGGGGGGGGGGCTTTAAGACAGTCATCCTAGCTGCCTGGAAGTCAGTATTCTGCCTGCAGATGAAGATGTAGAACTCCCAGCTCCTCCCACATCATGCCTGCCTGGATGCCACCATGTTCCCACCTTGATGATAATGGACTGAACCTCTGAACCTGTGAGCCAGCCCCAAGTATATGTTGTTCTTCATAAGACTTGCCTTGGTCAGGGTGGTTGTTCACAGCAGTAAAACCCTAACTAAGACAGCCTCTTTCCTCTTTTCCTCTTCCTCTTCCTGTTTCTTCTTCTTTGTTGATACTTTTCTAGAATTTATCTTGGTTGGCTAGCCCAGGCCAATACTTTCAGGATAGATGTCTTTTCAAAAATGCTTTCAAATCTGCTTTTAAAGGAAAGTTCTTAAATTATTCAATAATGTATCTTCTTTGATTATCTTCAGCATTTAATATATCATCTCAGTTCTTGCGTCTTCATATCTTTTTCTCTCTCATTTTTGAAATATTTATATCTTGAACTATTTTCACTTGAAATAATTTCAGAATGCTAAATAACTTATCTTTAAAAGTTATACATACAGACTGAGATGCCATGTTTGTGGTCGGTGTTGTCACCAGACACAATGAGCCGTGATCCGAGCCCCTGCTGACTGTAAAGAACAAGGAAGCCACTTTGGCCGTGATATGGATGACTGCAGATGCATCGCTGAGGAAGAGGGACACAGAAGGCTTCTGTGACATCCTCAAGCCCTAAAAAGGAAGCCATCCAAAAGAACTCTTAAAAAAAGCAATAAGGATGCTGAAGTGTCACTCTCCACAATTGACTGCTTCTGACTGAAGTGACCGTGGAGAAGGACTCAATTTTCCTTCAGGGGGGCGAGCGACCAGGAGTTTGACCATGCCCCAGTGAGTGTATGGAGAACACAAATTGAGCTGTTGTTGTTGTTGTGTTGTTGGGGGAGGTCACAAAGTGGCGGTGCAGACATGAAAGAACTGTGAGGCGAATGCGAAGGGTTGTAGAAGGTGAAATACCCAAAGAATCAATAAAATATTACTGTGAAAAAAATTATAAAAATAACACAGAGGGCTCTGGTGGTGCCTCAGTGGTAAAAGCACTCAGGACCACACATGGCCCTCAGCAGCAGCATGGAGCACGGTACTTATTTTGTTTTTAATTTTTAATTTAAAAATCCTTTCTCTCTGTTTTTCATACCTGTACTGAGACACTAAAACTTTTGGGTGCAGACTCCATCTTAGAGACTCAGACCTAAGGTTGAACTCAACTGACAGCACCCGAGACCAGCACCAGTTTACAGGCTACTTCCCCCAAAAAACTCTGTATCTAGCACCAGTTTCCAGGTTATTTCCCAACAAATCTGCACCCCCAGGTTACAAGCCTGTCCCTGACACTTCACTTCCTAGCAACCACCAATCAGGAAGAAAACAGAAGTTAAGCATAATAAACTCCAAGCACCAGCCAATTATGTTAAAGGTCATAATGATCCCCCAATCAGATGTGTGCCAGGCTAGATGTCCCCTTCTTGCCTCTATAAATGCTTGCCTAAAACTAGGCTCAGGACTCCACCTTCCTGCCATGTCAGGAGTTGGTGGTGAGCCCAAGCTCTAGCTTGAATATGGAGATCCTAATGCGATTACGTGGGATTCGGCTCCTTGGTGGTCTTTTGGGGTTCACAAATGTTTCCTGGCACAACAGTACATATGTGTACAGGTGTGCATGATTATGCACATGTGTGGAGGCCAGAGGAGGGTATCAGGTGCACTGCATCACTCTCCACCTTCCTGTGTTTGAGGCAGTCTCTCTCTGAACCAGGACTGAGCATTTGCATCTTGGCTGACAGGCAGCAAGTCCCAGTGATCTGTCTTCAGGGCAAAGGTGCAGGGGTTACGGGCTCACTGGGGTTCAAATTCAGGGTCTCCTGTTCATGCAGCAAGCACTATAAAAGACGGAGCCACCTCTGAAGCCCCAGATGTTTACATATTTTTAGGTAGAAAACATTTTTCTCAATTTTGGGTAGGAAACAATTCCTCAATTCAAATGTTGCTGTGATATAGTCATGATGTCTAAAAGCCACTTGGGGCAACTGGGCTGGGTTAGTTGAGTGGCTTTAGGAATATAAAATACAGTTACATTTTTAAAAAACAGTGTCTCAATTTGTTGCTCAGGTGGGTCTCAGTCCCCTGGACTCAAAGTACCCTCCTGCATCAGCTTTCCAATAGCATGTGCCTCCATACTCAGCTAAGAAATACATTTTGAACACTCAACCCCAGAAATAGAGCAAAACATACTTCAATTTTTACATCGATTTAATGTTAAACTAAGGATTTTTGATAGTTATCAAGTAAAGGTATTAAATATAATTGATCGCACTTGATTTTTTTTAATTTGTCTACTAATAAAAGTCTAATTACACACATGATTTGTATTTTATCAATAACATGCTATATTTATTATACTGGATGTGATATCAGCAGGACAGGATTTTGTGAAAAAAGTTACTGGCTTGTTATAATTAATTCCTTATAGTAATATATGAATGCTTTATTTGAACTTTGAACTTTTCCTCAGAAATACAAGCTTATTTAGGGGTTGGAGTGGGGGGTGTACTTTGCTTTGTGCTGTCCTTTTTTAAGGGCTGACTGGAGCTTGGGTAGTTCAGGAAAACAAAACCTAAGGTGAAAAGGCCTCTGGGTAATGTGGGCTCTAAGAACACAAGACCAGCACTTGTTGTTCAAAAACTTCAGCAATTTTCCCAGCCCATTGCATTGTGGGAACAGCTTTTCCAAGGAATACTCTATTTTTAACATTTTTATTATACAATTTGTCACAAGCCGTCTCAGGAGACTACCAGCGATCACTTTTAAGCAGGATCCAGCTGCAAACAACTCCCTACATGTGACCAATGACATCTGGCCCTGAGTCCCCCTCTCCCTCCCGGGTAGTCTTGATGTTTCTGCTCTGAAACTCTTTTATCAAGTCTACAGCTCTGGAAAGGAGGCAAAGCTTGTCCTGGGCTTCACAGACAACAACCCTTTCATGTGCACCCATGTGCTGCATTCCAAAGACATCAGACTCCATGACTGAGTGACATTGTCCCTAAGAGAACTGAATAGAAATATGTTGGTATAGAGAGAAGCCAACCAGTACTTTCCAGCTGAATCCATCCTAGACCTTGCTCAAAGCACAAGCTTCTAGTTCAGGCTCAGGTTCTGAAGAGGTGTAGGCTGTGGGAGTCTCACTGCCTAGGCACCCATTCAATGAAAGATGCAAAAATGGTGATCTGGAGTCTTCCAGGGTCACCTCTCCTTTCAGAAGTATCAGACTTCCAGGAGGGTTAGTAATTGAACCCTAAAAACACATTGGTAATGTTGAGTACCCCAAAACAAAACCGTGGTAAGTTCTTTTCTAAAGAGAAGACATATTAATGACATTCAAACTGTTCCAATATCGTGTTTCCCAAGTCACAAACATCTCTTTAAATGAGTCTATATGAGCCTGGCATGGTGAGGCTTATCTGCATCCCAGCAGTCTCAGGGGTTGAGGCAAAAGGATCAGGAGTTTAAGGCCAGCCTTAGCTTACTAGTGATACACCATCTCAAACAGCCAAAAAGACGAATTATCTATCTATCTATCTATCTATCTATCTATCTATCTATCTATCTATCTATCTATTGTCCTTCTATCCACTGGTCATCTGCCTGTCCATCTGTCTGTCTATCTATCCATCTATCATCTATCTATAAATCACATATGAGATAAAGGTTCACAACAGCACCTGCTTGCATAGAAGACAGCAAGAGCTTGCTTGATACCTTGGTTCTTCCACATTTCATAGACACACTATCCTTTCACTGGACTATAATTCACATAGGTATGTAATATTTGTTAAAAGATTCTACAAGGTCAAGTGACTAATATTACTCCCTAGTGTAGAGAAGTGGAATATTGCATCCAAAGGCAATTTACCTTGGCTATCTTTAACTCCTTCAATAGCCATTCATTGCCCAGCTCTGTGTGTGACCTAGCATTGTGTGGCTATCAGGAAAAATCCCTTTGGGATACATTAACTTAAACGGTCCACTAGCTTTTACCAACCCCAAAGCAAAGACCATAATAGAGGCCTGTAGCTGAGAGCTCCCACTTCGCTGTAACCTGCCTGAAGTTTCCAGTAATATTTGAAACACCTTAATTCATGAACTTTTCCTGTTATATAATTATAAAAGCTTCCCAAGACAACTTCTGTGTTTTAACATGGTATTTGGGGCAACCTGAATCGCATTCCTAGGGACCAGTCACTTGTATTTGGCTCGAGAACAGATCATCCGCTTGTTCCAATTGGAGCAGAGCTTCCGTTTTACACTAAGCAGTGCTCTGGTGCTCTCAGCAGTGAAACCAAGACCCAAATAAAAATTATTTGCCTTTGCAGAGAACACATTTGAAAATGTTAATTTTAGCAGGATTGACAAAAAAAAAAAGCCAACTTTAAAATTAACTATGTCTGAGTGAATGTATATTTTTTAAATGATAGTCTTGTTTTGACTATGCTCGTAACTGTATAAAAGGGATGACAGAAAACAGTGAGCATTTAAATTGAAGTCCAACCTAGAGTTACTGACATTAGCATTTTCTCCTCAGTCTTTAACTGCAAGGACAATGTAGTATGTACATATATTTTGTGCACGATGCAGAAATTTCTTTCTTAGGAGTTTTACACACATTTGTGCTGGCACTACTATGCCCTTTGCATAATAATCCTCACTGCGACGTTGGTGAATGAATGCAACAATCCAGAGGGGGAGTAATAAGGTGTTTTCTGTAGGCACTATAACGTGTTCATTTGTTTTGGTTTCTTTTCAGAGTCTTCCTCTGTAGCACAGGATAGTCTCGAACTCAAAACTTCCTTCCCTCAGTTTCTTGAGAGCCAGGGTGACAGGTATGCGTGACTCAGCAAAATATGATTTATTGGGGAGAAGTTCTTACAATATGCCTTGGAATTTTTTTTACAGAATCCACGTGGCTCAATGAAAGGCTTGTCCCACTTTATAGTGGACAATCTCCCACATCAGCAGAGGTGCCAGGATGGACAGGCAGCCTCCGATCTGAAGAGGCTCACTAGCATGTTGCAGGGTCATAGCCAAGCTCTTGCTCTTGGTAAGACTGGCAGGTACCTGAGTAGACGTTCATTTTTGTAAAGACCTGGCTGCTCGCACTGTGTGACACCTCACTCAACACTTCATCAGGTGCTGCTTGTGCAGAAATCTTCTCTAACTACACAGATAAAACTGCATTTCAAAAAAAAGACTTAATGCATTGCTGGAGACCAAGAAATCCAAGAAAAGCTTTTAAAAGATTAGCAGGTTCTCATACACATCCCTGAAGTCAGTCTGTGTGGCTGACAGGTCCCATGTTTGCAGTGGCAGAAGGCTGGCACTAATACTAGTATAAAATTAGCCACTGAGAGAGAAAAATAATGTAATATGTAAGGAATATTTCTACATGAAGGCTCAGCTTGTAACTGAGGGCAGAATACTTCTTTAGCAGGAGGCCCTGTCCCTAGGTCAGAAAAACAACAAAAGGTATTCCCACTCGAGGGCTTCAGAGTTTTAACTAGAAAATTATTTCCAAGGGTTTTTGAAGTTGACTGTATGTTTTCTATGATGTCTACTGTCAATGAAATGCTATTATTTTTTACTTAGTAGAGATACCTGAATCTGTGCTTTAACCCAGTTTGCCACTATATGCCACTATTTGTCCCTAGGAAAAGTGAAGAACCTTACTAAGGGGTGGAAACATTTAAAGTCAGTTAAATGCTTAAAAGGAGTCACTTCACTGGCATTATTTTTTTCCCCTTGAAATGTTATAAAAAATAAATTTAGTTCTCCTGAGGTGAAAAGAGAGAAGGTTATTGGGGAAGCTGACCCTCGTGAGGAAAGGTCATAGGCCAAGCCCCTACCTGAGGTGGGTGGGTGGGTGAGGAGATTGGGAGCCCGTATTGTCCTGTGCACTTCTCTGGAGAGGACAGTGGGGACTGGAGGGATACAAGCCCACGCAAATACACAGGGTGGTTCATGATTTAGGAGGCTCACATTGTGACTGAGGTCAGCTTCATGCTTTAGACAAATCATTTTTGACTTAATAGAATTTATTTATTTATTGAGTTCTAAAAAACAAATTGGAAGAATCAACATAGGGATGTAGTTGGTCTGTTTATTAATTAGCAACTGTTCAAAGGCATCCAACTGGCACAGCCTTTGGCTCTCTGCTTCTCTCTCCTCATCTCCAGCCATGCAGTCGCCCTTAGCCCTGCTTACCTGCTCAAACCACGTGGTCACCTCCCATCTCCACCATGCCATCTGTTCTTCAATCTCTCACCCATATTCCTGTCAACTGTCAGAACTGCCTAGAGCCACCGATGCTACTCTGTGGAGAACTTCCTGATGAGGAAAGGAAGCTTCCAGTTCCTAGATTTCCGGAAAGAAGTGTGTCCCCTCAAGGCATCAGCCTCCTGGCCTTTCCTGGCTGAGTGTGGTGAGTATACACCAATCTGGTACCGTGGAGGGTTTTTTTTTTTTTCTTTTCTGTTTCTTAAAATATTCATAACCGGAGTTGTAATATCAGAGGGACAGGATGTGTTGTTTTAAAAGGGGACACAAAAGGGCAGCGACATGTTGCAACACAGTTACACAAATATCCCCAGAACATCCTGATTACAATGTATCTCAGATCTGTCTGTTCCAAAGGTGAAAGGCTACAGAATTCTGGGTTCTTTTAATTTTGCAAAACAACTAAACCATTAGAGAAACTCTAATGTGACTAAAGAATAAAAGGCACACGGCTGTTTAAAAGCATGTCACTGAGGGCAGTCTGATGAGTGGGGCTGCTAAGTCAAGAAAAGCCTTCCTCTAGCAAGCAAGCTCCCAGGTTAAAGGAGTTGCCACGCCCGAGCTTCTTCCAACTGAGCCTCAGGCTCCACAAGTGGGTGGAGAAAATGGCTCCCTTACAAACTTGGAGTAAGGCACCGAGGACACTGTAGATGCTTGTCTTTCTCTTGGAGGTCCACAGCACCAGTCACGTAGCTTCAAGAACCATTTGTAGCTTAGAGGACAGCCTGCCCATCTGTCTGTAAGCTGCCATTTACACTAAGTGCTGAAGGACACTTGGTACTAAAACATTTTACCCTTCCACTCCAAACCTTGGTTGCTGAAAAAAAAATGTCTGCAAGGGGATAACCAGTGTTATGTAGTAGCCACACCTGATAGTATCAACATTTTCTTTCCTGTAACATACTAAAGCCTATATATCAAATGTACCCTTCAACAAGAGCTACCCTCCAGCACGTAATACAAGGTTTCTCTACATTGCCCCAGCTGCACTGAACGTAATTACACAGACCAAGCTGGCCTCAAAATTCAGAGATCCCACCTGTTTCTGCCTTGCAAGTGCTGAGGTTGAAGTCATGAGCAATCATACCTGGCTCCAACTTCTCATTTAGAACAAGATAAACTGACCTGCCTGGTCATCCTGCCTGTACCTCTCAAATGTTGGGATTACATGTGTTAACATCACACTTGGCTGAGTGAAAACTTACCATTTCTGCAAGTATTATTTGTCCCGTTTGTTATTTTTTCTAAGTGGAAGTGGACTTGTCAGAGCCTCTAGAAATAGAGGCACAAATGTGTTTCTGAAATAGGTGTATATATGCAGAATAATACAATACTAAAATATTGTCTTAGATGAGGTGTCATCTTATTAGCTTAGAGAAAACTTCTCCAAGAGTAAAAGTACAAAAACTGGGAGGGGGTGGGAATCTTACTTTTCTTGAAGGCAGACTGTTAGGTCACATTTTGAGAAGTTTCTCCACCTTAGTTCAAAGGTGGAGATTTCCTCAAATTAGAGTAATTCCCATTCCAGACTTGTTTCCTGGTTCCTGCCTCTGTTCTCTGCTGACCCCCCTAAGGGCTGGCCTTGAGAGGTGTTGATCTCTCCTGTTTTTCTTTTCCTCACTGCTCACCATTCTTTGCTCACTCCTAGCAATGGACAATTTCCAGCCCAAAGATAACTCTCCAACAGCCTGCCCCATATAACTGTTCTGAAACTCTCCCAGCTTGTAATAGTGGGCTCTGATTCTTACAAAGATGGTCCGGTGTAAAACCTGCCTCACAAAATACTGAAAGCTCATGCTATCTTAAAGCTGCTTGTTTCTGTGTCTGGTCTGTCTTTCCTTCTGCCTGACATTTTACAGAAAACTTACATTTTAAAAAAATTTGCATTTTGAAACATTTGCCAAGCTCAAAGAAAGGAAGACAAATGGCCACCCTTGATTTGGCCACTTTGGCAGAGGGAGGGGTGGTCCACAGGGACAGTCTCATCCCTTAAACAGCAACCATGAAAAAGCAATCTGGAGAGAGGAGGGGATGGCAGTTGAATTTCTAGATTGTTTTTTTGGGAATATTGTATTGGTATCACAGTTAGGATTACTACTGCTGTGAGAAAACACCATGACCAGAAACAAGTTGGGGAAGAAAGGGTTTCCATTTCCACGGTTCTTCATCAGAGGAAGGCAGGACTGGAAGAATTCAAGACAGGAGCTCATATAGAGGCCATGAAGGGGTGCTGCTTACTGGCTTCCTTCACCTGGCTTGCTCAGCCTGCTTTCTTACAGAACCCAGGACTACAGCCCAATCTTGGTACTAATCCTCCCACATAAATCTTGAATTAAGAAAACACCCCACAGGCTTGCCTATAGGCTTGAGGCATTTTTTCAATTGTGGTCCCTTCCTCTCTGATTGACTCTGGCTTGTGTCAAGTTGGCATAAAACCAGCCAGGACACTTGGATAAGGACAGATGAGGCCAGGAGAGCTCAGAAAGGGCAGAGTTAGAATCAGAGAAGCAGTGAGTTGAGTTATTTCCCCATTCCAGAACTGCAGGTTTTGTTTCCACATTGGGTCCCACTTCTCCTGTGCCTGTATTGTGTGGCAGCACCTCCCATCAATATTGAAAGGAAGTGGTATAGGCCCAGGGCCCCAAGACCAAGTTCCAGCACAAAGGATATGTATTTGCCCTAGTGGGACAAAGAGCAGGGAATAAGGGAAAAAGCAAGAGATAGAGGACATGGGGGAAGGTAAAGGGTTCGAAGGAAAGAATGTATTTGTCCTGGAGTGGGGACAAAGGGCTGTCCCTGGATAGAGAGGAGTCAGGTGTGGAAAACAGGAAAATGGCAGCTTATAAAGGTAAAAGGGGAAACGTATATTAGGATAACATGTTTAATTTAACTGGGCATGTTAATTAGGCACTTTTGCTTGCTAGAGTTCAATACTTTGATGACTGGACCTTGGAGAGTCAGCCTCAGGGGTAGGAAGTGGCCAAAGAAGGAAACGGACCTTGGGGGCTAGCTTTAGGAATGCTTTCAGAAAGGCAGAGTGAATTGGGGAGTAAGGCAAGGCCTGCCAGAGCCACACATGGAGTGGGCTAGTGGCCATTCAACTACACAGTGTGAATTCAGAACGAACCCTTCAAGTGTGAGCAGGAGCAACTTTTCCTAATGTCTATGGGACTCTGAGAGTGGAACAAAACCAGTTTAGTCTTGCCAGAACCCAGCAAGCCCCAGCAGCTACTCAGTACTTCTGGGCCTTGGGTTTTCTTCTCTGTTAGATAAAAGGATTGTAAAGCACAGAGGTGACAATGGCCACATTTTGAAGGTTTCCTGGGTGTCTTTTGAGTTCACATGACCACACTGTCTACTGAGTACCTTAAACAGTACTTGAAAACACTTTTAATATCATTCCCACCATTAGCATTTAAATGTGAATACAAGTGTACTTCAGTCTTGAACTCAGAAAAATATAGCTATGATTTGGAAGTCACTAATCCTTCCAGCATTTGAAAGGCTGAGGCAGGAGGATCATAACAAGTTCCAAGCCTGGGGTACAGAAAAAGAGGGTATGTGTGTGTCTTCACATATGTGTGCCTGGCTTATGTTCTTACCACAAAATGCTAAAAGCATTATCATACATATGTCCATGAAGAAAATGAAAGGGTACTTTCTACTAAAAATGTTCAACATGATCCACATAGGTGGAAGTCTTCAGTATTCCGTTTCACTGGCATTCTTGATACTACAGGTGAGTCTTGTTTGGGTGTTTAAAGATATATATTTTTAATTATGTATATTTGTATGGATATGTACACTTGAGTACAGGGGCCCATGGAGTCCAGAAGGGATGCTGGCACCACTGGAGCTGGAGTTACAGGGTGCTGAGCCACATACGGGGACTGGGAGCTAAACTTAGGTCCTCTGAAAGAGCACTTCACTGTCCTGTTTTGGTTTTGAGACAGGGTCTTGGCATACAGTCCAGGTTGGCCTCACATTTACCATGTAGCCCAAGCTGGCCTTGGACTCATGGGTGATCCTCATGCCTCAGCCTCTGAAGTACTAGGGTTCCAGGGGTGTGCCACCACACCTGACTGATACACAATAAATGCAGGCGAGAGGTTCTTCAGTTAACCACTGAAACTGTTTTCAGTCACTGGACTTTTTTTTTCCCATCCATATACTGAATCAAGATAGAAGCCTTGTCTCTTCTCAATGTGCCTTCATTGATAAGAGAGGAGGATGTCTACTATAAACATCAATATATATGCAATCCTGGCAATGTCAGACTTGCCATGAAGTTGAAGATAAGATACAACAAAATATCTCACTCAGGGATTTGATTTCTAAAAATAATTTCTTAACTCCACAAAAAGAGGGAATGGAAAATAAGTTACTTAATTCCACTAAAATAGAATTTAAATCTGTACACCAAACCTAAAGTTATTACTAGACGGTACCATGTCTTGGCAGAAAACAATGAAATGCCCAAATGGTTGTCTCACAACTGTGTGTGTGTGTGTGTGTGTGTGTGTGTGTGTGTGTGTGTATGGGTTTGTTTTGGGAGGTGAGAGGCCCCCCCATCTGTCGAACATGACTTACCATAAGTGCTCCAATAGAAACGGTCCCTTTGACAGAGATGTGAGTCGTATGTCTATATCTTATGGATAAGACAGCACTTAGAAATCCAAGCAGGCTCTGTCTGAGTGTCTGGTGTAGTTTGGGGACAGTTCAAGAGACCACACGTGGCATAATCATCTGTAAAGATTTTTCCTAGTGGAAAGCACACATTGGTGGGTGGATTTCCACCGTTTCAGCAGTAGCTCTCAAGCACCTTTCATGTAATGTTACCGGATCTAGGACTCAAGATGAGCCAGAACGGCATCATCCTACGAATGAATGATGCTTGTTCACAATACACTTGACTAAGGATGGCTTTCAGGTTTCTAAAACATGGAAGAAACTCTGCCTGAAGCGAGTCAATGTCAATTCAGCTCCATTAGGCTTTTTTTCAGCATGAGTTTATACTGAAGAAACATTTCCTATATAACTTACAATTACTTCCTAAGCAATTAAATGTTATTGTTATATATAAAATAAATAAGAGTCATTGCTTTCCTTTGTTTGTGATTTGCCCTCTGGAAGAAAACAGGACATAAACACTACGACTCTACTTCATCTTCCCTTGTGGTACCCCTGCCCCGTCAGGTTGTTCTCAAGTCCAGAAAACCCCAGCACACACAGTTAGTTTTAAAAGGCACTACTGAATTTAGCTAGCTCAGAACTGAAAAGCAGAGAATGGTCTGCGTTATTAGCGAGACATAATTTAGATTTTTTTAATTAAATTAATTTTTAAAAATGTGTGATTAGTAGGAAAGCCAAAGAAAGATATGGACTTCACTTTGGGGACCATCTGTTCTCATTTATAAGCCATTATCACTGCCCAGGAAAAACAACTGTAATATTAAAAGAACCAGAAAAACCCTCCAAGGTCTCTCATTATTCACTTCTACAGGAGCTCAGCCTAAGAGAGGAAAGCAGACAGTTCAATCTAAAATCAGTATTCATGCACACTTATATAAGACAGTAATTTTAGGGAGGGGGACCTTATGGAAAATTGAAAATGAAACAATTAATTCTACAGACAGACCATACTGAGTCAATGGGAAAACACACATATAATAAATAAGTAAATCACACAAAATTGGAAGGTGTTCATTTACTTCATAGAAACAGTTAATATTTTCCTCATATTTCCCCACTGAGAACTCCCATGCTCAATTCCCTGTGGCTTTTCATAATTTTAGAAGATGAAATATTCCTATTTCCCATATTTGAAATTATTTACATGATTTGTTCATTTAATTAGCATACTTGTCAGTTTTAATCCCTTTTCCTGTCAGAACCACTGGAGATGGCTAAGAGTTATTAATGTCATTTTTAAAGGACTATACAGTGACAATGTAGACAAAGCAACAGATGCAAGGATGTAGAAACACTGGGTGGGATGGGAAAGGTTGGCCTTTCTAACAAAAGCTGTTGCCTGCTGGGTATCCACTGGGGGTGCTGGGCAAAGCAAACACAAATCTTGATGCTCTATAGCATTAAAAAAAAAATCAATCCCTACTAATGACCCTAAATGCCACAGGAGAACTTCTAGAAGAAAACACTGATAATCTCAGGTAAGCACGTGTCTCTTAAACAGGAAACCAAGCTCTAGCCAGAGAGGAAGTAGCTGGTAATCAGGACTCCATTAAACAAAATCTCTGTCCACCAAAAGTCCTAATCAGGCAACAGAAAAGTAACCACAGTCTGTGAGAAGACTTGTCAATACCAAGACCTCACCAAAACAAAGGAAAAACAGACAACAGAAAAACTGACAAAAATGTTTAAATAGGGACTTTGCTAGAGGATCTAACTGGATAATACTGACCAGGCAATGAAGCTTTTTAGTGATCAGAAAACACAAAAAGCAGGGGGTGGGGTGTCACCAGAGCCAGAATTAACTGCCACTACCAGGCATGGCAGCAGTTTCTTCGGAAATCAGCTTGAAAGTCACTACAGGTAACGGATGTTTCATCTGATCCAGCTGTTCTGAGGTAGTTAGTCAGCAGGGGTCTGTGCATATACTCACGTTTACAAACACACCCAATGTACAGCAGCCAAGAGGCTACTGTTAGTTAAAAATGGGTTACACATGCACACACTCGCAAACCTCAGTCATGTTGAGAGAAAGCGGCTAGGCAGAAGATTGCATCTTACAAGATCTCACTTGAAATGGGAGACGATTAATGTATTAAAAGATAAAATTCCCATCAGTGGATGATTTTGATCGGGATGAAATTTCTGGGTGCTGTATCCCAGAACCTGATCTGAGTGTTACGCAGTTACTTCAATGTATACCTTTCTCTGTGGGCAGCATTCCAAGAACTACTTTAAGATAACATGCCTGATCTATTAATTGGTGAAGAACTCTCAGCTCCAAAAGGAAAAGAAAAAATTAGAACCCCTAAAGTTAGGGAGAGCATAAGATACTTGCTACATGTAGTTGATCTAGTGCCCTCAGGGTTGTCAGGGTATTTGGGTAAATAGGAGTTAAATTCATCGCTCATTTCAACACACTGAGAAGCTGGCTTAGGCTTTTGCTGAATTTTATGGAACTGAGCTGAGGGGATCTAGCCACCACAACAGGGGCAAAGTTAATGAGAAAGCATGATTATGGCTTCTGCTACGCTGTGACTAACTCCACATCATTTGGAAATGATCTTCAAACCAGGAAAGAGATAGGCGAACCCTCCAAGGACTGGAGGAAATGTTCTTGAAACAAGCCATTTTTCTCCTGCGTGGCTGCTGAGAGCAGAAAGAAGTGCTGACTCATGAGGTGTGCCTCGGGGAGAGAACGGAAGAGTGAGTTGTTAGGATGAGACACAGAATCTTGGTGACTTATAGCCACATGGCACCAGGACAGAGGAGCCAAACGGTTCTTCCCCTCTCTGCCCTTCCACTCACCTATTCCTGTTTTAGTGAATTGAATACTGCAGTATTTACAAAAATGTAACATCCAACTTAAACACACAGGCTTAAACACTCATAACACCTTAAGAGACTCAGCAAGGAAGCCACTAAGCCTTCCACCAAAGGGAAGACTTGCTACCTGAAATTTCACCAAAGCTATGAAATATCTTACCTATTATTTTAAAAGGGATTAAAGAATTATATTGTCCTAAAAGCATTTTAAGCTATGCTTTAATTATCAGAATATTCAATTCCATGAGCTTTAGAGACATCAGCACACTACTAAAATGACGTGGATAAAATCCTTCATTGTCTTAGATTTCAGGAGACCCCCCAATGAGGGTATGCCTATGATACAGAACACTGGGCTACCTTTTGCTCTTACAATACAGACCATCACCCCTGGAGATAAATCAGAGACATTCTAAAAGTCTGAAATACAAGAATCAGTCTTCTAGAGTGCATCTGTGTATTTCCACGTTCCTTCCTCACACAGTAGTTGGCAGCAACTTGTCAAGAGTAACTCCATTAGTACACTGAGCACACTAGAAATTCAACCTATTACCTGTTTTCCCAGCACGACATGTATTGGTTACTCCCAGGAGTCACTTCAGGGCTGAAGAAACTTCTGAGTGATGCTTAGGAGCAAGCTGGGGCTATGTGGCCTGGCCAGGGTGTCTCAGAATTTGAGTCCCAACATGTACTTTCTCTCTCCAATGCAGGGATCAGTGACATTCCCTAAAAGGTCCAGTGACAGTGATGTGCTGACTTCTGCACAGACAACAGAAGTTTTTAATTTTGAAACAGGGTCTCATTCCTGGCCTCACACTCACAGAGACCCAGTGGCCTCTACTTCCTCCAAGTACTGGAATTAAAGGTGTGCACTACTATACTTGGCAGGAGAAGGTTTTTAAATATAGAAAGTTGTATATTGATACAAGGTGACTCCAGTATCTTCCTTGGTGGTCCTCAGAGTTGAGGTTCCTTTGAGAAGCAGTCTAACTAACCCGAGATAACACTGTAAATCGAAAATTTCTGAATATTTACTCTCATCAATCATTTTCATCGTCCCTTGAACTGAGGTTATTATAGACTCCCACTTTCAAAGGGAAAGAAGAAAAGGTTTTTCTCCCATGTGAAGGCACAGTTCATACAGAGTGAGTTCTGTGACCCAAAGAAGTTGACAGAGCAGTGTAACAGAAGGTATATGCACAATATCCCCCTAGTTCCCTGGAGATATGGACTTCAAATCCTGTTCACAGTGCTGTTGAGGACTAAATAGGAACTGTTCACCTTTGCTGAATGGTACTGTTACAGAGCTCCGTAATGAACAGTCTGGAAATGTGGCGGGACAATTCACCAAGCCAACTCATACTGTGGGCGCACCGCAATTCCAGTTCTACTCAAGAAGCAACTCGGTGACGATGAGTGGTAGCTGGAGAAGACAGCATGGGACACCTGTAAGAAAGGACTGTGCCATTGTAAAGAACGTGTCCTCTGTGGCATCTCTGCTAGGAGAAGACAAGAACAACATGTCCATGGACACATGAGCTTGGCATCTGTCAACTGAGCGGAAGACAGAACCACACTCTCCTTTGAAGCAAACAGATCACACAACGCAGAAGCAATAGAAAGGCTAACTTTTGGAGGCAGAAGCTGAGCAGACAGATGGTGGTTAGACAGACGGACACTTGGTAGCCTTTCGTACTGACCAGAGTTTTGAATGCTGTAAGTACATTTAGTTAATTGTAAGTATTGTTTTCAAAATATCAGTGATTAGTCCCAAGTAGCCCACTTGCCCGTAGCAGGAATTATGAATTTACCTACTTTAGGAACTGTAAGAAAAATTATTATATCCTCTTCCTGCACCAATAAACACAAAGACGTCTGAGACTTTCTTTAGCAGAACTTTTTTTTTTTTTTTTTTTTAAGTACAAAAATCAAAAGAAAATCCCCAGAGAACTTTTTCATTGACTGGTACTGGTACAAAAAGATTAGTGGAAATCTGTTAACACAGAGACCATATAATATCTGAATGGAAAACCCTTCTGTGACACATTACTTTGACACTAACATATGAAAATAGCTTGAGATACAAAAATACAGTTGTGATCCAGCATATGGCACCAAATTAGAACAATTTTTATTATTTAACATAATCCCAATGTATATACATTATCCTCCCAAATAAGAAACAATTTAGTTTCAGAGTTTAAAATGTGGTTTCCAAAATGAATCCTTATTGTAAATTTTGAAGGAAAAACAAAAAGCCCTGAAAACTAGCTCTAACTTAATTTTGATCTTTGACTAAAATACACACCTTGCACCAATCGACTCTCTCTTACAAAAGAAATGCTTATTATAAATAAAACTTTCAAAGGTGATCTTGGATGTTTTATTGCACATCAAAGAGAAGTTCTGCCAGTCTGAACCCTCAGCCTCTTCTTATCCTGCAGTTTCTGAAGCTACTCTGGGTGGATACACTGTGGATTCCAGGTGACTCTGGGTGGATACACTGTGGATTCCAGGTGACTCTGGGTGGATACACTGTGGATTCTAGGTGACTCTGGGTGGATACACTGTGGACATCTAGGGTCCTACCTCACGCTTCTCTGGAACAGGAACAAAGCATTCTATAGCCCTGCTTCAGTTACTTTTTCTAAAGTGAAAACGACTTCTGTTTTCTATCAGAAGGTCATTACAGGGGATCTGAACCAATAAATGTGTATGCCTAAATGTTGGCTATCTCTTTTTTAGACAGAGTTATAAAAAAACCCCAAAAAACCCTAGAGGAATTTTACCCAATCATCTACTTCCAATCCCCCCAGGAGACTTTTACCCAATCACCTATCTCTAATCCGCCCAGGGCCACTGCTTCCCAGTGAGTGTACTGTTTACGCCACACTACTGGGCTCTTACCAGTGCCCCCCATTTGCCTCAATCTCTTCAACCTTCTTAGCTGTTGCTTTGCCAGCACAAATCAGCCAGAAGGCAACAGCTTTAAAAATAGAAATCTCAAAGTAAGTTCAGCACAGTGCCCAGCAAGGAGGCATTCAATAAATATCTGATAACTGAGTCTAAGCCCCCCTCCCATGCTGACATGTACTAGTGATTTATGGGTAATATGTGAGTTTTATGGTACACAAGTCTAGGTAACTAAGGAGAAAACACATATGCCATGGAATCAGACATTGTTAATTTCTATAATCCTGCCCAGGACAGAATGTGGACTTAAGAATTAACTATTCTGATAATTAAAACTCATTAGTCAAATACTTTTAATTTTGCCAAAAGGACTCTAACAGCTAGCCTCCGGCAATTCCCAAACACACAGTGAGCCCCAAATAAAACAAAATAAAATTGCACTGTTACGAGGAAACAAGTCCGTGAGAGCAGAGAGGAGGTCTCACTTAAGGGACAGCGACTTCAAGGAGCCTGTTGTTCTTTCGCTTGCAGGTTGGCACGCTCCCATTTTTCTGGTTGCCTTGAATAAACTTCACACATACTTTGTCCTGCCTGAACTGTACCAGGAACCTAGAAAAGAACCAAACACACTCAGGCACACACAGAAGCAGCAGGTGGCGGGTACTTATTAACTCTTTCCATCCCACGTCTAATGAGAACTGACTGCATTTCACTTCCATATGTCATCAGCTAGCTCCAAGAAAAGGAAGCTTGCCATGTTCCAGCAGGGTAACATGGGCTGACAGTAATTAACTTGGTGTTTCAGTGGGGACATTAAGTACCTGTACACTCATATGCTGTAATCTACCTTTTTTCACTGTTACATGGCAAAAATTTTAAAAGGTCAAATGGAATGTTGAACAAATCAAACACATGAACTACAGAGAACATGCACCCTATGCTGGTGATCTTTTCACCCTACCTCTTAATCAGCCACCAGGGGACCTTTCACCATGTACCTGGGGGGTGTCGGGGGAAGCCTACACTACTGGTGCGTTCCTAAGTGACGTATCTAACAAGCATGCGGTTGATAATACCGACATCTACAGCAAAAGCAAGGATTCATGGCCCTGATTACACATTAGCCAGTTAAAAGGTCGTGTTTTATAAACACCATCTCGTGGGGTCAAATGCAACACAGGTCTCTAATTCATACACTATTTTATTTATTTTGTGTGTGTTCATGTGCATGCTTGTGTGGGTGTGCCACCATTTGTTGTTCAGGTTAGAATTAAGCCCTAGGTGCAGTTCCCTGGGGTGCTATCCACCTAGCTCTTGGAGAAAAGGTTTCTTACTAGAACCCACGGCTCACCAATTATGCTAAACTGGCTGATCAGCGAGTCCCAGGGATTCACTTGCCTCCCCAGCACTGGGATTACAAGTATGAGCCATCCCAGTCACTCTATGTAGGTGCTGAGGGCTGAGCTGAGGGGTTGGCCCTTGTCAGCATTTTTCTGACTGAAGTAGGTCGATAGCTGCTCACTGCTGTAAAAGGACAATAACACTGACCTTCCAAATGGGTTCTTGCTTTTCAACTGAAAGCACTGGGAAGAAAACTGTGATTCGACATTCTCCTATCTGGGATACGTCTCTAGTATATATTATTCCTTTCGTTTTGAGACAAGGTCTCACTATGCAGCCTGGGATGACCCAGACCTCACTATGTTTATTTGGCTGGCCTTAAACTCCCAGAGTTACAAGGTGCTATGATTAAAGGTGTGAGCCAATGTGCATGCTTGGCTACATATGTAATTGCACTTGTGTTCCTCAAAAAAAGCTTTCAAATTTAAAATAGATTCAAACATTTTATAAGTCTTAATACTTTCTTGGAGCTCATGGGGTATAACCAAGATTCAGTTGGGAAATAGCCATAGCTAAATGTATTTTATACCATGAACCACACTGTTCTTAGTCATTTAGATGGACTTAGCTTTAAGACAGTTGGGGAGAGGTAAACTACTACTATTTATTTCTTTTTCATAGAAGACCTACTTGAAAAGCATTCTCCAGCCAACAAGAATAAGAATATATTATTTCACAGTGTTAATGGCAGCCAGAATTTCAAAAGTAAAAGGAGCATGGGTTAGTTACTGTCATGACTTCATGTTGAAACATTCACATTCTGCAAGCTATCTTTAAGTGAAGTCTGCACACAGGATTGGCTGTTTGGGAGTTTAAGGACTAGGAATTTTGACACAGTGGAGTCTCTCAGTGACGTCAACTCTCATTTCCACATCCATATGAATTAGCAGGTAAGACTCAGCCAATTTATTCACAATGACCAGAAAAACCAACTATACTTCCACTTATGAAAAGGAAGGGCACGGTCACCGAACTGCATGCTGTTCATGACACATCTGGCAATGGCTGAAGTCAAGCCATGTAGGGCTAGAAACATAGGACGAGCCATCTCTGCTAGGGTATGAAAAGTCTGTGTCAACCTGAACTGCTCCATAAGGGAATTTCTAAGGCCTGTTTGGGAACACCAGGAGCATGAAAGAGACTGCCTGGAAACTCTTCTCCAGACTTCTTGGAGCTTCTAGGGAAGGGACTCATTGGGGACATGAGAGGTCCCACCCACTGATCTATTTTTACCAGACCAACCATTAGGAAATACAACAAGAGAAGGGTTATTATAATGGTACCAAATAATCGTCTTTCACATGGCCACATTGTAGATCAATCAGAAGACGACTTATTAAAAGCCTGTGACACCTATAATGTCACATACTGTCTGGATGGGCAGAGCAGGGTTAAGTAATCAGACTAGCACTCCCAGGTGGGGACAGCCAATTGAAGGATCCTACTGTTGACCACAACCGAGAAACAAACACACTGTCTCCTCAAAGCCTCTGTGTGTGTGGGAAGAAAGCAGATTTCAGAAGCTCAGACAAATTCCATATTAGAGAAAGATTTTTCAAGTTTTGCCGAAGAATTCTTCTTTTCCCCAAGTGCACTGTCACTAAAGTTCCCCAAGAGCATCAGTTTTAGAACAGCAGGTAGGTGCCAACAGTCTTGCCTTGGAAAATTCTTAATGTAAAAACAAAATCTTCTTGGGACATTAGTATCCAAAGTTAAAATGTGGACGCAAAGATTTTATAAGGGAGTGCATTTTACATTTACACCAGTCTTAGCATTACTTACAAACTGCATCAGTGTGAAATGCCTTTTCTACAACTTTGGTTATCAATATATAAAATGACGGTTTGTCCCGGTCTGACTCAGAACCCCTCCTGCTACTCATGAAGCCTTTCCTGCATACATGCAGCATCCAGTGACATAGCTCCATCCTAAGAGGCAACCTGCCCACACTTCCCGGGTCTTTCCTCCCATCATACTCAGAATCCAACTACTCCCATCTTCTGCTCACACCCTAGCTTAAGCAATATCACCTTGCCCCTCTGTTCTATCCTAGCCTCTCACTCGAGGTAACTGCCCACACTACACCCAAAGCCATCCTTCAAAAATAGGTAAGGTCACAGCTGTGCTCAAATCCCTTTGCAGTCTTTATCATTTTCCACAAGAGCTCAACTCTATGTTTAACCAAGCTCTGTATAACTGGGCTCTACTTTTCTCTCCAGGATCTTCTCCCACAATCCCTCTGGCATAGATTGCTCTTACCTAGGAACCTTTGGATCTATCACCTGTTTGTGCTGTACAGCATCTTCCTGCATTGCTGTCTGGATGGTGCTCTTAGTCAATTTACAGCTGAGAAGTCTCCCCAAATCTCTCTGTCAAAATGATACCCTATCTTTGCTTTCTTTTTCTTCTCTACAAGCCAAAATCATGTCACCTGTTGATTATTTTTCTTTTATATATCTGTCTCGCTACTAAAGTATAAGGCGCTTAGCACTTGCTTTGGTCAGTGTAGCCTAGGATCCATCCTTCATCAGCTACAACACTGGACATACGCTGCTACCTAACACAGCTGGATGAGACTGGAGAAACAGACTGCAACAGTAACGCTAAAGGTCAAAGTGAACTACACAATACATGGACATACTCATCAGATATCTCGATATTGAGCTTCTGTTTGGTTTGGCTGAGAGTCGTGCGATACAGCTTGGTTGCCATTTCAATCAGGTGGTCACTGCTGAAGAGAAAGTCCCCTTTACTAGCTGCTTCTGAACCCTGCAAAGACAAAGACAAGGGTTAGAAGGAGGATGGAAAGGTTTGCAGGTTCGTCTTCTAAAACCTCAGACACTGGGGCACATCCTCTCAGATGAGCAGGAAGGACAAGTCTGGTACACTGATATAAGCCCTTGTTACTTAAGTCAGTCAGTGGACCAGAGCAGCATTCTACTGCAGACCCCTGGATGAGAGCCACTAGCTTTGTGGTGGGTTTGCACAATCAAGTTTGAAGAGCAACGACCCAACTCATCACTAATTCTCAAAGCACACTGTTCAGAAACCATTCAGTGATTTGATTTTAAAAAGTAACAACAGGGACCAGTGAGATGGCTCAATGGGTAAAAGTGCTTGCCCTGAAGCCTGACAACCAGGGTTCGATCCCTGGAACTGACATGATGGAAAGAGAAAACTGACTCCCACAGGTTGTCCTCTGACTCCTATATATACACACAACAAATAACTGTAAACAAAAAAAAAATATGAAAAGTAATCAACTTTTAAAAATAGAAATAATAACAAAAATATTTCAAACAAATACTCAGGACACAGGAACCACTAGGGAACTTGCAACCAATAGAATTCTTCTGTGAATAGACCAGGCCATAGCCAGAGGCAGCAGTTCACCAAACTCCCAAGCTGGCTTGGGTGTAATGGTCTGGGAACAGCTGGTGTATGCTTTGGTATGTTTCCATTGAGATTTACATCCATACTGGGGTTGACCGGCTAGGTAAGCAAGCCTTTGGGTCTTTTCTATATATGGCTGATAGATGCTAACATTTATTCGGTACTGACAATTAGGTGACAATCATTCTGCTAAGCATTTGTGTACATTGTGCATAAAGCCTCCTATCATTGCTATGAAGTAGATACAATGTTAAAGATGAGATTAACGAGGAGTTAAAAATAGCCTGGCTCCAGTTCTCAAAATAACACATTTAGTGCCTACATTTTAGCCTCTCAATTTAAGCCAGCGAAAATATAGGTTAAAAAAAAAGTGGACAATGTTTTATTATAATTGTAGCCTTCTATAAGGCACTAGTTAACCATGGACAAGAAAGATGGTATTTTTAAATTGGCATAGAGAAGAAACACCAAAAGAGACATAATTTGAAACATCTCCACATTTTTTCATGTATTATTTTCAGAAGTCAAGTGAGCAAGCTGATAAAAGTGTAATTCAATTACTGAAAAACAAGGCCTGAGATTTTAGATATGGGTGAATAGAGCCAAACTTTACAAGTCAGCAGGAGTATGAGTGGCAGGCAGGCCTACTCAGGGGGAACATGAAGTCGGTAGCTGAGAAATCGGTAGCTGAGAAATCGGTCGCAGGAAGAAGCCTGTCGGTCGAGTCACAAAGTGGAGCTTACCTCCTTGAGGTGGACTGCAAAGAAACCATCGTTCTGTGAACTCATGGAAACCTTGGTCACATCCACCAGGGGGACCTCGGACTTGATCTGCCCAGACTTTTGGTCAGCAAGGAGAAGGTTATTGTTTGTTAAGAGGAAAATCCGAGATGTGCTCTGAAACAAGAGAGAAAGAGGGGGGAAAAAGTATGGACCAATGACCGAAAACACTCCAAAATAGCCCACTAAGTGTAAACCTTTAGTTATTTCTAGAAATATATACTTTATTCTGCTGTCTTCCAGCAAGCATACCTATGTAAATTAAGACACACATAAATAATGAATTCTTAAAACGTTTTATGTATGTGTGCATATATATGTTTGCGATGCATGCACACAAATATGTGTGAGGCTGTGTGTCCACAGGTGCACAGGTGTGAAGGTGAGAGGAGGATACTGGGTGTATTCCATCTCCCCCGACTTACTCCCTTGAGAAAATCTCTCAGTGAACTGGGACCTCTCTGTTTCAGCCAGTCTGGCTAGACAACAAGCTCTCAGGACCTTTACTCTCCAGTGTTGGGGTATAAGCAAGCACATCACACACCTGGTTCTTTTACGTTGAAGCTTGGAATTTGAACTCAGGTTGCTATCCTTACAGAGCAGCTGCTTTTTAGCCACTAAACCATCTCCCCTGCTCTCATATTTTCAATTTTTAAGGATTTCAGAGAACAGAAATTTACATTTAAAGGTAAGGAGCGATTCCTCCTGTTAACTCTATACTAGAATAGGAAACACAAACCGTATAATTCAGAAACAAGAGCAGGACTCTTTCAGGCCACAGGAGTGTTAGCGTTTTTTACCTTCCCATTAGCCCGGTTAATTTTGTTCACAACCTCAGCAATAATGATCTTCTCCTCAATGGCGTCTTTGAGTTTCTTATATTTTGGGTTCTTGTTGATTTCCAGGTATGCTCCTTGGAATGGTTGCCCAACACTAAAGGAAATAAAAATTCTTGTACCTTAGAAATGGTTTCAAGCAGAAACACCCAATGACAGAAGGAGATAGGTCAGGTCATCTTAAGAAATAGTTAAAAAACTTCATGAAAGTGACTTCAATGTATTTATACATTGCACAGGCACCTGTATAAGTTAGAAATGAAGCCTGAAGCTTAGGTCAAATAGATTTTGATGCAGCCAGTGGAGGTTGGTTCATAGGGCTTTGATAAAAATCTTCTCACATGTACCAACTATGTCACTCTGCCAAAGGCGGAGTCAAGTGTGTGGCCTTGTGTGCAGGAAAGGGCACTCTAATCTGTAACAGAAAGCTAACAGCTGCCCACACAGCGCACACCATCACATGTAAACAATATAAGCCAGCGAGAAAGACCAACACCATCACCATCACCTGCTCCAAAGACAAATGTCATTTTCTTACAGAGAAAGTCAATAACCTTCTGGGAAGGACACATCTAGGGCTTGACAATCACATAAAAACAAACCTAGCTTGTACTTGATGGTCAAACGGAACTCTGGAGACTCATGGCCACCTCAGTAGGCCGTGCCTGGAGATGACAGGCACTCATGCAGAGCCAGGTCACTTAAATGCAATTTCCTTGGAGACCCTGTGACTGCCTCAGGGCAGTGTTAAAAAGGCACCAAGAAAAAGATTGCTGGCCCATGGGATTTACAGCTTCATTTTTGAATTTCTTTCTGGAAACCGAGCACAGAAGACTTGAAAGGCTTGTAGTGTGGGTGGAGGCTCAGGGAAGAAAAATCTACGTAGGTGGTCAGCTCTTTGCAGCTCCCAGGACTAGAGGCTGACACCCCAGGCAAATTCTTCACAGCATGAGGAGGCAAATTCTTCCCCATCTCCCAGGAGGGGAGTGGGCCACCTTCTCTGAAAACTGACATTAACTCCTCAGAAAAAATTTGGTTTAAAGTCAACTTTCTTTGTGTTCATAGTTAATCATGTTTTTAATAATAAAAAGTGCTAAGAGTCTAATTTTAGTCTGTTTCCTTAGTGATATATTCTATACATTCCCCCACCCCCATTTTTAGAGTCTTCTATGGGAAGTGTTTAAGAAGTTTGCTGTCTAATTTAAGGATGTATAAAAATCAGCTGCTGAAGATAGCACAGAGCTTTCCCATTGGCTTAGTCTGCACATAGTAGGCACATTAGTGATTTTGGATTTAGTCACTGTGTTTGACTTAAGCATCCAAAAAGCTAATGGAGAAAACTTTAATTCAAAATATTCAAACCTGAAGGGCCTGGCATCTCTGCTCATTAATCCCTTTAAAAGTAGACTTTTCAAATGTATATACAGATAGAAATAATAAATGTACAGGAAATATGATTTTTATTTCTAGGTCTTCCTTTAAGCAAAGCTACAAGTCACTGGAGATACTGGTATGAAACTACATAACTTACTTGTTTGAAAAGACCAGATGAAACAGGAATGTAGGGGACAGATGAACGTAGGATACAGGGTAATACTTGCATATACCAAGTCCTTTGTCAAGGACTGGACTTGCTAAATTTGCAACATGTTTATTCATTTCTTGAGTACATGGTGTCCAAACAAATGAATTGAACTTTTGAACAGGCCACTGAGGTTATGACCAGCCATTTAGCAACCGAAGGACAGCATGGGCCCATGCTTATGTAACAAGCAGGAGTAATGAACTGTCTGCCTCAGGCACTGACCTTACAAATGAGTTTCTAATCTGACTTGATATTGGCAGAAAGATCCCAATGGTGATTATCGTTCAATGCAAATAAGAGCCTCCAAAACAGGGTCCTACACTCACAATCCTTTTCCATGACCTCCTATTTACTACATGATTTAAGTCAAGGTCAACAGAGCAAAACCAACAACTGTAATCCTTACACTTCCATGGAAGCTGCTGCCCAGGTGCCAGTTGCATTTATATCCAAAGGCTTCTGAAGTCATTCATAAAAACAAGTATCAGTCATCTATCACTAGAATCAAACTCCATTAGAAAGACGAGGCCATATTCTAGAAAACAATTAATAAAACACTGGCATTTCTGAGTAAGCAAAACTATACGTACCTAGAAGGATATAAAGCCTTCTTGTCTTTGAAGAGTTCACTGGCCTCTAGCTTCTCTTCATAAATAAGTTTCTGCTGGTCTGTGAATTGATCCCTGTATTTTTTACACTGTGAGATATAAGAAAGACATACACAAAGAACCACTTACACAAATAAATTCTCACTTGCCTTTTTGTTTGTTTTGTGAGACTGGAAAGGGTCTCGTTACAGAGCCATGGCTGTCCTGGAATCCCCCAGCTGGCTTTGAACTCACAGAAATCTGCCCACCTCTGTCTCCCAAGTTCTGGGATTAAATCCATTAAGAAAATGTAATAACGATTTGTATTGCAGAACCTGGGATGATTCCTCAAAATATAACAGAGCCTAAGTGGCCTGTGCCCAGGAAGTCTAGATTCATTCTGCTGCAATGTAAATCCCTAAGGATCTCCATGCCTGAGGTTTCACTCCTCAACGCAGACTCCCAGGACACAGCACTGTATGGAACAGTACAGCAGTCCCATGCAGATTTGCACACCCTTCTAACCAGGAACTATGTGCACTCTTACTTTTTAATCCTACAGTTTTTATTTTTGAATGCTAGTCGTGGCTGGACATGTCTGGAGACACCCGAATCCCAGCACTTCAGAGACTAAGGCAAGAACAGTATGAATTCAACGCCTGCCCAGGCCACTCACCAAATTTGAGGTCAGCTTGAGTGAGACCCTGTCTCAAAAACAAACAAGCACAGACATATGATAGTAGTTCTCTACTAAACTGATTTCATGATCTACAAGTATGTTATGGACAGTCTGAACACTGATGCTGCCTCTTTTGACATTTATTTTTATTTCATGTGCATTGGTGTTTGCTCGACCGTATGTGTGAGAGTGCTGGATTTACAGACAGTCGGTGAGCTGCTATGTGTGTGCTGGAAATAGAACCTGAGTTCTCTGGAAGATCAGCCAATGCTCTTAAGTGCTGAGCCATCTCTCCAGCCTAAAAAAAAAAAGTTTAATTCCCCCTACTACCACTTTATACTGTGCAGGAGACCTGGGAACGCCTCAACTCTGACTCTGAGGATAAAGTGCAGGAGAACAAGGCTGACCAGAGGAGTGGAGACAGATTTTTCAAGGAATTGACAGAGTAGTGCCTCTGCTAAAATTACTCTAGGAAGAAAGAGGGACGTCATGGGTGTCTCTCTCAAGGATAAGGCCCACTTTAGGAGTGAACAGAACAAATCGCTCCCCCAGCTTCCGCCCACAGGATGAAAGGGTAAGCAGAGACAGGGCAGCACCCAGCCTGACATTAGCAACTCCTGCTCTTGTGTTTGTAAATGCCTTCCATGTCAGACTCAAAGGAGAAGCTGAGGAATTGAGAGGCTGTTAAATCTGCTACAGAACAGAACTTGGAAACCATGAATCATACTAATTAGCAATAATGTCACCCTCACATGTGACCAAGGAGAGAACTGCCTGGAATATACAGCCACTAGTCATCCATAAGCCTTTCTAATGCTGATTTCTAACCTCTAATAGCCACATACACTCAACATTCCATATAACAACTAAGTTATTCAAAGAAAAGTCCTGCCACAAGAAGAGGCGACACCAAGGCTCGCACTTCCGCAGGAAGGTTGGTCAGCAATGGTATCTGTCCCCCGCTGCACCTGAGTTCCCTCAGGTCCACATGCTCCAAAGCTCTGTTCCCATAAGAACCTCACAATACTAAAGTATAAGGCAAGACACAACAGATTTTTCAGCTTCCCCTCAGTTAGGACAGAGGAAGTTTTGTCCTTCAGGGACTGCAATGCTCATTTTCTGGCCTGAAGTGTGTACGTTAACACATGCATTGGTATATGTGTTTAATAATCTGGTAAAGTAAATGCATTCTAACTAGTAGGATTTAACTACCTTGTCTGAAGATCTTTAAAAATAATGATTTCTATCTCCTGCCGAGTTCCTTCAGACAGACAGGGAAACAAGAGAATCCCCAACTACCTGAACCACCTGGAAGGTAAAAGAAAAACAAGCCAACTGCATCAGGAGCGGCTGGCACAGGTATTGCCTCAGCTCCTGCAGGAGTTCTCACAGAAAGCCAAGTACAGTGGGAGGCAGAGTCCACAGACAACCCCTGTCAAGGTGACAGGTGCGATAAGATCCCACTTTACATAGCAGCCTTGAAACACTTAAACAAAGAATAACCTCGGAAAAAAGTGAACCATTGCATAGTTTACCCTCCACAAATGGAAGATCCTTTTTAATTCCTTGTGAGTTGAATCCAAGAATAGGTAAGGTCTTGATGGCCAATTTTTGTCTATTGGTGACAAGGAAGGCATTTTATTTTTCATTTCCAACAAGTATTTTTGCACCTGTATTGGGGTTGACAGAAAATACTCGATGAGGAAAAAAACACCAGAAAGATGGTGTGATGCATATTCGTGATTAACCAGACCAGTCTTTAAAAGAATCGATCAGTTTTAGTCAATAAAATTGTGTATCTCCTTTGATAACTCTATTTAACTCTTTCATACCTTCTAGGGGATATGTACGCCACCAAACAGTTATCAGAAAAGATGCCTACAGATACAACTACTCCCATCAACACAGGTTAACACCTACAGCACAGTAGAGCTGCTCTGCTCAACAGGGAGCCACTCACAGGATGTAGCTACTTAAGTACCTTTTAGGGAACTCTAATTGAGTAAACAGCCAGTCCCTCAGTCACAGTGGAGTATAAGCCACAGGTGGCTAGTGGTCATTCTCTAAACATTACAGAACACATCTGTCACTGTAGAAAGTTTTGGTTGAGCAAAACTTTCAAACAGAACAAAAATGGCCCCTAGCTTGAGATAGTCCAACTTGGGAATTTCCGACTTTACGATGGTGGAAGAGCAGTGAGAGTACTAGGTAGAAATCACACTTGGCACTCTGATCTCTGAGCACGTCAGTGGGTACAGGGCAGTGAGCACAGGGATCAGCTGGTCATGCCATCAGGACTGGACCAAACTAAACTGTGAAGCTCAGTAGGGTAGGCATGGTAAATGCATTCTTGGCATAGATCTTCTCGACTTATAGTGTGGTTTACTGAGATATAGTTTTATCAAGTGTCAAAGGGTATAGCATGGGCCAGGCACTGACTAGAGAAGCCCTACCATGATACTTTACATGGCTTGAGGAAAACCACAGAAGTTACTCATTCTTGTAATAAATAAGCGAGGGTCCTGGCTGACTGTAATCCACCTCAAGTAGGGCTACCCAAGAAGGCAGCTGCAGTCATGTTTGCTCCTTGACACCTTGTTCTCAGCAACCCATCTGCCAATCTCACTCTCCAGCTAGAGCCCATAGCAGTTTAACAGGGCAAGAGCCTGTCTTTCCTCACTTCACCTTCCCAGGTTTCCATGTCAAATAAAATAAGCGTTTATCAACTATATCCATCAAAGACCCCTAACAGTTCTCGCACGGCTCTATTTGAACTTGGAGTTCTATTGAGATGGTACTATTAAGTGGTTAATCAAATAATGCTAATTAGCCATATACATAGTATCAACTTACAATTCTTTGAAGGGTAAACTCATAGATTTTCTTTCCAGCATTTGCTCTAAAGAATTTCCTGTATTCCCTGCGTACCTTTAAAAGGAAGCAGACTGAGAGTTAGAATGAGGCTGGCAGGTGCTCATAATGACATATCTCTTTACAAATCAAAGTTTAGAGAACATGCATATTTACAAATGTCCTTTCTGGATTGAGAAAACTGACGGCCACATACTCAGACAGTGGCAATTACGGCAGAGAAAGACCAACCGAGTGAACCGATACAGTAAATCCTATTGGTTCTTACACAGCTTCATGTTGGCCTGAAATCCTCAACAGGAATAGCTGCAAACTTGTCACAAACTAGAGCACATTTTGTAAAACATTATATAAGGCAATTCCTCCTTCACATGCTTTTTGGCAGATTATCTGAAGAACTAGATTGAAATTTCCAAAAATCCTGCCTAAAAACACAAGACTTTACTAGTGCACAACAGACACGAATGCAGCTAAGAATAAGGAACTTGGAAGCCTTAGGCTATCATCATCTTCCATCAGACCACATCAAATGTTATACCTACTGCCATAGCACTTAAGACATCCTGCCATCTTAAAGATAAACCTTCCCCAAACTAATGTCGTTATCTACTTCACATATTAATATCTAATAACTAAGGTATTTACAGAATCAACGAATGATACGGTTAAATACTGACGCTCAAGGGGACATATAAAATATTTATTATCATCTACTTATGAACAGGAGTTAGAAATCAGCAACATATTAGCCTATCTGCTTATCTCCAAGTTCTACATCCTTTCCCCTAGCTTCCTGTTTTTCTGGGCTTAAATACATATGCTTAAAATATATGTACAATGGAAGTCTCTGAAATAGAAACCTATGAGCCAATCCAGTCTGCAGATAAACATGTATTTTTAAATTTATAACTTTCTATAACAATTTAGGATGCAGGTTTCTCTTAAAATGTCTAAGGTCCAGTAATGCTGATCCTCGTTTCTACAGGACAGTGAATAGCAGTGGCTTCTGATAAAGAGATCTGTGGGTTCCACGCTGTACATACCCAATTGCTCCTAACCCGTTTGCTGCCTTCCTCTTCTGTGTTACCTGCCTGCCCTAAGTGAGCTCAGACCTTTCTATACAACACAGAATCTCTAAAGCTTACATTTGGACATATGCAATATACAGGCAGTCCTTCCTTGAATCCATGTTCTAGCTGCCATTTCTCCTTCAGCCATGGGACTGTTAGATTTACAAGACCTCCAGCTTATAAGGGTCAAAGGGGCACAGAGAAGGCGAGGTGAAGAGAGGCCTGTTACATGGAGCACACCCCGAAGGCACTGCAGAAGCTCCATGCTATGCAGCGGAACCTCACTGTATCTGAGCTCTGTCAGCACATCTTCTGATATTCCACAGGACAGATGGCTGCTGCCCCAAATAAAGCTACACACAGTACAAACCTGGCGCCATCACACCCTTCTCACAATGGGGACCTTCCTGAGCACAAGGAATCCTACAAGGTCCAGTTGTACTTATTTATGCAAGCAATCAAATCATTTCAAAGGATAAAAGTACTGCTCACATCAATATAACTTGTTTCCATGACAAAAAGGACAAATTTAATGTAATCTTAAACTTCAAAAAGCTTAATCTTTTTCATAATAATAATGGAAACATAATGAGATGCTTCTGTCTCATTAGAAACTGAGGGGGGATGAGTGACAGTTAGAGCAAGCCTGGTTAATTCTGTAGAAATAGTGTTCACCTTGTCCGCTGCTACTGCACACTTCCAGTGCAAAAATAGTTTGAAAGCATACACACAGAAATCCAGAGATCAGGATGGGGTGTAAGAATCTGGGTTCGATACTGTCTGCTTCCTAGCACTTATAAAAACTATGTTGCAAATTAAGACACAAATAAAACAGGAAATGCTTCATTTTGCTTGGCTTCCAAAAAGGGCATGTAAAGAATGCATTCAGAATTTGTCAAATAGAACATCTGTTAAATGCATATTGAAGTTACTTCTCAATTATCTCATGAATACTCAGAATAATCAAAGGATAAATAACTAAACATTCTTAGGAGGAACTTTCAGGGGAAAAATGAAGATTACTGAAAGCAATATTCAGGGATGTAAAGTCAATGACTTCTTAGCGCTTTCTCAAATATTTAGAGTTAATGTTACTGGGCTAAACCAGAACACTAAAGAGGAATGGGATGGAAAGGATCCTGAACACCTCCAAGGGTGATGAGTTGCATCACTGCGCTGGTTAACTACCCAACAGGACGACCAGGTCCTTCTATTTCCTGAAGGCTTTCAGTGCGTGCAGCCAAATGTCCTTATTTACTTGTGTGTGCTTTTTCTTCCCAAATCCAGCATCTGCCTTTATCACACGGTCTTGGAACCTTACAGTTCTCAGAACTTCGTGATCTCATTCACCTCATTCACTCTGCTCTGTGCTGAGCCATGATCGCTGGGAAGAAAGCCCCACTCTAGCCCTTAGTGGGACAGCACAGGCAGATTGATGGGAACAAAGCCTACCACCCAGTATGCAGGCCACTGAGGTTGGAAGAGGAGCTTCCAACTCAAGGACTGCACTTTGCCTCATGATTTAAAAGCCCATAAATAGATAAAATAAAACTCACAAAACATGTCTTAGACAAAATATACTGCATGACACTTATTACTTAAAGAGATTAAAATCACATTAAAACGAGAAAATTAGTATGTAGCTGATTTTTGGCTTTTTTTTTTCTTAACATGAAACAAAATTAGTCAAGATGACATCTCATAAGACTGCAGACAGCAGGAAGCGCCGCCAGTTTTCTCGGGTTAGTAGGTGCGAGGCTTTATGTTCACCAGGGCAGAAGAAGTCATGGAGAAAGTACCTTCAGTCCAAGCCAGTAAGCCCAAATGACAGCAACTGCATGCTTACGCCTAGCCTCCTCCTTCAAGCGTTTCAATTCCCTTCGTGCCTAGAACGTTTTAGATAGTAAGTAAGAGACAGCCCAATGCAGACCGCACAAATGACCAGAAAAAAAGATCCCCCCACCAAACAGGAGAGCCATTATTTGAGCAGGCTTGCAGCACGGCAGAGGAACAGGGTACACTCATTTCGACCCAAGGATCCGATGTGGAGGGTACAGAGGCCTGTATTTCAGTGCATGGAGAATCACTTCCAGACAAGGACAACTATGTGGCACCCAAGAGCATTGCCTCTTCATGTTCTTGCCTCTCTATTCTCCCTTGTTCCCACTCCCTCGGCAGTTCTTTCACCACATTTCCTCAAAGTCCTTGAGGTATAGTCTCTCTAGACTTGACTTTACTACGAAGCTCTCTGATATTTTTCATTTGGATGAATTAGAAATAAAAAAACCCAACTGTGTGAACAATTTGGAAAACTGAAAAAAGTAAAGGTTATGTATGCAAAGTGCAAGCATGAGAGTAAAACTGACAAAAACACAGAAGTCCTTTCCGGTTTGAGCCAGAAGCAGCGTGGAAAACTGAGTGGCACTAGGGGCAAACACAGCTCAGTGGCAGACTGCTTACCTAACCTTCAGAAGGCCCAGGGATCAAGCCCTCACACCACCCAAAACAAATACATTTTGACCAGGATCCCAAATAGTGTAACACACTAAAAATTGAAATCAGGCAAAAAAAAAAAAAAAAAAAAAAAAGATGCAACTGACAGGTTAAAAAGATGATTCAGGAAACCAATCTTAGGCACACTGTTGCACATTGCAGAGATGGGCACTAATTTTTGAGACATCCCACTACTAAGACTGAAGAAGTAACAACAGGACCAGCATTTCTGCTGGGAAACTTCCCTAAACTGGCTAAGGAACTAGGCTGGGTTTTACAGACTTCGGAAAAAACACAAATGAACAATTTTGGTCAGTCTTTGGGGACCTTTTTATGGAGCCCACCAGGTTGACTTCTCACAAGATGGGCTTACAATGCTGACAAAGCAGACATTAGTAAAAACACTCACAACTCTGTAGAGTTCCGTGTTCTGAACACATTTTAAGCAAAGATGACTTTTGATTTTTCTAAGTTAGAAAATCTCTTGTTCCTTGGGGTATATGAAATGCCCACAGAGCCCAGAGTCTGCCTGGGTCAGTGAGTTCCGGGAGGGGGGGCCTTTGTTTCTGAAAACAAACAGCAATGCTGACATTCCTGGGATTCTTCCCTGGCAAGTATGGCTAGCTTCACATGAACACAGATTTCTGTGAAATCACAGA
The DNA here is from genome assembly GCA_030674055.1 of Rhabdomys pumilio. Classification (NCBI taxonomy): domain Eukaryota; kingdom Metazoa; phylum Chordata; class Mammalia; order Rodentia; family Muridae; genus Rhabdomys; species Rhabdomys pumilio. Next base: position 131,518,034 of record JANHMN010000001.1, on the reverse strand, counting down.
TGATCCTTCCCTGTACACGTGACACCGTTGGCTTACAGTAACCAACAGATGCCACGTTCAGTCTGAAACGCAACTTCATTCAAGGATTAATTCTTGTAAAGCATGCGTTACTGGCATTATCTTGTCAACACACTGTACAAACTGATTCAAACCCCAACAGGAACATTCTCCACATGCCCCACCCTCTGCATACAAGTATCCCTAAAATCTGGCCAGCATTCAACAGCGGGAGACAGTGGGCACTAACCATGCAAGCTAATTTAGAGAATTAAAAAAAAAAAAACTATGCTGGAGTCTTATTAGTGAGGTTAGTTTTCTGCTCTATGCATATCAAAGCTTCCATGGCATACTACTGTCTAGCATCCCCGGTTTTATTAATTTGGCTGCTAGATCATGCACTGACATGACTACCAACTGCAGTCATTCATCCCTGCTATGCTAGAGATCAGGGTTGGTTCCTGCAGAATTCCTGGACTCGGCGATGGGATGTGTGCATCAAGTACCTTCGATCCAAGCCAGTAAGCCCAAATAACTGCAATAGCGTGCTTATTCCTAGCCTCTTCCTTCAGCCGTCTCAGCTCCCTTCGCGCCTGTGGTGCGTTTGAAAAGGAGTTACAGAAAGAGTTAAGGCAGGAAAGGTTGCTGCTGCTTCCCAATGGAGACAGAAAAAAAAAGACACCAGTTACCACCGATGCTGAACGCAAAAGCATGTGCCACCACCACCCACACCGCTGCAAAGAGGAAGAGGAAAACGTGCTCAATAGCTCAAGCCAGTGAATCATTTTCTGCCCGAGGGTCATTTTCTGTCTGAGGGTCTTCGGCTCTATAGTTACTCCCAAGCCAATCACTTTCCTCAGGGTCTCTGGCCTACCTGGGTGCCATGCCAGTATGCTGCGATGGTGGTGGCTGCCTCCTTACAGCGCTTCTGATGCTTCAGCTCCCGCAGGATTTTTCTAGCCTACGGTAGAGAAATCATCCCCATGTACCCATTTGTGTATGTGTGTGATAACACACACACACACACACACACACACACACACACACACAACTGAATTAACTTAACAATTATTAATTGTTAATTAATTAATCAAGTTAATTAATTAACTTTGGAAAATAATTTCCAAAGAGGCAAATGTACATGGCCCAGTGCATGCCTGGAGACACTGGCAGGGTAGGGTGGTCTCATCAGGGAGAAGGTGGCCTTCCACCATGGGTGGGACATGATAGGGAGAATGCGGCCATGGCAAGGCAGGCTGTCACTCATAGGAGATAGCTATTCTCAGATGATGGCCAGAATTCTATAAAGTTCTCCAAAAGTCTACTGTGTCTTTGTTCACTCTGTTGGAAGTCACTGTGGCTATCCTTACAAATCAAAAGATTTTTCTTTCTTATCCAAAATAGTGATGCCTTTTCAGTAGGAAGGCACCTGGCTTGGGAGGAAGCTTTGGGTCCTGCCCTGGGGCGGGGGGGGGGGGGGGGGGGGGGGGGGTGTCTCTACCCTGTAAACCAATCAGTCCCAAAGCCTAGAAACCTGGTCAGGGAAGAGCCTACAGGCGAGTGGGCCACATTAACTTGGATAAATCCTTAGTCTGAACAAGGCCTATACCAAGGCCAATCAATGCAGCTAGATTTGTAGGCCAGCCTGTATTCTTTCAAGAAGCTCTAGACTGACCACAACCTCAAAGTATCCCTCCTGGATCTTAAACATTCTGGAAAAGCAGATAGAAAAATCCTGGAGTAGGACCAAAGGGGTCTGGGGTCAGTAAACTTTGTCTGCAAAGAGTAAGATAGTGAGGCTTCGAAAAGTGAGCGTGTGTGTGTGTGTGTGTGTGTGTGTGTGTGTGTGTGTGTGTGTGAAAGAGAGACGGGGGGAGGGAGGGGAGGGAGAGGGAGAGAGAAAGAGAGAGAGAGACAGAGAGAGAGAGAGAGAGAGAGAGAGAGAGAGAGAGAGAGTCAGGAGAGGACGAGTAAATATCACAGCTACCAGACTGCTATTATGGACCAAGAGTCTACAATAAATGAACACGGTCATGTCTTTATGTATGGATATTAAAATACATAGTTCATATACTTTTCACATGCTTTGAACTCTTTTCTACTTTTGTTTACAATGGTTCAAAATATAAAAACCATTCTTGGCTCGCAGGTTGTATGTGCCAGAACACAGGCTGAGGTTTGCCTGTGGCCCAAAGTTCATTGACCCTTGAACCAAGCCTTTGCTGGAAGGCTCTGAACCCAGTTTAGCAACTGTGACTACGGCCCTTTCCTCCTAGAGAGCCCTAGGGAGAGCCAGAAGCCTTTAGTCATTATGAGGTGGCTGCAGGGATCATCACTGGAGAAATGAGTGGCAAAGACCCACAGGACTCAGGCAGTGGGTGTAAGACAGCTTTCTGGACAATAGCTTCTCTCAAAACCACTGGGCATGAGGATACTGGGATTACATACAGTGTTATTTCAGGGACTTCCTGCTTAGAAAACAAAGGCTTGAAAAGAAAAAAATAAAGCAGATTAGAAGGAAGCAGCCAAGACATGGTCACCAGGGTTCCCCGCTTGGCCCCATAGTATTTACTCTTTCCATGAGGCTGTTTACAGAACAGGTGGAGATGAGGGTGCTTCCTTTGCAGAGTGACCCTGAAGATGGCACCCTTTATAAACAATCCCAGCTCCCACATAAATAAAACATACTTGTTGAAACTCACCTTCCAGCCCCGGATATAAGACTGAATCACCAGGGCTGAACTCTTTATCTGCTGGTACCGCTTTTGTTGCTGCAGGATAAAGGGAAGCTGTGAATAGTATCTGCATGGCTAAAAGGTAGACCTTGTAAGCCAAACCGGGGGGATCTGTTCACTCTGAGCGGTGGATGTCTGATCACCCACAATCCTAGAGACTGAAAGGTCAGACAGTCCAACATTATCACAGTAAGTCTGCAGTCCACACGAAGGATGCTGACCTTCCACTCTTACCAATGACTGTTCTCTGCTTGGTGCTCTGAGGCAGCATTCCCCACACTACTCACCACCAACAGAGCATTCGGAGTTGACCCACACTGCTTTGCACCTACTTTTTGAGAGTAGTCTCTTCTTGGCATCATTTTTTACCAAGCATCTTACTGGGCCAGTGTACCTCTAACCTTCAGGTTACTTTTAGAGGTCAGGGTAATTTTCAGTAAGCCCCGTATCAACTAAAACAAAGTGTAAATGGAACCCTGAGAATGTGTGGTTCTAACTCCATCCTCACCAGGCTGTGTGAAAAGTTAATACTGTGAAAGGCACTCAACTACACTTTGGCTCAACAAGCTCCATGTCCACCGGCCTTGCTATAGAGTTGATGCGTGCCTTGCTATTAAGACAATGCAGCTGATAGAACACTTCCAATAAAAGTATGCCCTTCTAGTCGTTTTTTGGTTTGAAATGGCTGTTGGGGTGCGGATGGGAAACTCAGAGGAAAATGCAAAGAATTTCAAAAGCAGTAAAATCAGTTGTTAAGCTTTCCCTGTGAAGCATGATGGCTGTCTCTCATGACATCTGAGAGCCGAGGCTTCGTCAGGATCATCAGAAGTAGTGCAGGAGGCAGGCAGGATAGAGTTTGGCTTGAAATATCCCTCCAAAAAAGCTGAGCAAGCCAAGGGGAGCAAACCAGTAGGCAGCTCCCTTCCCGGCCTCTGGATATCTCCTGCCTCTAAGTCCCTGCCCTGTGTGAGCTCCTGTCCTGACTCCTTCCAAGGTGAACTTGGAATGTGGAGGTGGAATGTTAAGCAAACCCTTCCCACCCAAGTTGCTTTGGTTATGGTGACGATCACAGCAACAGCAACCCTAACTAGACAGATACCTATTTTCCCTTGCTAAAGGTGAACTTTATTTTATCATCAGGAACCAGGTTGCGGGTCCACTTTGCTACTCTCAGAGTACAGTAGGTACTTTGAAGCTGTTTATAGAATTTAAGACAGATTAATTCAGGACCCGTTCAAGCTTGAATTTTTCTTAATGACTCCAAAATAAGCAGGGATGAGAATTCTTTCTTGAAGACAGGTTATTTGTTGGCCCTCCCTTTCTCAGGCAAACAGAAAAGAGCATCATGAATGTGCAAAGTTAAGAAAGCACTGCTGTGTGCTCAGCGAGCCTAGCGCCACCAGGCAGAATGATCACAGTCCGCTGTGTCTCAGCTAAATGGGCATGAACAAATCCACCCCTCGAGTGTAGTCGTTCAAAGACTTGGACTGTGGCTGTGATCTTCCTCATTAGAACAAGCAATGAAAGATACCACTAAGAAACCAAGCACACTTCAAGCTTTATCATTTAAATATATTACTGTTCCCAAATCTGGGAATGCTATTATGTATTTCACAAAACTATAGATTTTTATCTTATGGAAAAAAATGTCTCCCCAGAAGCAGAGGGAAGAATGCACCAAATAAAACCTGACTGAAAATTTAACATATACATCATATACATATACATATACATATACATATACATATATATATTTTACTTTGCAGAGAAACATAGAATGAAAACATTCATAAGCTGTGCTCTTCTTATCACTGCAATTCATTTGCAAGAACACAACCTAAATAAATTTATGTGACGGTGGAGGAGGCAAATCTTCAGGTCCTTCTCAGACCTGTGGGATGCCTTTGACAAAGCAGACAACCAACTGATACATTTCCAAAAGGAAGCTCTATATTAACTAAGCAAGTATCCTTTATTATCGACTCCTTCTCCACAGTGGGGCCAGACATTTGAGGACCAGCGGGAATCCAGTCCTTCAGCAGGAACCATAGCTGGACCAAAAGAGACTTCCAGCACTGTAGAGGTCCTCTATCTTCAGTGCTGCACAGTTCAGCCAGCCAGTCAGTTTAGAGAACTGATCCCATCATAGTGAAAGGATATGACACAGTCTCCTTAAACCAATGGCAAAGCAAGAGACAGATTTCCTACTACATGCTTCCTGGAGATCAGTGAAAAGTAGTCTGAAACACTAAACCCACGCTCCTGAGCTGTTTAGGCTCAAATCCATGCTCTGCCACCGACAGCTGTGAGCAGGATACCAAGCAGCTCAGTGCTTTGTTTTCCCATGCTTAAAAAAAAGAGTAACAACCATTTCCAGAGGTTGTTGGGAAATTTTAGCTATGTAAAAGTTACAGACACAATAAGCACATAAAGACTGTTGAGAAGTTAGCCTCAGGTTGTAACGACAGACTCACCGCATATCTCCTGTACCAGGCGGCAATCACCACTTGGCTTCTTTTCATGAGCAGAAAACGTGTACGACATTTCCATCCTCGATAAATCTTCTGAATGAGAGTGGCCAGGTCCTCTAGTCGCTGCTTCCTTAGGTCTTCTAGTTGGAATAACTAATAAAAAACAATAGACAGACTTAGCCCAAGTCCTCCAAACCTAATGGTATCCATGAAAGGAATTTGCATGACGCTGACTGAAATGAGCTACTTGAACGGTATACGCTATAGATCACCGGTGCCCGAGGAAAGTACTTTGATAGATTCATAGAAGATCCAGTTCACTCTGGAGTTCAGATTCTCAAGTAAAGAATGCTCAGCCAGGAAAGCACTACTCCTAATCGGTCCACAGAGGGCCAGAAACGCATGCTCTGTGAGGAGACGCCGGCAGCCTTTTTTTCTTCAACAACCTAAGTATTTCTCAAGCTCTCTAAATGTTCACTATCACTAAATCATCTTGTGATATTAATCATACTTTATGCCCATCTGTTTTATACAAAGACTCCCAAGACCCTAAGGAGGTCCATGAATTTAATACACTTTGAAAACTGTTTCCTTCCATGTTTCTCCAGCACCTATGGAACTGTAATTCTAAAAACTACTGTGTAACTTAGATCCTGCAAACACTGATGGGTCCTTCTGTTTGCTACAAATTAGAATCAGGGAGGGAGGTTTACCCAAGGTTTGACTCGATAGTTTTGTCTTCATTTCTTACAATCAGATGGCTTTGGGGTTGTATAAATACTATCTCTTACTTGCTCCAGCTCTAAGACACTTCGGTCAGACAAAAGAATATGGCCTTGATTGTGGTATCTTAGAAGCTAAGCCACATACGCGGGATTCAAGTTCGGAACGTAAAGTTACATACTGTCCTCGGGTTTCGGATGAATATCTTGGATCTACCAAAGGAGTACTCTTCCACAGGAATCTCTAGCTCATTAAACAGAACCTCCACGCCAGACCTAAAAGAGTAAACAAAACCCAAAACAATGTTTTTCCTGAGCTACAAAAACTACCTGACCCAATATCATAACATATCATCATATCACACCATATGTTACCATATTCTCATTAACACACAAATAAGCTACACTATTAAGTGACGTTAGAGGTATGTGTGCATGTGTGTAGGACAGGGACAACTCGTAGAAAGTGAGTCTCTCCTTCCACCATGTGGGCCCTTGAAATCAAACTTAGGTGGTCAGGCCATGCAGCGCTTTACCTGAAGATCCATCTCCCTAGACCCAGCACTGCTACACTGTTTAGGGTAACTATGCTTCAGGCAACCATCATCTTCCTACCAAAGGATTTAAGATTTGTTTTCCCAAACTAACACAAATTAGTAAACACTATAAACAAAAATCTAGGTTCAGGACTAAATACTAAGAAATATAGGTATTTCCTGACTTCATTAGCAATACAAAACAAGTCAATTAATGTATCAGCGGGGGGCCAGGAGTGTGTGTGTGTGTGTGTGTGTGTGTGTGTGTGTGTGTGTGTCTGTGTGTCTGTGTGTGTGTGTGTGTGTGCATATCACATGTATGCTTGGTGCCTGTGCAGACCAGAAGAGGGCACTGGATGCCCTGGAACATGAGTTACAGATGCTGTGATCCTACCATGCAGATGTTGAGAACCCAACCCAGGTCCTCTGCAAAAGCAGCAAATGCTCTTAACCACTGAGTCGTCTCCTCAGCCCCTCTCATGAAATAGTTTAATATTCTTCTAATTCTGCAGAGGCCAAGCACAGCCCAAAACAGTGTTAAGTGCCAGACCAATGAGATGCTACAGAACATGGGCTTCATGTGGCAGGAAGAAGGTCTTGACCTTGCTTTCAACAGCAGTTTCTAAAATTAGCCTGGCTCCACCAAGCTGTGGACTGCCTACCAGACAGGGAATAAATAATGCTCTCAGTTATGGCATATTTAGCACAATATCCTAGAAATTAATGTTTTGTAGAAACAATACCCTGGTCTGCATTAGACATCAGACTACCGTCTTCCCCTTAGCTCAGGCTGCATGTTTAATCACTGCTCAATCCCCTGTGAACTGCTGGGCCAGCTAAGAATGTACACATAACCTTGACACAACAAGATTAAAGTCCCCAAGTGCCTGCCTCACCCATGAAGCAGGCATGCTGGCCCTCTGGCAGTATTCAGACTTCTACAGCCCCCACAAACAGCAATTCTGACTGCTCAGAGTGGAGATTTCTCTCCTGTGACAGCTGCTCTCCGGCACACAAGTTCTCTCTACATGTGGACAACTCACAGTCAACAAGGAACCTCTGACGGGAAGGCTTGCAGAGCCCACTCTTCAGCTCTGGACTACAGGAATCAGGAAAGACTCATGGCTAAGCTATATTCTCCAGTCCAACTCGACAAGCATCACGCTGATACTGAATCCCACCTGCTTCAGGTCTACTGATGGACTGAGGCACATAAAGCCACAGGTAAGACCTTTACCCCACCCTCCCATTCTTTCTAGGAACAAATCCCTTGGTGAAAAGCAGACAGCTGAGAATGGCGATTCAAGAGGTCTCTTCCCTGACCATGTATAATCTACAAAGTTCACATATTAACTATCAATTCACCATGTGTACATCTGAAACATTTATAGTCATTCAAGTTCCAAGCGCAGATTTCATATGTTCCATTTCCATGTCAAAGAAAATCTATACCTCCATAGCAAGGTGACGATTATCTACAATGGTATCCTAATGACAGCAGATACCTAACTTTATATACAGACACAAAACAAAATAAAAAACAAATACTACTTGGATACCTTAAAAGCTGATGATCCCAACAGCCAGAGTCCCTTACCTTGCCAGTCCCTTCCAGTGAGGCCATGTTTGTTTGCAAAGCATCTTGTATCTTTCCAGGCAAGGTTCATAGGCCTGCCTGAAGGCATAGCCTGCCCGTCTCACTCGAACGTTCTCCAAAAGACCCAGGTACCTGATCTGATGGCATACGAGACTCTCATTGAAAATGTGAGCTGCCTTTTTATCATTCGGCTTGATGCACCTAAAACATTTCAAGTATTTTAAGTTTTAAACTCTGCCAATGAATCTTACCCAGAGATGTACGTCTATTCATTTCACGGTAGTGATTTACTATTCTTAGAAAACCAAATCATTTCTAAGTATCTCAAACCACTTCACAGTAAACTAAGAATAAATACAATGCTGTATACACTACAATTAAAAAAAAAAAAAAGATTAAGAGATTCAATGGCACTGATGATTGTCAATGACATTTTGTTGAATGAAAAAAGTTTGAAAACGATGTACTCTGCATAACCTGAATCTGTATCACTGTTTCCTCTGTGAGGTGAGGAATCACACAGAAGACAGGAGTAAGAACCCTTTAAGATCACGGATGCATCTATGTATGTGTGTGTGTGTACTAATTCACCCTCAGCCCAGACACTCAGCTAGAGTAGCAGGCCAATGACTCCAGGAGGACCCTGACTCCCAGCACAAGGATTACAGGCAGGTTGTGCTGTGGCTAGCTTTTTCTATGTGGGCTCTGGGGAATCCAAACTGAGATCTGAATGGGCTAACACATATACGTACATATGTAAAAATCCGAAAAGTTGTACAATTAGCACTGGTGCCTTTATTGTGAATGGAGGTAAGGCCATAGAAGACAAACCACACTATGCGTTCCTAGCCTTTGTCCCTCCGTAACAGAGCTCTTTGTTGCAGAGGAAGGACTCCATCCCAGCCTCCTTTGCCAGTAATTGATATAGTAATAGGACCAAGTTTTAGTATCAAAGCAGAACTAATGTGCTCTGGGTCCTTAAAAGGAAGAAGCTTACGCCTCCTCTCTTCCATTTGGCAGGCCTCAGCCAACTTAGCAGTAGCTGTGGGTGTTGACACGCTGCCATCCATCTTTGAGCACAGGGAAGAAGATTACACCTTGGAAATGGCAGAGCCACAAAACAGAAGGAATTTTGCTATTATTAGCACAGAGCTCTTACAGTGCAAAGTCCTTACACAGAAATAAATGCCAGACTTGTGGCAGTCATATTGAGCTTTGGATCACACAGCAGCTATCCCTATCCTGACTAATACTACTACTAAACAACCATGGTTGTGGCTATACAACTGTTAAGTGATCTCTTTAAATACACACTGCATACAATTAAATCTTAACCGGTTCTGTCTTGATGGTTTTTTGTTTGCTTGCTTATTTTTGTTTTTTGAGACAGGGTTTCTCTGTATAGCCTTGGCTGTCCTGGAATTTATTCTGTAGACCAGGCTGGCCTCCAACTCAGAAATCTACCTGCCTCTACCTCCCAAGTGCTGGGATTAAAGGTGTGAGCCACCACTGCCCGGTCTGTCTTGATGTTTTTATACTTTTTCTTTTACCACTTAAAATCTACTCTATGCATTAATTAAACAAGGGCAACAGAGAAATCAATGGGAAAGTCTACCAAGTTCTGAATCAATCTCCTATACACACACTCAATTGGTTATTGATAAAGAGACCAAGGATAGTGAATGGTAAGAGTTTAGAGCCTTATGTCTGAAATCAGGCTGCCAAGATCCTAGCAGCAAGCCTATGAGGACCACCTCACAACCTTGGGGAACACATAAAAACCAAACAACAAAGAACTCCTTAAGGTGATGGTGCATGTTTTATGTCTCAACCTAGGTGATGCTGCCAAGGTAAACATCACAATTATAAAGTAATTGAACTGTTCACCTCAGATCTGTGTATATCACTTCATGTAAACGTTGTCTCAAGAAAATTTGGAAACTCTGCTCAACCGAGACTAAGGAAAGCAAATGATTAAAGGCCACTGGCTATTTTTGAGAAGTGATATTTTCTCCCAATATGTGCTCTAACTTGGGTAAATCAAGCCAGGTTAATGTGCTTATTTGTGTTTCTGCTGATATAAATATCATGTAAATGATACACACATACAAAAACTGCCATTCACTCAGGTTCCTCCCTAACTGAAGGGCAAGGTGTGTGCTGACATCTGACCTATCAGACAGCAAGCCTCCTACTGCTTCGAGTGCAAGCACACTCTACAGATTTTAACCCTAGTTGGACCTTCCTAAATCCCAAGCATGGGATCTCATCTAAGATGACCTTAGAAGCTGGAAAAACAAAATGAAACAAAACAAAACAAAAAAAACTAACAACCACAAAACTAGAGGCTTTGTTAAGGGCTCCTAGACAAGAACTCAAGTTCTGGAAGCACCTGATGTAGTTTGGATTCTTGGTCTGCAGGTTTTTCATCAGGGTGGCCACGGACGCCTTGAACTGGGACCCTGCAGTAGGAGGTCTTTTCAGATTGACCTTTGCAGGATTCCCTTCAGGGAACAGAGACTTGATGAGGGCGTGGCCAGCCTTCCACATGGCTTGAGACAGGTCCCTGTACAGAAGGTCATTGTTCTTGTCAACAAATCCTTCCACCTGGTATAGCACCTGTGAATGACAGTGACAGCACAAGGACTCACTGCAGCCTCACCGCACAGGACAGTGTCAAACAATGACACCCAGATTCCTCCAATATCAGAAACCCCAGTAGACTAGTCACACACGGATAATAAGTTTGCTTCCAACTTTGAGTTCCATCTCTTGAAAAGGAATCAAAATACAGCCTATAATGTCCTTCAAGATTTGCAAGAATAAACTCCAAAAATGTTATCATAACACTCTTAAAGAATGTTAGATTTTTTTGGTATGGGTATATGTCTGAATGTATTTGAGAATTTTTTTTCCTCACATGCCAGTCCTGTCTGTTTCAAAGTAGAAAGGGTTTAAAAACAGACAATGCAGACATTTTCACAGACATCCTAAGCAACAGAGAAACCGGGCAGGAAAGTAGCTTTTAATACTATGGGCCAATGAAGCAAAGCAAAGGACCAATGCTCCGGTGTCATGAAATCAAAGGCAATCCAGGATTACCTCATTTTCAATAAATGCATAGCTAAGGAATTCTGCGAAGTTTCCATTCATATTTATAAAGGCAGCATTAACTCCAATCAATAATCTTTTGCGAATTCTAGAAGTTAGCCTACTATTCAAACTGTTTTGTTGAAACTAATTTCCTCAAATTCAGAGGAAAAAAATTTATTTAACTAGGTGTTTTCCTTAGTGTCTCTCAAAATATCAATGGAAGAATTCTTGATTTTTGCTAAATGTTTTGTGCTTTTAAAACCTTACAGTAGGCCTTTCTTCTGGCACAATTTATCAACCCTTTATCAGTGTTGCTAGGTATTTTTGATAGAACAGCTTAAGAGCTAAAAATAGTAAAATGACATAAAGATACTTTGTAATGTTCATTAAGGCCACTGGCTTGTTTTTCGTTTTCTTGTGTTAACAAAATGTAGCTCACAGTGGTCCAGCTCACTTGCCAGTGAGCACTGGCTGCTCTCCCTAGTCTCCAACAGCACACCCTCTCCCAGGAGGCACAGAAGCCCTGAGAACGACACTGTGCCTGGGCCTAGGGTGCTCCCCTGTACCTTGCCAGCATAATGCTGGATTCTGAAGCAGCTGTGGGGCAGGGTTGTGTCGTTGAGGAAGCGGGAACACTTGCTCATCCTGCTCTCAAAGTGCTGGTGGGTGGCACAGACTTGGTTCAGCTTTTCCAGGAAGGTCTCATCTGTAACAGTGCCAGGTCTCAGGCACTCTTCATCCAGCATGGCCAAGATTCCATTTGTGTTCTGGGAGGAAAGAAATAAAGGGATTTCCTTCCTTCCCTCCTTCCTTCTTTGCTGTGCTGCGCTAATAATTAGTCCTAATCATAACATCAAACACAACTGACTTAATTACATGTGAGATTCTGTTCAGCTGGAACAGAAAACAGAATCACAAAGGCCACAGAAGCCAGCTCCTTTCCAGAGTGACCCAGATGTGTTGGGGTGGGGGCATCAGCCTTTGTGTCTCCTTTCCCAACAAACAGGACCCAGAGTCATCTCACCCTTAGTAAAAGTGAAGTTCACACTGTCAGAAAAGTGTGCATGGGCCTCAAATCCAAAGCCCAACATGGTAGAATGGTGTCTACATCATGCTACCAATCCTGGTTCCATCTCTTGTGTCTACATCATGCTACCAATCCTGGCTCCATCTCTTATGCCTTCTGTTCGCTTCCCAGCTTAGGAAATACATTGGTCTCATGTTACCAGACTGTTCACAGATTCAGAGTAACACTGGGTTTCTGGGGGAGGGGGTTGGTGTTGTGTTTCAGGATGGTGTTCTTAACGATCATGCAATCAAGTGCTGTTCAAAACCATGTTTAGAATAAAACTCGTTCAATATAAAATATCTAAATGGGTATTAAGTATGAGTGAAATTTTACTTGTGTGCTCAGACTCTATGATATTTATTTCAAGATAGGCCAGCCCTGGACTAAACCAGAAATCAGGAATCTTCTACTTTGTTAACAAAGGCAGTGCTCTTCCTGTGACTGTCCCTAGAGCCCCTAAGTTGCAATTCCAGAAACAATCCAAGCCACTGACCCTTAACCCCGCCCACTTCCACCAAGGCAAAGGCCCTGTCCTCAGAAGGCTATGAGCTCCTCTGACCAGCACTTACTCATTCCACACAAAACCCAAGGGAAGAGCAGGCTCTCAAGTATGTTCACTACATCCCCAGAATAGACACTGTTGTTCACTGGCGCTGGAAGGAAGCACTTCCTTTGAGCTCTGGGCTCTTCCATGAACACGAGTTTCTTCAATCATTTATACAAGGGACCTTCTGTTAGATAAGTGGGTCTATTTAAGTGTATTGCATTTCTTTCCTTTAAGAGAAATAACCAACTGCCTGCTGTTTAGGAGAAAAACATCTAATCAGGAAAGTAAAACTTTCCCCAGCAAAGTCCTCAGGTAACAAAATTTGCTTGGAAAAAAACAAAAAAACAAAACAAAAAAACAAAAACCTTGAGGAAATGTCTTGATTTTTGGATTTGAGGCGAGAGCTCTGAATTCTTTATGTAGATTGACAACAATCACTCACAATGCTGGCCAAAGTTTCCAAAACAAAGTCTACTTTTTTTTAATCAGGAAGGAGTGATGATTTGGATTATTTATGCTTCTCATGCTCAACTAAATCTAAGATCATGTTTTCAAGAGTATATTGCATATTGATGGGAAAACACTGGCCAATCATGTAATTTCCACCCAGGCTGATTTGAGATGAGTACAGAGTGTTTGCTGAACACTCAAGAGCAAGAGGGTATTCTGTAAACACAGTATACATCTCATCTCCTGGACAGGTGAAAAGCTGGCAGGAGAAATAAGAACGCACACTGTCTCAAATGACGACATCAAGAGCAGAAGTACAAGCAACCAACCCGAAGGTGAGCAAAGGGGTTTCCTGTTTCCACAGAAACGTGGCTTCCTGCAGGTGACTCATTACAATAAACTATACTATATGGCCCGAAACCAAAAACAGACATTCAAACAGCTTCCTGAAAATTGCCCAGTAATTTTCTCCGTTTTCAATCCTTTTCAAACTCATACACACTCTGAAAAATTCCAGATTCCTGGCCACCCGCCGCCACACTCACAGCATCCTCTCTGAATTCTCTGAATCAAAGCCAGGCCAGTAATGACCTGTTAATCCAGCTCAGAGGTTCGTGCCTCTTCTCTCTTTCTACCTTAAACTCAGTGGTACAGGAGGAGGGCACTAGGCTGTAGACATGAAATGGGTACATTGATGTGCAAAACTCTAAATGCCTGCTTTGGTCAGCGCACACATTCATTCCCCAGGGGCCTGGGTTCTCAGCACCCAAACGCTGCTGGCCAAGAGGTCATAAAAGGGCTGTGACAGGGCAACAAGACCAGGGGATCCTGGCTAAGTACCACAATAAAAGCTTTCCATGCATTCACTCAAGACTGGAGAATGAGTACTTAGGGTTACCATGAAGTCTTCAAACAAAGTAGTTCCCAGCACGCAGAGAGAAGTGTAAAACATGGATGCATACTGTAAAGGGCAGTGAGGTCATGCGTACAAGGTTAACTATACTACTAACATTCCTTAAACACCGAAGTACTCACATTTTCTATTAGGTCACAAATGATAGCATTGTTGAAGTAGTCAATGTGAGTCCATTCTATGTCCTAAAAACCAAAGGGAACACAATCAAACACATGTGGCAAGGCTTCAGTGCCATCTGAAAATGAATTGCTCCCTGGACACCCCCCCCACACACACACATTTCAATCTCAGTCTGAAGTTCTCTATAGAGCCAGGGCTGTCAACATCATCTTCCGATCCAAAGCTCCCCCGACACACCAGTCCCCCACTGACATGGACCGATGGAAGCAATTGCCCTTGACCTGCTCCAAGGCTGCTTCCCACTCCACTCTCCCATCTGTCACCGTTTCCCACGCACTTTGTGGGCTCTAAGCCAAATATTTAGTCAACAGGCCCTCGGGTCAATATTGCTCTGTGTATATTTACCATGTTTATAAGGAAATCAGGCAGAACTTGATCCCAGCTACTAAGGCCTAGCGTTTTTGTCATCACGAGGCAAAAGTAATTTTAGAATCAATGCTAAGTTATAAGTCAGTTAACTATTTCATGCGTAAAAACACCTCAATATGGACAGAAAGTATTTTTTTCCATAGAACACACCATGGAAAACCTACCCACAAAGCCTCCAACACTAGCTATAGAGCCAAACCAGTGTGGTGAACTGCCTTCATTCTGTCTGCCTAACCTCCATCTCTAGGCATAGACATTAGTTTTCTTAAGAGAAGATATATAACAAGCGAGGAATCTGCTTATATTCTCTTAGAAGTATTTCAAGTTATCTATATATTAACTCCCTGGCAGTCTCTGTAAGATGAGAAGACAGGAAGAGAAGGATTCTTGATTTCAGGATATTTATATTACCAGAAAGTTGCCAGAAAAGCACAAAACTTTTCTGAGGTAAAATGGTCATTCTAAAACAAACAAAACAAAGACATATTAACAGCTTGGTTTAATGGATTGTTTTATTAAGTCACTGGGGATTAGCAATCCTATTAGAAAAATACACGCAGGAGTGCATCCCCATAACATCGGCACTCAAAGAGTAAGGCAGATGAAGCGAGCCTTTATTTCGGGATATCTTTGGCTACACAGTAAGACACCTGTTTAAAAACAAGTATGTGAGCATCCACATGTATTAGCATGAACTCATGGAAAACAAAGCTCGCCCTGTCTGTCTGTCTGTCTGTCTATCTACCATCTATCTACCATCTACTTACATCTATATATGTCTGCCTGTCTATTTAACTATCCGTCTTAGGCTGAGACAGGACTATCTTGAGTTTGAAGTTCATTTGGGCTACTCCGCTAATTTTGTCTTTAAAATGGAATATAGTGGAATCTTAAGATGGCTCAGTCTGACATCAATCCCTGAAACCCACATTTTAGGAAACGGTTGACTCCCCCAAGTTATCCCCTGACCTCCACATGCACTGGAGCATGCTAACAGCTAGCTGCATGTTTAAAAAAACAGTTAATAGTATTCCCAAAATGTTACAGCAAATGAAACACAAAAATATAGGAATAAGAAAACAATCACTTAAAAGGCGAATGTTTACTTTAAAAAACTAAAAGAGGAAAACCAAGTTTGTGGTTTAAAATTAAAGATGAAAGGACTTTACAAACAATTATTTCTGGTTAATTTAAGATGATATTAAATGAGATAGCCCTTAAATAATACCCAGAATATAGTGAGCATATAACAAATGTTATAAATTTATAAATAAATAAATTTATAAATAATAAATTATAAATTTATAATTTATAAAATAATAATTTATTTTAAATTTATAAATAATAATTTATTAAAATAAATTTATAAATAAATTTATAAATCATATAACAAATCATATAAATTATGTTATAAATTTTTAAAATCAATTTTTTTTAAGATTGAGCAAAATCTCTAAGAATTTTCAATCTCACTGTAATGACAGTGATTTTTTGGTATATAGCTCTTAGTGTCAGCTCATTCATAATCTATAGGCATAACTGCAGTCAGTCCCCAAATTCCCTCTTGTCATACCACTCAAACTCGTAAAGCCCCAGCAATCATCGACGATGGGTTTCTATGGACAATCCATCTATAGCTCTGTCAATTTAAGATGGATGGAATTGGGTTTCTTTCATTTATCAGAATGCATACGATCCATGCTGTGCGTGTCAATCACTCATTCCCTTTTATGTCTGAGTGCTAGTCCAGCATGTGGATCTAATTTATTTATTCATCTCCATTTTCTTAGCACAATATTACTTTACATAATTACAGTGAAACCTATGAGACTGAAGGTCACTAGCTACTATTTAATGACAACCTACTATGTATCAGGTATTGTTCTGAGAACTAGTGAAGAGTCAGCACAGCCGCCAGACAAACAAAATATCTGAAGACATAATATATTAAACTTAGAACGGACTCTTGGGTTATGCAGATGGTCTTCAAATACAGACTTTTAGTTATAATGGAGAAGCCTTTTCGACTGTTTCAACTTTACCTCCCGAATATATTCCTCTTGCTCTTCTTTGAGGGTAAGCTCGATGAAAATTTGTTGAAGCTTTTCATTACAGTAATTAATAATGAACTGCTCGAAGCTGTTGTCCTGTGTGAAAAGAAGGAAATACACTATAACCATGTCACTAGCTCTCCCTAAGGAAGACACTCAACACTTCAATCCACCTGAAATGTCACCCAGCACCCTTTACACTCGACTGTGGCCCCACACAAGCTCCCAGGACAGACGTGCCTTGCGAGCACGTAGGGAATGGCTCATGAGTCAGCGAACAAACAAGATATGCACGAAGCCGCAGTACCAGGATGGGGAGCTTTAGATGGTAGAGAAGCATCCCTTCTGTGGTTCAAATTTCTCCCTGAAATTCAGTAAAGACAGTGAGATCTGTAATCCCTGTCAACAACTTCCAAATGGTTCATTCTCAGGCCTTCCTACCTCAATCTCCAACAAGAATTAGGTCCCCCACTCAACGCCCTGCTTGTAAATGTGTGCACAGATATATACATGTACTGACCAGCTTCACATATGTGCCGTCTTGCTCACTGTGATTCACACCATAATATATCTTGTAAATACCAAACACATACTGAGCCAGTAAATGCATCAAACAAATCCATGGAAATCAAAGCATCAAGACATCTCCTTGGCTGGAGACAATCTCTCTCTTCTCAGAAGGCCAAATCTGCTCTCAGGTACGCCATGGTTCCTCTTCAGAAGTTCTGCCTCATATTAATTAACTCTTATAATATATTCTCTGATAAAAGCTCTGTGATAAAATATATTGAACAATCTACAGAGCTCAAAGAACACACTGGAGGAACAAATCCCATCTGCTGAAGGAACATGCTTTATTAGAACCTTCCAGAACGACACAGATTTGGTGTTGAAGCTTGTCTTCTTCACTTTTACAGCCCATCTTTGCCAAGAGGTACTGGCAGTGGGCAAAAGGACACAAAGACTTCACCTCTGGGAAACACGACTCTGCTCTCACTGAGGTGGCCAGTCCTGATCTAACAAGGAACTCCTCAGCAAGGGTAGTCCGAGGCTCATCATTCCTCGTGTGTAAGCAGAGGGACTGGCCTTTACATCTCTCTACAAGTGACAAAATCAAAAAGGTTTCTGAAAGCTGATTTTTAAAAATTAACTTTAGTCCTACCTTGAGCAAACCTGAATGGGGTCATAAGAGAAGCTGTGACTATTTCCTTGTCTGCAATCTTGCTAAGGATTTGTAATCATCCACAATGCAGTGATCAGAGAAAACTTCTAAGTCCAAGCCATAAACAGTCCACAGGATTCCACTACCAATGACTGACCTCGCTGATCTAAGTTTAGTTAGGTATCAATGTTTCTCAACATCCTGAAGGTTTTTATTAAAGAAGCAAGCATGTGTTTTCTTCACCTCTCCAGATGCCTTTTCACACAAACTCTTTAAAACCACAGCTAACAACTTTTATCAGGAAATAAAGTCAGTCCACTGTAGCTGTCAGCTGCCCTTACTCTTTTAAGCAGCAGCACAGTCATTTCATATGAGAAACATCAGGCTTTTCTGATTTGGTAAAATATACCCTTCTATAACACCATGATCACAAATAAAAAAAAAATAATTCTGGAGTGTCCAATACAAGTAGACCTCTCACAATGGAAAACAAACATAAAGAGTAAATCTTCTATTTGAGAATCTGTGCTGATGAAGTAATTTCAGCACAAGGATGCTAAAGTTTGTAGTGTCCGCTGATGAGGAAGGAGAGAGGGAAACGACTAGTGTCCTTGGATACGTGATGTACTGTGTGCCCGTTCCAAACAAGACTATGAAATAGACACAAACAGGTAAGGAACCGAAGACAAAGCTTCACAATTACAGCACAGCTCATGGATTCAATTCAAGCTAGATTATATTTGCCATTAATCTTTACTGTTTTCTGCACACAGCCACACAATTAGTCAGCAACTATTGGCTACAAAATTCACAGAAACCAGAGAAGCTATTAGCACAGACACATGCAACAGACCGGCACTGCAAAGAGTTTATACTTACTGCATTCTGGTGCAGGGGAACAGACACAAAATGCAGTCAGTTCTTAATTAGCAACAGATTTTTCAGAGCTACTCACTGCTACAAGTGGTGCCTGCAACACTGAGGTTGGTTTTGAGACAAGGTTTCTCTATGTAGCCCTGGTTGTCCTGGAACTCACTCTGTGGACCATGCTGGCCTTGATTTCAGAGATCTCCCTGCCTCTGCATCCTCAGTGCTAGGATTAAAGGTGTGCACCACCACTGCCCAGTGAGGCTATATTTCTAATTGGTAGAAAACTTTAGATGAAGATACAAACAGCCTAATGGAGAGGTTCTAAAGCTGCATGTGGGATCACAACTGTGCCTCTGCTAAGGAAGAACTCAGCAAGATGAAAGAGGCTGGCCGAAATACTGATAAATGATAAAACATGCCCCAAGTCCTAGGGCTTCAGAGCCCAGCTTTTCGTAAGTCCGTGTAACATCAGTGTGAAGAAAATATACATGTATGGTCAGGGTCTATATCTACCCAAGAGTAGGGAACAAAGGCATCTGGAAGATCACCGAAGAGTGACAAAACCCTTCAAGTTCCAGAAGAACCTCCCATCCATGATCCGCTGTATGGAATCATGCTGGACTCCTCGTCCAAAACCACTTCAGACGGCAAGGAGACAGTATCCACCTGGAGATGGTCTGAAAACAAGAACTGAACTCTCTAATGATAAAAGCCACCTTCCCGAGCCCCCAGACAAAACTAGAATACTCAACCATCAATGCGGAAATTAACTTATTCCCCCACATTGAAATCATCATCTACTGCAACGGTGTTCTTCTACATACTCTAAAACATATGGCAAGGACAATAATTACTGTCTAAAATGAAGGTTACTAATGTGCATATCTAGTGGCATAAACATTAAGGAATTTATTCAGACAAGTACATTCAGGGTTTTTATTGAATGATCCCCTCCAGTGAAGCTCTGTAGAGACAGCTGTGGGGAAGACAGAAGAGCAGGAGGTTCCATAATACTTCACAATGTGCCCCGACTGTACATAGGAGAGCAAGCACCCACTGTATAGGGGTAGAACAAACTAACGCTTTAAACAATAGGGCTTCTTAAAAAGTCTTGTAGATTCTGAGACCATTTGATTGTGCTCGCAGCATGAGTCACTGCTACTTTCTACTCCCAAGTATCAACCACAACTCTTCCACACAGCATGGTTTTGAAAGACATGTCCAAAACTATTGGCCTATTTATATTTTTTGCACTAGAAGCAGTTAAGGCTATCTTGTATTTCTAAAGAAAATTATGTAATTTTAAAAAGCTGTACTCTTTATGAATAGTAAATATTAAAACTAAGAGGTAAATGCAAGAGACAACTTCATACCTGAATATTAAGGATAGGGAGATGGTATATTTTATAGACAGATTTTACAGATGGACATTATGTTCTGAAAACCAGGCAGTTCAAATACAAAGACCATGATTTGTTCAAGCTAAACGTGCCATTAATGATCTACACGTGCCATTAATAATATACAATGTCAATGTTCTTTACAGGTCTGCTCTTCCATCTGAGAACAAATGCTTGGCATTTAGATGTCATGTATTAGGTGAGGTTTTATCTTTATATAATAAAGGCATGACACATGAAATGCTTCATTTATAGATAAACCCACAGCTTTATGGGTGCAATTTAGAGACCTGGGATGGACACACCACTGCTGGAAATGCATCCTAGCAATGGCATCCTTGTTGGAAAGCCTCTGGCAGCCGAGTATCATCAAAAATGTCACCATGTAGACAAAAGGTAATGTACTTAGCTACAGTTGTTTTTTAAAGCCACCATGCCAAGAAAAAGCCTCCAAAGCAATAACTAATTTAAAAAAACCGAACATCAGAAAAAAAAACCCTTTGAAATGTATAAGAAAAACATTTAACATTAGCTATTTTACCCTTCTAAACATTAACAAAACTTAGTGATTAACACATTTTCCTTTATATACATAACATTTTTATAGGTAGATAACAATCAAATATGGTAAGCTTGAAGACAAACAATTTCAGAAACATAGTTTCTTACATCTTTTTAAGTAAACTATGATTTTTAAAAACTATAACCCATCATATTCATATCTAATCCACAGTCGCCTTCTTTCTTGACTCTATGTTCTCCAGCACAGAGGGGACCTAGAATAGAAGGTACTGACGATAGCCAGAACTAATTGGAAAACACGTTCTATAACCATGACAGGGCAAGAGGTACAGTTAACTTAGCCCTTTGCCTAGATGAGAATATTTCAGCTGTACAGGATGGAACATGACCAGAAACTAGGGCCTCTAGGTTCTAGTGAATGTTAATGTTTAATTAAGTTTTTCCAGTAAACTAACTGCCAATTTAATAACTTCCTTGCAGATAAGCCTCAGGAAGGTTTCACATTGTTCAATTTGTTTTTCGGTGTAACATAATTTTTTAAAGTAATAGTACTTACTTATTTTCTCCCTCCATCTTATTAGTTCTTCGAGAATTTCATACAAGGCATTTGGATAATATTCACCCCTCCTACCCCTCCCCACTTCTCCCTGCTCAGCCCACTTTTTCTTTAATGGACACATTATAAAAATGTCTCAGAAATCAAAGACCAAATTCTGAGTTAAAACAAAGTTCAAGCCGGGCGGGCAGTGGTGGCACGCACCTTTAATCCCAGCACTTGGGAGGCAGAGGCAGGCAGATTTCTGAGTTCGAGGCCAGCCTGGTCTACAGAGGGAGTTCCAGGACAGCCAGGGCTACACAGAGAAACCCTGTCTCAAAAAAAAAAAAAAAAAAAAAAAAAAAAACCCAAAAAAAGAAAACGATGTTCAAACTTAATTGTGTGGGGCATCTGGTCCTGATTTTCCTCCTTTGGGAAGTGGATTTCTCAGTCCACCAGAATGTACAGCTACATACAGTATTTTCTTCCTCTTGAGCGTCACCTTTTTTTATCTATGTTCCCTAAATCTGTTTCACGCACTGACATTAGATCACATGCGGCCAGCAAGGCAAACTTATTCATCCCTGGCACTGAGTGCTTTTCAGGAAATCCATGTGTCATCATCCCAAGGCTTAATGGTCCCCTTTCCCCTTCTGTTTAGAGAGGAGCCAGAGAGATGAAAGGCTTCCACCAGCTCAGCTGAAAAGCACGTCCATGGCGACTGACAGGCCAGTTGCTGAGGCAGAGCTGGACAGTTAGGAAATGTTCTGGACCTTACTGTACAGTTTTACAGTGCAGCACACAGTGCTTTAAAAGGCAGAACCCTCATTTCCTGTGGTCAGTTTTGACAGAAGAAACACTTATTTTGCACTGATATGAATTCTGAATACTTTGCTTACGTGGATTCCTTAAGCTTCTGGTACTCTTAAATTCTTAGTCGGGTTTTCTGTGGTTAATACTGACATTTCCATATGTAACAATATTGCTGAGAATCCAAGAAAGCTTAGGCAAGCATCAGAGAAAGGTTTGTGAATAACTTATTAAGAGAAAAAAAGAACCTTTATAATTTTAAATAAAAAATAGATAAAAATATCTAAAATTATCACCGAAATTTCCATTCTAAATGCATCCAAATAAATATATTTATAAAATAAAAAAAACAAATTATTAAAATCAGGCTAACTGATGATTAAACTGAGAGATTTAGACAGAAAAATAAAGAAAACTATTAAGTACAATGCACAGATTCTACTTCTCTCAAGGAATAAGAATGGAAACAGAAAACAAAGCAAATGGGTGCACCTGGGAGACAGAGGTAGGCAGAACTCTTAAACTGAGATTAGCCGGGTCTATACTGACAGTTCCAGGCCAGCCAGCTCACCAGATCTTGGTGGCAAGCAGCTAAGCTATATTGCCAGCTTGTTTCTTAAATCCATTCATCTACTCTGCATCTATTAATTAAAGGTGTCATCTATACAAAGGTCTTATTAAAAATTGTACTTATCACTATCTTCTTAATCATAAGAGATTTCTAGCTTCTTGAGTTTATAATGCTTAATTTTTAAAAATGTCCTTATTTCATGGAGAGAAATGAACTCAATGACTTTATATGGCTGTGATAGTTTTGACTGTCAACTTTACACAATTTAGAATCACTGGGAAAGAAAATTCAACAAGGGATTGTCTATATTAGGTTGTTCTGTGAGCATGACTGTAGAAGATAGCATGACTATGTTAACTGAGGTGGGAGGGCCTGCACACTATGGGTGGTACCATTCCCTAGGCAGGGGATTCTGACCTGTTAAAGAGAAAGCAAGTTGAGCACTGCCATGCAATCATTGTTTTCTGCTCTTGACTGTGAATGTACTGTGACTAACTTCAAGTTCTTGCTAACTTGATTTCCTCATGATGCTGATGGGATGTAACCTGGAATCATGAGCCAAATAATTTTTTTCTCTCTTAAGTTGCTTTTATCAGGGTATGTTATCACAGCAACAGAAAAGCTATGACAGTGACTATTTGACAATTTGCTGTAAGTATAATTTACTAAATTTACTCATTCAGAAACTTTTGTTTGAAGAGTGCACTCATAATATGAGCTCCAGCTCAGTAACAAATCTGTCTATAGGATTTGGGCTCAACCTTGACTGAACATTGGTATCACCGGGGAGCTGTGAGAACACTGCTGCCAGGTCCTATGCTGGCAATTCTGGTTTGATAGCTGGTACAATTTAAACAGGAAATCCTGAAAGCTCCCCAGGTGATGCCACTGTGTAGCTAGGTTTTTAGAGATACTGAAGTAGAGCATCCATCTGAAGAGCATTTAGAAACATAGTGCACAGGTCTTCAGAGCTAGAGTCTTGAGCTGTACCAATGTTAAAAAGTGACACTGTGACTTGCAGTAGGAAGGCAAAGTCCAGCAAGAAAGGTGTGAAGAAAAACCTGAAAGAAGTGAAATCTAAAATAAGTAGAGAAGATTCTGGGATTCTTGGAGGATAACTCATCCGGGACCAAGTTTAAGGGTTTTGCCTACTGACATTCAACTTCTGTTCTGATTAGGTACACAGAACGAGGGTACTATAAAATAGTATGTTGATCAAGGTGGGAGGGCCTGCCCACTGTGGGTGGTGCCATTCCCTAGGCAGTCAGCTTCCTAATTTCCTCTGTGTGTGTGCCTATCTTCAGCAGCAAAAGACTTTGAAGTTTTAAAACCAGATTGCAAATTCTGAGAAGATAGGAAATCTCTGCCTTGTTTGCTACTGATATGTGGCTCACGTGGCTTGTGAGGTATACTTGGCTTCAAGTCTCAAATATCCTTTGAGAGCTATTAGGACCTGTTTTCTTTCTTTTTTTTTTTTTTTTCTTTTTTTCTTTTTTTTTTTTTTTTTTTTTTGTTGTTGTTGTTGTTGTTTTTTTGTTTTTCGAGACAGGGTTTCTCTGTGTAGCTGTCCTGGAACTCACTCTGTAGACCAGGCTGTCCTCCAACTCAGAAATCCACCTGCCTCTGCCTCCCAAGTGCTGGGATTAAAGGCGTGCACCACCACTGCCTGGCACAGGGCCCATTTTCTAAAGCTAATTACATCTTAGGACACACTAGAGGGCAAGCTAACTGTATGTCTCAACATAACCCTATTATCCTATCAAAATAGTTTCAATTAGGTCCGGTGGTGTATGTGTATAACCCCACCATGTAAGAGGCAGAGACTACTACCTAGTCTCTGTAGTAAATTCCAGGCCGATCAAGACTGTGTGTGACATGGCATTAAGAACCTGTCTTATTTATAAGCAATAAATGAATACGCACATAGGCTCTCTATGCCTGTGATGCCATGGCTAAAATTCTAAAAATATACATGCAATTTATGGGCAATAAATTGTTCTCTGGGAAAATTAATGTAAATCCACTATCTTTATTTTAGGAGCATCATTAACTGTATCTTTTCTTCTAAATTTCTATTAAAATCGATGTTTACCAGTCAGTCAACTCATGAAACTATTTAAAGTTAGATCCGTGCTATACCTGGTAAGAGATTTCACCATGCCAATGGTAAAGAATTACTCTAACATCTGCCTATTTAGTAACAGTATCCTGAGATCTTGCTAAAGGAAATTAATTTAAGCACAGTGACTTCTGAATATACACAAGAATTTTCCCAGTGCACAAACCTCAACCATCAAGAGACCTGCAGCTTCTTTTGTAGATTTAGCCTAAGAGGAACTGTGCTGAAGGCTGAACAGTCCCAGCTAAGGGCAGTGGCCAGAATGTACACTTCCATCTAGACGTATCTCCAAACTGACCAGAGTCTGAAGTTGATGTAAGAACGGGGAGACAGGGAACTGAAGGCTTGTGACAACACTGGGGTTTTCCCATATAGGGAACCCATGAATTTGGAGAGAAAGGTAAGGAAATGACCTTGGTCTTAACCCTACTAGGAAAGGAAAGAAATAAAGAAAATATTGGGAAACCAGGGAGTTGGACCTTATATCTATTATTTAGCAGAAGTTAAGTGTGGTAGCTATCCAGCCTTACTTTCTCATCTGTGAAATGAGAATAACAGCTACTTCCTTGAAGCTGTTCTGAAAATTAAATCTGACAACATACACAGCGGTTAATTATTGCATTCAGATAGGCCTAGGATGCCAGAGCCCTGGCTGTCCTGAAACTCACTTGGTAGACCAGGATGGCCTCAAACTCACAGACACCCCCCTGGCTCTGACTCCTGAGTGCTGTGTTTAACAGTATTTGCAACCATGCTTGCCTTAAGTATAATGTTTAACCATTTAATTTGGAGCAAGCACGCTCATTTTGAACTTCTGCTGTGGAGTTTATTGTAAGATCACAGCAGGGCATGGCCTGGACAAGACCAAAGGAAGCATGAAATTCCATCCCTAACCCCTAACTCACAAGAATTAGCCAGCTTTATTTAGGTGATGGAAGTCTCTGGCTTCTCCCTTCCTGGGGCTTTTTTATGCTTTCTTTTTCAAGCAACCTATGAATGACTGGATGACCAGAGGCACCGGTGTCCATGTAACATGGAAGACATATTATCACATAAAAATTTCAAAAGTGACTTTGATAAAGTCTCCAAATGGTGGTCGAGCACTTAAACACACACACACACACACACACACACACACACACACACACACACACTGTGACTACACTTGCAAAGAGCTTACTTTCAAATTCAAGATACAGTTACTTATAATGAGTTGCCTAAACAACGTGACTTCATTTCTAATTGTTTCACCTTAATAACAGTAGTACTAATTTTTAAAAACATCTTACCTCAAATATTTCAAAGCCATAAATATCCAGAACACCCATGACCTTCTTTCTCACTTTGGTTTGTGCCTTAAAAAAAATATTTCAAGTTAATAAGATAATGCAGGTAACAAGCAAGAGGAACAGACTTGCACAAGTTGTTTTGTACTAAAACAGTAATTCAGTTGTTCTGTTAAGGACTTGGAAGATAAGAGTACTGGTGTAGAATCCTTCAGAAACTTAACAATGACACAGGCACTGAAGGTCTTGGTGGTGCCTCATGCTATGAAACAAGAAAAGAACGAACTCTGACCAAGCACAAAGCTTTTCATGGTCACTCTGTCCAATACCCAATGAAGGTCACATTAATTCTCTCCAGACATATTTAATGAAGATCATGTAAGTACTTATAAGAAACGTCATCTTTTCAGTGACGTGTATACAACTACCAAAAAAAATTGCTAACTGCTCTGCAAAGACCTCGAAGCCCAGTGCATACGATACAGCGAGAAACAAAACCCCTGGCAAAGTTCAGTCTTATCCATCAGAAAAAAAATCAGCTTTTAAAGTGGCAACTGAATATTTGCTTATAGAACTAAGCTTCTTTAAATATAATGTTTGCACTGTGGATACCATTTATTTATTACAAACAGTGTTTTGCAGAGATTCAATACCTTAATGCTTTCGTTGATACGATTTACCAACCACGAGAACAAGCGGCTGTAGAGGTTTTTGGCCAGGGCATCACGGGCATAATAAGCCTATTAAAAAGAAAAAGGAACAACTTAACACTAACAAATGCTACAATGCTTGATTTCTATAAAATATTTAAAATACTTTAAAAGTATTTAGACTATTTATTTCAAAATTCTCCTTGGGGCAATTTTTATTATATACTGGCTAAGTAGTCAAACTTTTAAGAGAATTAGTAAACTTTTCAACCCGACTACATTTTTTTGCATCCCAGGCAATTAATTATAATATCACAGAATGTTCTGCCACAAAAATATTCATCCCAATGTTACAGAACAAAGGAAAACCAAGAAAGGTCACAAGAACAGGAGAATCAACATCCATAAAAGAGATGTAACATAGTTACACTGCAGAGCTGAACGACTGAACGCTTACACTGCAGGAAAGAAACTGAAACGTTGTGTCCTTAACAGAGTAACTGTCCCCTCACACACACTCATACAAAGGAAAGGCAATAAAATACGTCAGAATAAAACAATCGATGAATTTTTTTCATTTACAAACACAGTTCTTTAACTGAAGCCATAAAAAGAGAAAGCATAATAAAATAATCAGGAAGAATATGTAGACTTTCAAACGAGTCAAAGGAGAAAAAGACACTTAACCTACGGAGAGATATAAAATTCCTAAAAACTAGGGCCAATGAGATGTCTCAGCTTAAGGCCCAGGATGCCCTCCTCCAACTTCTGCCTGACTCACCAAAAAAAAAAAAAAAAAAAAAAGGGGTGGGGGCAGCTTTCCCCTTCCTCTTGCTCCTGCACCCTACCTCCCCATTCCCCTCCCCATTCCCCTCCCCATTCCCCTCCCCATTCCCCTCCCTCTCCACATGCTAATGACTGGCCTTTACTTTCTGTCTCTCTCTCTCTCCCTCTCTCTCTCTCCCTCTCCCTCTCTCTCTCCCTCTCTCTCTCTCTCTCTCCTCCCCTCCTTATGCTCTGAATAAACTCTATTCTATACTACACTGTAGGTTGGCTGGTCCCTCAGAGGGGGAAGTGATGCCTCAGCAGGGGCCTGCAGAGGCACTCCCTTCCCCCACACCGTACCTCGCCTCCACCAAACATATCCCTGGCTTCTCTATCTTTTTATAAAACACAACGCAGACTCTTTGTAGTGAGTCGAAAATTCTTAAAAGAAATCGTCACATCTTCACTTTATAAAGGACACATCTTGTTAGGCTGTGGAATATTTGTTGAATTCTTATTTTTAAGAGTGATTTTAGAACACACCCACTTGC
Source organism: Rhabdomys pumilio (assembly GCA_030674055.1). Lineage (NCBI taxonomy): Eukaryota > Metazoa > Chordata > Mammalia > Rodentia > Muridae > Rhabdomys > Rhabdomys pumilio. The sequence continues at coordinate 131,490,060 of JANHMN010000001.1, read as the reverse complement.
CAGGTGAGAAGAGATCATTTTATCCACACATTTCCTAGTTAATAAGGAAACCTCTTTTCTTGGAGACCCTAGGAACCAGGAGTAGGAAAAAAAAACTAGAAAAATTGCTAGAAATTTGAGAGAGGTAAGGACGAAAGTCAGGAGAAGAGAAGAGAGGAGAGGAGAGGGGAGGAGAAGGGAGAGGGGAGAGGAGGGGAGGGGAGGGAAAAGGAGAGGGGAGGGGAAGGGAGAGGGGAGGGGAAGGGAGAGGGGAGGGGAATGGGGAGGTGAGGGAAGAGGAGAGGAGAGGAGAGGAGAGGAGAGGAGAGGAGAGGAGAGGAG